>CM055438.1:1186798-1400870 GCA_029228465.1 Salix viminalis
ACACATCATGAGAAGCAATTGATCCCGCTAATATTTCTCAACTGGGTTCCATTATTGTTGAAATATAGCCGTTATGTCCATATAGCCGTTTATTACTATAATAGGATAATTGATTTTTTGGTAGTTTAAACATGTATTGTATTTTAGCTAAAAATGTATTGTAATTATTTCCTATATAATTCCCCAAATGTAACAGCAACAAACAATCAATTGTATATACTGAAATTAATCGAAGTTCGAATTCTTACATGGTATCAGAGCGAATCTCGAATTTTTCTTTGAAATCGAATTACTGCATTTTTTTTCTCTCTTCTGGTTCGAAACCCAGACCTCAATCTGCACAGTGCTTGTTCATCAAACACTGTTCATACACAAACAACCCAGAAAAATAACCCATCGATCCCCACAGTAAAAACCTAGAAAAATCCAGATTTTCCCGGAAAATCATATTTTCCCGGAAAGCCACATTTTCCCCGAAAAAAACCACATTTTCCCCGAAAAAACCCACAAACCCAGAAATTCCATCAATTCATACACACAGACATCCTCCCTTCATTTCTCAACACACAAAAGAAAAGGAAAAAAAAACAGAAACAAACACCACAAACCCAGATTTCTCATCACAAACACCACAAACCAGAAACAACCAGAAAGGGTAACCTGCACATCAGGCATTGATACAGGGGAGAGTGCTCCACCTGAGAGGCAAGTCTCTCCCGATAAGCTCTATCGTGCACCTTTGTTGAAGAACCGTTTTGCTGACACCATACTTAAAGCTCGAGAAAAGGCAATTGAAAAGGGTGAAAAGCGTGATCCTGAGGAATTAGCAAGAAGGCAAAAGGAAGGAAAAGCTCGGGTGCAGGCAGGAGCTAAGGCTGCTGACGAGGCTCGAAGGAAAGCTGAAGCTGAAACTGCCGCTGAAGAAAAAAAGGCCGAACAGGCAAACGTATTTGAGAATCGGAGCTCGTCAACGAATTTGAACAGAAAAAGGGTCGAAATGAACGGGTGGAGAAGTGATGAGGCAGAGTTCAAGGCTGGAAATGAGAGAAATAAAAGTGAGATGCAGATGTTTACTTCGGGTTATAAGAAACCGGGTGAGAGACAGATGGGTCACAGAGATGAGAGAAATGAAAGTGAAAGGCAAAGGTTTAATTCCGGTTATAAGAACCCGGGTAGGCTGGTTTGTTTTTTATTACGGTGAAGCGGGTCATTCGAAACAATAATGGTACACCTACAACTTCTGCATTTTTTATCTTGAATCTTGAATTTTTTATCTCAAATCTTGAAATTTTTATCTTGAAACGTATTTTGTATCTCGAATCTTAAATTTTTTTTATCTTGAAACGTATTTTGTATTTCGAATCTCGAAGTTTTTATCTTGAAACGTATTTTGTATCTCAAATCTTGAATTTTATTTCTTCTTGAAATGTATTTTTTATCTCGAATCTCGATTTTTTTTCCTGTAAATCGTATTTCTTTGAACCATATTGATCCGAGCGAATCTCAATTTTTTTATCTTGAAACGTATTTTTTATCTCGAATTTGTTATCTTGAAACGGTTGTTATTTAATTATTGCGGCGAATCGGGTCACACAAAGATGCTGCGAAATTATTGACTACTTGACTGGTGAGATTTTATGAAAAAACCAGGAAAAATATCGGCAAAGGTATGGTAAATTTTATGAAAACTGAACAGGTACAATCTACGATGAATGTTGTTCATCCAGACATAATTGGTAAAACTTCTACAAACTCTGTCATTATTAAAAATAGTCCTTTGGATTATTGATATAGGCGCATCTGATAATATGACCAGGGATTCCGGAAATTTAAGGTTCTTGAAACCCTCTCTTATTACGAGGGAAGGGTCTATAACCTTGACCGATTATTTAACTATAGATATTGTTCTCATTGGTCCATCTCTTGTATACAATCTCTTGTCAGTAAGTCAAATTACTTTTATCCTTGCATGCACTGTCACTTTTTGGCCTCTCTTTTGTGTTTTTCAGGACATTCTAACCCGGGAGATTATTGGTAGTATTAAACGAGGAAATCAGACTGACAGTAGATCACCATCAGGATGAAGAGAACGAATCATTTTGAGACTCCACACACCCTGTTAATCAGGGGGAGTTCCCGGACCTTCTCTTCAGGGGGAGAGTAACAATGAAGAGAATGAAGATATTCCGAGACTCCACACCTTGTTAATCAGGGGGGGATCCTCATCGAAGATATTATGTGACTCCACACCCTGTTAATCAGGGGGAGATCACCATCAAAGATATTCCGTGAATCCCGAAGATATTCCGTGACTCCACACCCTGTTAATCAGGGGGAGATCACCATCGAAGATATTCCATGACTCCACACCCTGTTAATCAGGGGGAGATCACCATCGAAGATATTCAGTGAATCCCGAAGATATTACGTGTCTCCACACCCTGTTAATCAGGGGGAGATCACCATCAGGAAATTTTACATTCGATAAGGTAGCGCAGTTTGAAGGAGGGGGACGAGATTTAAAGGCTGGTCGAGTTGACCGAAAATAAAAAAATACAACTGGGTTGGTGTGTTCTCATTGCAGTGAAATGGCGATACTCTCACAAAGGCAGTTTCAGGAAGAGCATTTCATGGTGCAATTAACAAGTTGGACATGATAAATATTTATGCTCCAACTTGAGGGGGAGTGTTGAAATATAGCCGTTATGTCCATATAGCCGTTTATTACTATAATAGGATAATTGATTTTTTGGTAGTTTAAACATGTATTGTATTTTAGCTAAAAATGTATTGTAATTATTTCCTATATAATTCCCCAAATGTAACAGCAACAAACAATCAATTGTATATACTGAAATTAATCGAAGTTCGAATTCTTACAATTATGACCTGACTAACACCACTAGATTTATCCTCTCCACACTAAAGTTATCTACCATTAACTCAAAACCAACTAAGAACTATGACAATCTTTAAGAAGAGAAATAATTGTACAAGAGACGAGATCTGAAAGAGAAAGAAAGTCAAACACATTAAGGCGACCATATCTTCTTCCTCGTGTTGTGATGGGTGTCACCACCAGTGTAAGAGTGAGTAGGAGACCATGGGGCTTCAGATCCAGTAACCCCTACCCCACCACCAATGGATTCACACGCCGATAATGGTGGCGAGGCATGATACACATGCTAACAATGATTCTAGTAACTTCTAGACATGCTAAACAGCTTAGAAGGTCGATCTCTACAACACCAAACACTCAACTAATATCTATGTATAAAGAATATATAGAGCACAAATATCTTCTTTTTATATAAAAAATAATTATTTCATCTTCATGTTTTTTTATGCATGTCACTTAAGCATCCAAAACATAAATACTAACTTCAACATTAAAATTTCCCTTGTTCCACTAGGGATTTATTTTATAGGTACGAATTAAGCTTATAACTCATATAAGGAAAATTCATTTTTGTGTGAAGTTTTTGTTTGACTTCATCATATACAAAGTTAAAAAAAAATCATATATTTCTCAGCATATTCCCTTTGACACAAAGTTTCTATTGCTGAAATAGATTTTATGGAGATGGACGTCACACAACAATGTCTACTAAACTCACACTAAAGACCTGTTTGGTATTGCGATCGCTATTGTGGTTGAAGTTAAGAAAAAAATTCATAAAAAAACACTTTTAGTTGATGTTTATAACTGAAATTGTAGTGTTTAATAAAAACTGTAATTGAATTTGAGGTTTAATGAAAAGAAATTTTGTATGTTTGGTTACTATGCTTTTCAAATTATTGTTATATTTATTCAAACCCAAACAAACAACGATCGCAAGTCTCTTTTATGCGTATGATGGTACAGGTAGTAGACCTTGTATAATGACCCGATTCACAAAATCTGCATGTGTTTGTCATTTCTTTAATGACCCTCTAATAATATATATATATATATATATATATATATATATATATATATATATATATAGTTTTATGTGTATGATGGTACATGTAGTAGACCTTGTATAAAATGGGGAAAATAGTATCTGAGGGCAACTCTCTTTTCCCTTTTTCCAAGTCTTAGCAGTTACTTTTATCTTATCTCTTTTATTTGATAATACTCTTGTTTTTGCTTTGAAAAACAACGACAACAACAACAACAATTATCTTTCAATGGATACAATGGCCTCCTATGATGAGAAGCAAAGACAACAATAAGACTACAGGTTTGGCTGCATACCATCTTTATTTTTGTTTTCCAGTTTCAACGTTGTTTTTGTGTTATTTTAATTTAGAATGTTTATTTTTTTGGCAAAACAGAATAAGATGTTGAGATTGGTGTTATAAGAGCAAAAACAGCAACAACTTTTATTATTGTTGAAGAAACTAGAATCAAAGGTCATGGCTATATTAAAACAGAAGAATGAAGAAATTGCACGGGCAGTTAAAAGAACAATGGAGCTTGAAGATTTCTTGAAGAGACTAGAGTTTGAGAAGGGTGTTATAGCTCAGTCTCGTGTGTGTGGTGTGTGATCGGTGTTGGCATAAGGTTGTTTGGCTTTGTAGGGAGAAGAGGGGCGTTTTGGTTTCGATGTTGGGGTGTTATGATCGGTGTTGGGGTAAAAAAACATCTAAAAGATGCTTTTCCTAAATCAAGGTTAAACCTCAGTTATTGGTGGACCCCATAGTTATAAAAATTGTGGTTCGACCCTAATCAAACAATTTGGCTCTACAATTAGCCTCAACCACAGAAGCTACCGCAAAGCCAAACAACTATTAAGCAAATTGATGTAATTTTCTTATTATTCTTATTTGAAGGTTTGAAGGTGATATTTTTCCCTAATTTATTTTTCCCATTCATATATATATATATATATATATATATATATATATATATATATATATATATATATATATATATATATATATAAAAAAGAATTGTCATAGCCTTTTAGCAATTGGGAGACAAATGAATAAATAAAATTAAACATTTTGAGATTTTTTTTCTATATTTATGATATTCTTGATCTTTGAGAGTTTTGACTTGTAACAAACCTCTTATTCTTCACTCTACCCATGTTATCAGGTATCCAAGCCCAGTGATCCTTGGTGGTTATTTTACTATGTTGTGTGTTGTAGAAAAATCATAGCTAAAAGATATTACGAAATAGAATATGCTTGTATACGATGGATGAGAAAGTTCCTCTATCAAGAAAAAAATGTTTAGGAACTAGTGTGTTGTTGTGGTCTACATCGATTATTGTCATTCAAAATCATGGTCGTGATATCCATGATGAGACAACCTACAGAAAAATACTGTGTAGGGATCCATGATGAGGTGGTTAACACAAAAGTATCAGAGATCCACGATAGGATGACTCATACATAAAAAGATATTATTGATAAAAGTCAACTTCTAACTGAAGAATAAACTCGATGACATGTTCCTTTCAACCTGGAGACACCGATGCATGAGATTTATTTTTAGAAAAATAGATGTTTTTCTTAGTTCCTTCATATTTTATTTTCCTATTCTCTTTTATGATGTTTTTCTAGTTTTTTTTTCTAATATACTTTTTTCTATTTAGTATTATTAGAGCTCTCTATTTTTTTCTATATAAAAAATTATAATAATCTTTTGACAAATGGGAAACATAAAAAAAAAAAAAGCATTTTGAGAGTCCTTGTATATTAATAATACTCTGTCTTTAAAGGTTTTAACTTATAACAAATCTTTTATCATTCGCGTCGTGTATATCACAAAGATTTTATTCCAAATCCTCCAAAAATCATAACATACAAAGAACAAGCATTATATTTATAGTACATATATTGGAGTGGGTGGTGGATTCAGGTTCAACAAAGATGCAAATTCATTTCAACTCTACTAGGATAAATGTTAAGGCTTTGATGAAAGTCAACTTTATTCACACCACAAGTGATTGTAGTTGCTTGCCAAAACAGAGCTTGGATTGGATAAACTAGTTCTAATTCCATGCTCCTCTTTTAGTTTATTTTCTTTCACCCTCTTGCTTTAGCTTGCCATTTTCTTCATGGCCTGTTCTGTTTGGCCGCTGATCTTCTTTAATAAAAACTCATGGTTTTTCATTGAAAAAGAAAGAAAGAAAAACTCATTACAACTTTTCTTAGCCCATTGTTATGTCCCTCACCTTCTAGAAGCAACAAATTTGGATATAAATAGGTCATATGCTGCTTCGTAATAATAATATCATGTTTGGTATTACATTTCAAAAATATTTTTGAAAAAAATTGAAATTTTTTTATTTTAAATTAATTTTGTTTTTGATATTTTTAGTGCTGATGTCAAAAATAATTTTAAAAAATTAAAAAAAAATCATTTTAATATATTTATAAATAAAAAACACTTTAAAAAAATATCAACCGGACTCATTGTTTTGAATAAAGAAAATAAATGATCTACTTACACAAGGTTGTGCCTAAATGCTGATCAAATCATCAATACAAGCATGCAATAATGTGATTGCTCTCCGTCAAATCATGACAATTGTTAACTCCAAATAATTAAAGATGCTTCTCGTGCATGGGCAAAACTTTGGCGAAGAAGTAAGCATAATAGTCCAAAATTAAGGCATATGAGTAGTATCCATTCTCTACCACCATGGTTGGAGAATGAATGTTGTCCTGAGTAGCAATATTTTAGTTACAATCCAAACCATAGGCTCATACATAATATAAAAAGTATTCTGGTTCATCTCCAGGTAAAAGTTCCATAGAGAAAAAGATAGGAAGACATGGGCAAGAAAAGAGAGAGAGAGAGAAAGAGAGAGAGTTGGAGAGAAGGGCTTAGATTGGTAAAGATGACCTAAGTCCTAACCATGGTTGATGGGTTAGAGGTGAAGAACCCATGGGAACCAAAATATATCCCTGGGCTATATGCAGGTGCTGTGAGCTCCACATCCATTGATGGAGCTCTTAGCATGATGTTGTAATAAGATAAAAACTAAATGCAAAATAAGCAAACACTACCCCCTCCTATTGCTTACTGAAAGGAGCAAAAACTTCTAAAGTTTAGCTCCATTCAATTTATAAGAAAGAAAAAACTAGGGTTAATAAGATATTTTTCCCTCACCCAAAGGAAAGATTAACCAAAAGCTGGTAAAAACATTTATCTAAACTTGACTTGCACGGTCCTAGTTCTAAAACCCTAAGACTAGCTAGCTAGATGTTAATGCACAAAAAACTGTGGGCAACCATGCCCATGATTTTGCAAAAACGGCCTCTTCAACTCGAGGTGATTAGCCATTGTTGGAGGGATCAGCCATCATTTTTAAAAGGTAGTTTTGAAAATGAAGGGTTTGCTGTTTTTCTTGTTCAATGTACATTTTTGCAAACCATTTGAAGTTGATTAGCCTTGCCTAGGCTAAAATTTACAAAATGGTTGTTTCACCTGGCCTTTCTGGGCCTGGTGATTGAAGACTTTTTCCAACTAAGCTAATCCAATAGCTTGAGTTGGTGATCACATACACATGTATTGGTTCTCTTCAAGGAGGAACCCTAGCCTTCTTTCAAAAAGATGAGATGAAAGGAGATGCATGCCTCTCCAATTCTTGGAGATGATTCTAACCCCTAGGGGGGGTTTTGCGTGTGCAGAAGCCCTACAGCCAAGCATGGGCTAGCTTGTGTTAGGAAGAGAAAGAAAGAGAACCATGGTTAGGCCGCTGGCGAATAGTGGTGGCTAGACCGGGACACCCTCTAGCGATGAGGAATTGGTGGAGCTTGTAGAGCCATGGTCACGCCTGTGGTACAGCAAAACACACTGTCAAAGATATTAGTACCCCTTCCAATAGAAAATGTCACTTACCGTCCTCAACAAATCGGAAAAAGTAAATGACATGCGCACACACACATATATATATTTTGATGAAAATCAGATTTTCCAGTTTTACAAAGTCCAAAGTTTGGCGGAACATTAAAGGGCAGATGTATAAGAAGAAGGTGTGATAAAGAGGGCAAACCTGATGGCAAGGCTGCAGTTGGAGCAAGAGACATAGGTGCACCATAATGTTGTGGATATCCTCCAGTAGTAGGTGAATTAATGGCTGAATACTGAAACAGGTGGTGGGGGTACTGGACACCATAGCTCTGCCCGGAAGCGGTGTAGCTGGTGGCTCCTCCAGTCCCTTCTCCAAATTGGAGATAGGGGGTAAAAGGCTGCAGCCGCACCATTCATCATTCCACCATGCCCAGTTCCATACACAGGGTACTGGGCAGCTGCCCTCCATACATATTGTAGTAGCTCTGCACCACGAAACCCGAAATCAGAACATGGCAGTAGAGAATAATATATCCCTGTTTTAGATGGAGGGGCAAACTCTGACAATTAAGGCTTTGGTTTATATCAGACCCCAAAAATTGATGATTTTTTTTAGGATATATATGTATCCAAGAAATAGGATTTGTCAAAGATATTTTCAACTTATTCCTGTCTTCTCACAATCCAACAACATAAAATATCATACCGATCCATGAAAGTGGTGCGGGGAATATTTTTTCAATGCTAGTTCGTAAGGAAATGAATAAATTGGCTGTTTACTGCCTTAGTTTTCTATTTCCAGTGCTTGACTGCCTGTTTTATTAGTTTTGTTGAGGGTGTTTTATAAAGTATTTTTCGTTTAGAAACATATCAAAATGATATTTTTTTATTTTTAAAAAATTATTTTTGACATCATCACATCAAAATAATCTAAAAGCACCAAAAAAAATTAATTTACAATAAATAAAAAATATTCAACTTTTTTTTCAAAAATATTTTCCAAACACCTAAAAGCACTCTAATTAGTCTTATATGCTGCCATGTCAATATGTACAGTACTTTGACACGATGTGAGATTCTTTTGAAACAGCAAGTCATTCAAATTATTTTCTTGGGATAACTATTTGAGCAGCTAATAACTAGAAAGAAAAATCTTCAACATGAAGGAAAAGAAATAGTAATAATAATTGGAAAAAAAAAGATAAAAAAAGGGGTCATTGTCTGCTGAAAGCGAGCATCAGAACGTATCCTAGTGTGGGAAAAAAGCAAAAGAAAAGCAAGAATGTGTACAGACCGTAGGGTATGTGTAGTCTGGCGAGTATGAAGAGTACCTGAAACAGTGTTAAGAGAAATGACAAAAGAAATAAAGTTAGTGTTTGATGGTTGCGAAAGGACTCAGCGAAAACTCCAAAACTTAACAGTGGGAACTTGTGAATCAGAAACATATATTACAATGCTTGCCTCTCATCAGCTAGAATAAATTTATTGTTATGCATGCATGCATAAAAATATGATAGAATTGCAGTAATTTATCTTCAATCACAACGAAATATGACACCATTTTAAGCAGAAATCTTATATTTTGGTTATATAATCCTAGTTAGGTGGGTGGAAAGTGGAGTTCGTCAATAATGGTATCATGCCAGCATGAAAAGTGCTGGTGAATAAAACGTACAGAGCAAGACTTTTGAGCTTGTTTTGTCCATTGCAAGTGGGTCTGCCCTACCATAATGGCTACGTTGATTGAATTCACTACGAGCTTGTTGGTGATTGCCAACTGTATTCTGAGTATACAACTGTGCTAGCCAGCTAGCCATTTCCACCATTAACATGTGTACTCGGGGCTAAAAGAGAAGGAAACTGAGTTGGTTCGCTGGGAGGGGAGAGATCATATGATGATTGATCGACCACCCTAGCTAGGTTAATGGGTTGGGTGTGCATGAGTTGGCACTGCACGTGCATGTACCATATAAAAAAAGGAGACAGAGAGAGAGAGAGAGGGAGTGAAGGGCAAGGTAGCATACCCATAAACATTGTACGGTAGCCCTTGTTGGATGGCATAATGAGGGAAGGTCGACGCGGCTGAAGGAAAAGCTGCTCCTGCACCACCTCCAAACCCCGTCTGAAAAGAGCTCATTACCCTGAAGTTTCTTCCTGCTGCTCCTGCCACAATATTATTTCAAATTCTGATACAATTTCGTTCATTAATTTCCAACTAGACACAATCCCCGCAAATAATCACACTTTCGGTCAAATCACACACGAACAGAAGGAGAAAGACAACCCTAGCATATGAAGAAGAAGACGAAGAAGAAGAAGAAAAGGATCTTGAATTAAATTCGAAGAATATTAATTAATGGAAGCGAAAGCAAAAGCAAAGAACAGATGTATTTTCTTTACAGGTAAACCGAGTTGTTTGCATGCTTGAAAAAGGCCATCCATTCTGTCTCAGCTGTCACATCATGGAGTCCAGACTGCTCAGATTATAACTAATTTTTCCCATTTAGGAGGAATATTCATGCTGTCAAAGTGTTTGTTCAAAACAGAATATACAGATTAATACATAAAATATATACCAGCTAGTTATAAGCCTTCCTCGAAAGAATTAAATAAAATTATTTTCCGGAAATATTACAGCATATATCTTTAGGCTTTATTAAACAGCGAAAAGTAAAATGAAAGCTCTTTTTTCAGGATCTCAAGAGTATATCGAGATAAAAATCCATATTTATCGCATGAAATAATTGTATGGAAAATAATTAGTAAAAGTAGCTAGTATACCATGCTTTGGGGTAGAGGGCTTGGATCTCTGAGCACCCAAAGATGCAACATTACAGTTAGCTCTTCTCCCATCTATCACCGGAGCAGCGTCCACACAAGCCCTCATGGCGGCGTCAGGTTCCCGGAAAGTTACCTAAAACAGCAACAGCACGTTCTCCCATATTAATTACTACCTCGGAGATTAAGACAAGGCATTCCATAATTCTTCCTTCTTTAAGAATTCTTAATTATTAGTTTTTCATATCTTTCTTTTTCTTCAAGATCTCATCTCTTATTCACAGCATAAACAAAAAGGTCATAGATGAGGGAAAATGTGACAGCAAAAGTTGAGAAAAAAAGACACGTACAAATCCATAGCCTTTGGATCTGCCGGTGGCCTTATCGGTGATGACAACAGCCTCCAAGATCTCACCAAACTGCTCAAAATATTTCTTCATGGTCTCCTTTTGTGTTTCCCATGCCAGCCCTCCAACAAATACTTTAGTATAAGTTGTGTCACCGAACTGACCTGCCAAACTTGATGGAGTCATGATCTTTCTTCGCTCTAAATCTCTCCTCTCCTTTTCTTTCTTGAGATCTCTTCTGAAAACCAAAGTCCCAAGTAGCAACAAAACTTTGATTACAGTGTATGTCAAAATGAGGCCTGAATACGTGTCTAAAACCACGTGTAACAATCTGGGTCGATCTAGATGTATGAGTGCCGGCTATAAGAAAGACCCGCTGAAATCAAGATGGATTTTTCCTTAGAGAACTCTGGTTGAGGTGATGGCGTTGATCATCAAAGAGAGACAATTAGGTTGAGAGAGAGAGAGAGAGGATTGGGAGGGAAGAGAAAGCATAAAAGGGGGTCAGGAAGAAGAAGAAGAAGAAGAAAGCGACTCATAACTCGGATATGAATTATATACATGGCGGGCCCCACGTCCTTTTCACTTTCTCACGCGCCACTATCACGTGGTATACACGCTCTGTGTTGAGTGTGGGTGTGGTTTACGCGGCATTATTATGTCCCTCGTAGCTGTAATTCGAATTATTTTAAGGGAGAAAGTGGAGTTCCGGATTTGTCTGTCATTCCGGATTTTAATTACGATATTGCCAAACGGTAGTGGGATGATGGGAGCAAAAGTCCGTAGTGGCAGAAACGGAACGGGGGAAATTTTGTAAACGGAGGGAATAGGAGGTTAAAATCACGCGGGAGACCAACAGTCAACTCATACAAATTACTTCTGAAATGTGGGGAGCTTGTAAAAAAAATTATAATTTAAATTTACCTTTTTTCATGGTTAATGTTAAATAATTATTTTCTTTCCTTTTTCATTTTATTTCACAATATAAATATTTTCAAACGTGTTTCAAAATCTTCTCTTTAAAAATTCTTAAATACAAATCTTTTACGAGGTGGGTATCTTTTTATAATTTTTAAATTGGCAAATATTTATGTATACTAAACTATAAATAAAAACATTGTTGAGATGATGTTGGAATACAAGATAATATGAAATAAAAATGTTTTCTTTTAATTTTTTTAAACTTCTATTGTTTTTATTTATTCTTATTGATTGTTTTTAAATATATAGTTTCAATGACATATTATTAGCACGGTTACTCCTTACTTTTATTTTGAAGCAAATAATCTTTTTGTTTTTATTTAAGTATCTATTTTTATGTAACTAGCTTAATTTATACTATTATGTGTTTGAATTACAGGTAAAAAACTTCATCTTTTGCAGGTGAATTTAATTATGTTTTAAAAAATTAAATAAAATATCATTAATGTTTAGATTTAAGTGTAGAAAATTAAAACTAGAAGATATGTAATCTTGAATAAATCTTTTCTAAGAAAACATGGTTAAGAACTGCGTAAGAACTCAGAAAACATATGGTTAGTTTAACTATTAAGGTTTATCGAGGAGCAAGGAACCCTTCTTTTCTAAGAAAACACAGATGAAAATCTTAAAAGCTGGGAACACTGTGGTCCTTGGGCATTTTCAAGGAGGAAGAAAGGTTAAGTGAGAGTCTGCGTGCATTCTTTTTTTTTTATATTATTAACATGGTTGTGTCGGGACAGCTTGTATACACCTCGACTAATCTAATAGATCATGATGTTAACGATCATGTAAGTTTCCAGTATCCATCATATTAACAACTGTTAGAGTATAAATATGAGATATGTTGTTGTAACACACAATGTGTGTGAGAGAATAACAATCAATATACAAAATTCAAATTCTCCTTTCTCTCTCCCCTGTGTTCTCAATTCTCTTCTTCTCTGTGTGAATTCTTCTTCAATATTCTGATCCTAACAACAACCATAGAGCTTAAATCTGAAACGACAGAAAAAACAAACTCTTTAGTCCCAAATTTTTACCAATGTGTGTATTATACTTGATATGCTGATTGCAAAGCTGGAAATACCCCCCAAGGGGTTGTTTAGGAATACATTTGGAAAGCAATTTTGAAAAAAAAAATATTTTAAATTATAAAAATTTTATATTTTTAGATCATTTTCATATATTGGTGTCAAAAATAATTTAAAAAAAAATTATTTTAATATATTTATAAACAAAATATATTTTCAAAAACAATCTCAATTATACTCCAATAATCACTTATGTGATTGATTATCAACCCGAAGATATCGTTATCGTCGATAAAAGGAAAAGGATATACCCTCATTTTCAAACACCAATACGTCGCCGTTGTACGCAGCTAGGTAGCAAAACTTGGCAGTTATGGTGTGCATGCGGCCGTCGAAGTAGCTGTCTCCGTCTGCAGCTGTGGTGGATTCATGATCGTGAATGACTCACAACCCTGCTACACATAGGGCTACTCTTCGAAATTATGATCCCTTTTTTTGCTGTGTTTAAGGATTAAAAAGTTTGATAAAATACACTCACTGTTGTTAAAATTAAAGAATGCCTCTTAAGTTAGGACAACGCAAGACGTGTCGTTTCATGTAAGCTATTTGCACTGTAAAAATTAGGAGGGAATTCAATGGGGGCAATCCAACTTGATGGTGTTTTGAATTGATATTTTGTTTGTAAAGAATGTCGTATCATCAACATTTTCATGGAAGAGAGAAGAGCTCCTTCTTTTTAGTATTAAGAGAATAATGATGTTGAAATTTCTAAAGACAACCACGTCAAAAACCATGCTAATAATATTGATAAAGGTATTGTTTGGCGTTGTATTTCAAAACTATTTTTGAAAAAAAAATATTTATTTTTATTTTTTATTAAAAAAAAATTGGTGCTCTCGAATCATTTCCATGTTATGTCATCATAAATGATTTTATTTTAAAAAAAAAACATTATTTAGATGTAATTCTGAATGAAAAACACTTTTAAAAACAATATTAATAACATTTTTCAAACAGGCACATAGTTGTAGATAGTCTCTCATTTGAAGATGATAGGATGAATGGGAGAGAAGCATAAAATCAAGGTGATTCATTAAACTTTGATTATCTTCAAATGGGACTTTGATTATTTTCTTGTATCATCTTCAAATGGGACTTTGATTATTTTCTTGTATCATCTTCAAATGGGACTTTGATTATCATTTGGAGGGGGCGAAAAGCAAAAAAAAACTCACATATCTAATTTAGAAACCAGTGGCCTCACTTTTTTCTCCAGAAACACCATCATTTTCCTGAACATTCAAACTGATTCTTTCCACATGCAGAACACTTATTGCCAGCCTTTTCCTTACCTGATGTTAAACAAGAGTCCACGCTTGCAGAGAAATGGTGTCTACAAACCAAAAAGAAAAATCTTTGTTGTTGAGTAAAATTTATCAAATTAGTACATCTATATTTTATGTGATTGGAAGCGAATTTTTTTTTATAATTGTTATAAAATAATTTTCAAAAGATAATTTAAATATTTTAATAATAATAATAATAAAATGATTTAAGTTGAGTTTTCATAAACAACTTATTATTAATATTATTATTTTAATATTATATACATAATAAAATAAACTTTTTTATTATTAAAATTCAAATAAATGAATCTAGTAATTTTTCTAGATTAAAAAAAAAAACTCAATTGTTTTTTTTTAGAGTGCTAATGACATGTTGTTTGTCATTTATTTATTAAAAAAAATACATGATAAATTATAAGTCATCAATCACAACTTAGATATATAGATGTGATATCCAATACTTGAATGTTTTTTTTTAGATTAACGTGGGTATCCAAGTTAGGCTGCACGTGTCTCGACCAATCACACATGTCCTGAAATTAACGACTATGTAAGCATCCAGTGACCATTATATTAACAACCACATCACTCGAATCTGAAACCATAGGGGAGCAAAACCTTTAGTCTCAAGCTATTATCACTGGATCACCTACTAGATAATTAAATGATTGAATATTTAACTAATTAGGTGAGTCTCAATCAACTCAACTATGAAACAAATTTACTGTCAAATAATTATAAAAAATATTAAAATATTTCATTGTTTATATGAATAAAATATATTTAAAACTACTTTATAATTTTTTAAAGAGAATTTTGTTTTTTAAAAAAAACACTTAAAGGCCTTTCGGCCCAAATTAAGGTCGGCCCGGTCATTGAAGAGCGAGGCCATAATACTAAAAACAAAAATACCTAGAATGCTAGCTAGCGACTCACAGAAACTCACTATAAAAGATCCAATTTTGCCAACTGTGTAATCTCCTATCACTTGAAAAACCCTAGCAGCCGTGTGGAAGAGCAAGGTCTCCAGGTACCTAAGCTGCCTTCTTGACTAACCACCGGGAGCAACCATGGTGAGTCCGTCGGCTCTCATCTGTCTAATAAGAAACTCCATCCGTATTCCTGGTATAAAGATCTGTTTGTTTGCTTTGTGAACTGTGCAGACATTCAAGCGTAGGAATGGAGGACGCAACAAGCATGGCCGTGGACATGTTAAGTTCATCCGCTGCTCCAACTGCGGCAAATGCTGTCCCAAGGTACTCACGCTTTCTTTCTTTTCGCTCTCTAAAACATTATTTTTGTTTGGAAAGATCTTTGATCTTGATTTGTTTGTTTGTTTAATTTTGAATTTTGATGAATAATTAAAGGACAAGGCAATTAAGAGGTTTCTAGTGAGGAACATAGTGGAGCAAGCAGCTGTTAGGGATGTTCAAGAGTCCTGTGTTTATGATGGTAATTCACTCACTCAACCAGTTTAATTATGCTCTATCTTGTGATTGATCTGTGTTTTTAAATGTTTTTTTTTGTGTTATCAGGGTATGTCTTGCCTAAACTATATGTCAAGATGCAGTACTGTGTCTCATGTGCTATTCACTCCCGTGTTGTGAGGGTTCGCTCTAGCACTGAGCGCAGGAAGAGGGACCCTCCACCGCGTTTCATTAGGCGCAGGGTACTTTTCTTTCCTCATCTTTCATTTCTTGCTTTCAATGTGATTAACCATGATTCTGTTTATTATACAGTATTTAATAACTTACATTATTTTGTGGGGTTTAATGGGTAGATACTTGATGGATTAGCACTTATTGATGCTTGATATTTTCATGTTTTATTTCTTATATTGGTGCAAATGCTTGTTTACACATTTTTTGATATAATTGTTGTCTGTCCTTGTTGAAACTTGGGTGTTTCCCATGCCGTTCTGTTTTTCATGTGCAACTGTATTGATCTATATAGTTTACAACTAGGAATTGGATATGCCATTGTATAGACCCCGTATCTTACGTTAATGTATTTGCAAATTCTCTTCATTTTTGAGATAATATACTTTGCTTGTGCATTCAAGTCTTTTGTTTTTTGGTTTTGTAATGTCTGGAATTGAATTTTGAAAGTCATTTGGTTTTGTAATTTCTTGTAGCTCTACTTTCTAGTCCTAAGTTCTGCCTGCTCGAGGTTTTTAACTCTTGGCATGTCTTCCACATTTCAGGATGACGCACCGAAGCCTGGCCAGCCTGCTCAGCCTGGCCAAGCACCTCGGCCTGCTGGGGCAGCTGCTCCTCGTGTCTAGAGAATCAGAATCAATCCACACTCTTTTATTGGCTATTTTGCTTCGTGTTGCTATTTGAACTTGATGAATTATTTGATGTTATCAAAAGTTTGACTTTTAGAATGCTTCAGGAAATGTCATGGCTCTAAGTTTTGTCATTTTTATATATATCCTATGACTGTGTTTCCACAAATTATATTGGTAATACATGGAATTAAGTGAAACTCAGCCAGCGCTGTCGTCGCTTTTTAATTTAGCTATATTTTGTTAGGAAAGAAATGAAGCTCATGGTATTTTCGCCCCAAGTAGATTGGGATTGTGGTGGCGGAAGTTGATATTTCTGTGTGTACCTGATCAGGCATTTTTTTATTGCCTCCATTGAATGTTCGAACTCAAAATATCCCTGCTTTGTTCCATGTTCATCATGGTTACTGGGGAACTTGCATGCTTAGCATGGGTGATCCGCATCTTTATCATCCCAGAACCTAATCTTTACCAGGTTTTTTTTTAATTATACATGCTAGGTTTCCGTCTTGGTAGGAACTCCCCTGGTAGCTTCTATCCTCCCCCCCACCTGTTAAGGCTTCCTTTACTGTTAGCTCCTCATCTAAGGGTGTAAGCCTATTGTGTCTTGATCTAAAGGCGGAGAGTTTAAAGTGACACGGTTTGTGGAAAACATTTTAAAAGTGTTTTCTTCAAAAAATGATTTTTTGTGGTGAGATCAAGCAGTTGGGAACGGGAATATCGAGGGCTATGAAAACCGCGAGGCGAGTCTCGAATCTCGAAAACGGTGAATTGCTTTGCGTTTTTCATCAGTTACGGAGTGGTTAAAGTAATGTGAGACGATGATGATTGGCTATCCATTTTGGATGATTTGCATCTGAATGTTTGGTGAGGTGTAATGGCGTAGGAAAAGAAGAAACGATCTTGATTTGTTGATGGAAACTAATTATCAATCTTTTTTCTAACTTTCAAAAAGTTGATCAAGCTAATTATCATATATTTCTTCTAATTTTAGGCTCTATTTCTTCAGTTTCCACTTTATAGATCAAATTTATTTACATGGTTTCTATGTTATGGGTTTTATTGCCTTTTACCATCCTGTAGCATGTATTATGAGAACATTTGTATTTGTTCTGGCTGCAAGGATAGCTATTATTGAACAAAAAATAAATAAGATTTATATACTAAGAGAGCCACGTATAAAAGCAGTTGATAAAAGAGAGATATATATATGGATACATTTTGAGCAAATGACTTATTACAATTAACTCAAAGATGTGCCTATGAAGGAGCAAGTGATCGTGCTCTTATAAATTATAGGCTTAAATCCAAAATTTTGTTTTCTACAAAGATAATGAATAGTTAAAGATTTTATCCTTAAAAAGGGATGAGAGCAATACAAATATTTTTATACATTAATTAATTACATTAAGAAGAAAAAGTTTTATCATTATTGTTTCACATTTATACAAGATTGTGTGGGAGTAATGGATGATAGTATCATGATACCCATGTTCCTGTTCAAATTCAAAGACAGTTTTGAGGTAAAAACACAGACTATTCATTTTAATCCTTGACACTCTTCATCGAGAACTATTATTGAGCGACGGTTTGATATCTTGAAGATTCATTTTAGACCGATTAATTGAAAACCTTTTTAATCTTATTAAATACAAGTGAATGTGTATTATTTATAATCACATAATGAGAGTTGAGCTTATAACTTTCTCATGGAAGAAATATTTTATGAAAATGAACCAATTAAACAAAGAATCAATATAAGCCGAAGGAAGGAGTAGGAAGTGGAGAAAAAAAGAGAGTTTGCATCCACCATGTGAAAATGATTGTTAATTATGTGTTTGTTTTTATTGTTTTCTTTTGGTACAAAAGTAATTACATATAAACTTGCAATGATTTTATTTTGTAAAAATGAAAAAGGCAAGGACAAGCACTTCACACAGTCCAAGCTGTGTTTCATATATTAGTTGACCTACCACTGATATATATATATTTATATAACTTGAAATAAAAAATAATTAAAATATTAATAAGTTATTTCTCAAATTATTTTTTACAGTATAATACCTTCTCATAATGAATGACTAATATCCAGCTCCAACAGCAAGCATGTTTGCTCCAAAATTATACAGCAAAACTATTTACACCCTGTAGCTCCTTAGCAATCCTGATGCATTCTGACATGGGACAATCTGTCTTGATTGCATTAAAAGCAATGTGCGACCTACTTGTAGCATATCCCTTCTGCAAAAACCAAAACCCTACAGGCTGTGAGTTTTATTTATGTCAATTGGAGATCCAATAGAGCTATCACAACCCCAGGGATGTTGACCCCCCCATACCTGGACACCTAATTAACATAAAATTATAAAGCAATTAAACCTCTCGGTGAAACTACAGAATTACAAGACAATACATGCTTATATCGTTTTGAATTCTATCCCTAGCAGCTGTTCCATGTTTAGAATCTCTAAAAGAAAGAGAAGAGTTAAATGAACGCCGTAATGTCCCATCGCATGCGCCCTAGTCCTTGAGAGATCACGATGAAGTGTCCCCAAGGAGAAGTATACCTTCTGCATTGCACTCATCATGGTCCTTAGTGGAGGGGAGTTGATTTTGGCACGGCTTGCCACCTGAAACAATAAAATAGATGGCAAATCTTCATTACAGTTTTTATATTGCCACATATCTTTACACAACAAAGTAGAAGAAGACATTTGCAAAAAAGACCTCATCCATCTTGATGTATCCAGATTTTAATCTGGGATCACTTTCATCCAACATCTGTTTCAGAAGTTTTTCCAGATCAGTTTCTGCATCATTTCCTATCCATCCCCATTCCTCAGCCAAATTTATCATTTCACTGATGTAAGCAGCACTGTGAAGAGGTCCTATCCACAAGGGCCCTGAAATCATGAGCGCACTAGAGTCCTGGGGAAAACCTGAGATTTAGCATGTATCATAAAATACATAGTTGGAAAAAAAAACTGTTTTGACACTTATGATGTCACACACCATAAATGTAAGAAGTTTGAGGAAAACAGTTCAAATAAAGATGTGAGGAGAATTGTGAGTGAAAATTTACATGTGATCCATTGCAAGAGCAACTAATTTGACCAAGTTCAGCCCATGAAAATTCTTGTGAATCTCCACACTTGTTGCAGTAGGTGATAAAACCATAATGCCTGCCATTAAAGGTAAAGTCATTTGTAATTAAAATTACCAATTGAAAGGTAGAAAATTGAACTCATAAAGCAGTAAGCCAGTAACATCTCAGTTAACAGAAAAACCACCTGTTTTCAAGTAGCTTCCCTCGATTTACTCTGAGCATGACCCTAAAAACAGGTCCATGATACGAGTAGTATGAAAAAAGTGGTGTGATATAATAGCCAAGCACAGAAGCTTCCCGCACAGCCCCACCTATTAGCATTCGCAAACCAACCTCATTCGAAAATGGCATAGGACGTACATATGCTCCATATGCAGCTAAAGTACTATACATAAAGATACAAAAATCATAACCGTTGTACATGAGGCAGTAAACAAGATAGAAACTCATTCAACCCTAACCAATAAAGCATCAAATATCAACTATTAGTGCAATTTTCACTACATATCATCTACTTTTCAAGTATACCAGTATCCAAAGCAAACAACTAGACATATCTTCTACTAATTTTAAATTTTAAATTTTAACAAACTCAGTCTATTAACTGAACTAGACGTCATTTTGTACAAGTAGTTCATGCAATAAAAAAGAAGTAACAAATTGCTTGAAATGCAGATACTCACTGGTCAGGATGGTGACCGCCTGAAGAGTGTCCATCAGTAGAAGTAACATAAAGCAATCCATCAAAACTCAAAGTGTTCATTGCAGACCTCAAAAACAAGGAAATATCACTCCCAAACGAATCAATATCAATCAAATCAAAAAAATCCTTTTGCAAGTAACACTCACTCAACACTCTATTAGCATCTAAATGTGTAACAGCCCATTTTCTCTCATCCCCAAAACCCCTGTCTACTCTCTTCAAATTATCTAAAATAACCCTCCTGTGCTCATCATTAGCATCATTTGCCAGCACAAAATCCGCTTTCGATTCCATTAAGTAGCGCAAGGACCGGATTCCACACCCACACAATGCGTCAAGAACCCGTAATTTACCTTTGGATTGATTGTACAGGGATGCTGCTAATACCCCCAAGTCTCTGCCTTTCGCACTTTCATGGCGAAAGAAGGTCTCTCCTGTCTCAAATTCGAGACCCCTTTCGCTTTGGAGCTCGGATTTGCAGTAAATTCCATTAATTTGTTGTTTATAATGTTGAGTTTTAGGGTTAGGGTTTTGGGGTTTATAGAGAAATGGGGCTTTAGGAGAGAGAGTTAACATGGCGGGAAATGTGTGTGGGTTACTGGGTTGGGCAGTTCTATTTCTAGGGGGGTTTATATATGGATGAAAAAAATAAAACTAACTGTATATAGATGAACGGCCCAGATCTATTTTGAACTGAGGAAGCAAACCCCACCAAGATTTTGCCGCGTCATCATCAATCTTCCCTACATTTTGGAACCTCTGGGTAGTAGTAGTATAATTTTGTGGTCGAGGGGCTGGTTAAGTCTTACGTTTCAGTCAGGGAACTGAAGGGTTAGGGTTATTTTTCTCTGCGACTTTGAACATAGAGATGATGAGCCATTTGCACCACATGCATGAGTGTAGCAGCAGCAGTGAGAAGATCAAAGATTTGGAAGGTAGTCAGGGCAATAAGGCAAAGGAAAAAAGAAGAAAGAAGCAAATGGAGGTCTTATTAAGGTAACTTCTTCCAAGTATTTAAGGTCTTTCTGCTTCCATTTTTAGTATATTGTAATAGATAGGAGGGAATAAAGATTGCTGGGTTTATTATTTGGCTGTTTCACTAATTGGTTTTATTAGAGAGTTTATAATTTTTAGTTGCATTTCTTATTTTCTTGAAGTTTTTTATGTTTCCTATTTGGCGCAATTTCCTTTGGTTTTCCGTTTTTAAAAATTTATTCCTAATGCGGTTTTAGGGTTTATTAGAATTTAGTGATAGCACAAGAGCAGTTACTCTCTTCTCCTCTTTTCCTTTACCTCTCTTCTCTCTTCTCTCTTCTCCCTCCCATATCTGCTTGTCCTATACTGAATCAGTAAATCCTCAATGGTCAATGCCCACATTGTAACTGTGACTAAGTCTGAATTGGTATAGAAGAATTTGGACTGGGTGGTGGTTCTTGAAGCAGGGATTGTGATTAAAAAACTCACATAGTTGTTGTGTGAAAGAACAGTTCCGGCATGATAATTTGTGATTTTAATCAGGAGTGAATAATAATCATAATGCAGCATCATGTTTGCTTACTTTTGAAGAGGTATAGTGGGATATTTGTTCAATTTGGAATTTTTGTTATGAACGTTCAATGAAATTATATCATTTTTTTTTAAATTTTATTTTAACCAAGGACATCATGCAGTTGAGCTTAGCAAAGTCTGCTACTAGAGATCGGAATTATGCCAACCATTTATATTAGTCCTTTGGATTAACAAAAATTTGACCATTAGAATTTGGATTGACCTTCAGTTTCAACCATATGTAGTAGCTCTTGTGATGTCTTTTGTTGGATAAAGTGAAATCTCGCACTCTCTTTTTGGCGAATCCATTTGTCCTTTCCCAGCACCACAACTAGTCCTCCATGGCTTGAGACTAGTTGTGCCAGGTCACATTAGTCCTTCAGTTGATGAGCCAACCCTGTTCTTAGATAAAGCAACGTCTATTGCATGACTCAGCCACTTGTGCCAAACTCAAATCATTGAGGATGGGGATTTGTGTCAAAATTCTAGGTTCGATTACATAGCAGTCTTCATGGTACGGATGGGTTTTCCTTGTAACTTATAAGGCTACATACAAGATCACAACGAAATTTAGGACTGTTTTATCAATCTATGAAATACAGCATTGTTGAAGCCAGCCCTTCATTTCTCGAATCAGATTAAAAATAGAATGGCCTTCTGCAAAGCTTGATCTCGACTATCATGTGTCTCAATGTCATAGATGGGCATCCTCACACTGTTAGGTCTGAAAGATGGCCAAATTATTGAAGTTCACCAATTTATATCTTCAATGCTCAAGATGGTCTCCCATGCAAACTAGGTACTGTAATTGGAAAGAAATATAATCCTTTTGACAAGGAAATGCTCTGTTTTGTTTTTGATTCCTATGATACTTGTCTATGCTGTGACTTCATGAATAAGGTCCTAGCTACATGCCTTAGTAGGTTATCCTGAGATACTTGGGCTATTCATGGAGCTCAATTACATGTTTTAGTCACAGTATTTAGTTAATTCCAGGAGCGCTAAATAATATTGCACATTCTCAAACTTCTCATGTACCTCCATAATTTTCTGCCATGCTAGAATCTGATAATTTTACCAAAAAAGGCCAGAAAATCAAGTCAATCAATACTGCATCTCTATGCAATGAATGCAATTAATAGGTGATGTCTGGGAACGTGCCAAAACATTTAGCGCTGAAGGGAGTTACCAAATTACCTATTGCATAATCTGGACTAGAAAAATAGGGATTAGGTGAGATGTATGAGAAGTGGATAAAAATTGATTTTTTTGTCAATACTAAATGCGCTATGTGCATCTTTGGAAAACTACACAACTTTAGTATTATAACCTTCTTGCATTCTGTTTTGGCTCATTAATGAAGAAGAAGCCATTTTGCCAAGAGAATCTCGGCAAATTTATGACAGGCAAGACTCCTTTTTTGGTTGTGAAGCCTGACAGGTATTTTACATTTGGACACCCATAAAAAAAAAGATTTATTCAACCTTTTCCTTATTCTACCTCATTGGCGTTGTTAACTTCACTTATGCTCGTCTACCAATCCACTCCTGAAGCTTCCCTTCAAGTTGAAAAGAAAGGGAGAGGGGTGGAAGTAGGAACAATTTTCTTGTTATTATCACCTCTGTGGTCTTCACTTACTTCAATCTATATTCGGAGAGACCAATTATTTTCCTTGAAAGTGTAATCTTATTTATGTAAGCGTTCTAATATCAAATCCTGTTCTAAAAAATGTGCTCCATTTTCAAGATAACTTGCACCATTTTTTTTTATGGTTCAAGATTTTCACTAGTTTAAAACTTTTCTCTTCTTTGTTACTATAAGAAGCTGTGAAAAAAAAAATCCAGAAAATGATATGCGGTGCCACAGTCTGCAGCTGATGTGAAAGCAGCTTCAACTTCTCATGAAGCATTGAAATTGTTGGTTTTCTTCTCAGCTTGGTGTGCCAATTTCATGTTTAGTTTATTTATTCTTAACACTCTAGGGTTTTCTCCATAACTAGTCACCATGGATCCCTAATCTGTTATTAATACTGGCTCCTATCAATCCATGTATTTTCTGCTAAAAATATTTATCCTTTTTGCATTTGAAACTTTTTTAATCTTTACCTTTCAACATTTTGTTGTACTGATTATTTGTAGCCAGATTTGAAATTGTCAATCGGCTACTGCAGTATGGAGTGTTCTTAGGCTGCTCTTCCTGGAATTGAAGCATCTATCTCATAACTTGAATATGGGAATTCTTCATAGGAGTTTGTCACCTCCCTCCTTTTCCACCTCTTCCTCCTCCTCTTCACTTGGTCCACACCCATTGCAAATTGATTCCGAACTATGGCTAATGGTTGAGAAAAGGACCCAAGAGATACTATATACCATTCAACCTGCTTTCGGTTCTGAGCAGAAGAGGAAGGAAGTCATTAATTATATTCAGAGTTTAATTAAGGGTTATTTTGCAGTTGAGGTGAGATTTGTCCACTGCCTTTCTAGACGATTCTCTTTTTGGTGGCAGAAATGTTGAATAAATTAGTTTCCTTTTTTTTTTCCCATTCGGTTTGCATAATATAGGTCTTTCTTGTTTGTGCATACAATCATGTGCCTGTCAGAAGTTTGTTCTAATGTTTTCCTATTGAAATAGTGAATAACCTAATTATGACATTGGCATTCTCTTTAGACACTACTCTGCTTTTAGCGTTGGAAACATGAGAATTTGTACTGCAATAATTGATTGGTGGGCTAATCTCAAGTAATTCATCTGGGGGATGACTTTGATGGTTTCTTTATCATATAGCATGCTGTTGTAGCCTTACTGGATGTTGAGACAAGTGTTTAGCCTGAAAATCTTCGAGTTATCTATATGGGTCCACCTTAAAATTCAGGCTAACTTTCTGAAGTGTTTCATGTAGAATTTGCTTGATCTTTTCTGCAATGCCATTTAGTTGGATACTTATTCTTGGGATTTGAAAGTTGACGCCTTCATCCTTCACATGGATCTGAAATTTTAACACATCAAAGTGTGCAGATATACAAGACTATCACTCATGATTGCTTTTTCTAGTCTTGGACATTTAGCAGCAATAACCAGGGCATCCACTCTTGGGGATGGGAGGTTCTCCCTGAAGTTACATTAACATCAACTTACCATGCTATTTTTTCAGGTCTTTCCATTTGGTTCGGTCCCACTGAAAACCTATCTTCCAGATGGAGATATTGACCTGATGACCCTCAGCCATCAGAGCATGGAGGAAGATTTGGCCAGGGATGTCTTCACTCTCCTCCAATGGGAAGAGCAGGACCCAGGGTTCCAAGTAAATGATGTCCAATATATTCAAGCTCAGGTTAATTTTTTCCAACCCCAATCCTTCTTCAAAAGTGATGACTTTGTGCTCTAGTCCACTATTAAGGTGGTATTTGGACCCATAAACTTACCCCTCAGCTCATTATTTAAGCTGTCTTTCAGTGTCACTCTAACCATCGTGTATAAAAATGAGCTTGATGATGACTTGCAAGCTGATACTGTTGACTATGATTGTATGTATTTAGGTGGTTGATAAATTCTCTCTTCACAATACTTCCAATTACTTCTAGGTACTCCAAGAATATGGGCTATGATTTATAGTATGTTTCTCTACACCGAAGACTGCGGTGCAACCTTATTCAACATTTATTGACAAGATGCCCATGTAAAATTGTCCAACATATCTTGGAACACTTACGAAAGAGATTGTATTTACTTTTTCCAAGATCATGTAAACCAAGCATAATGTACTTTCTTGCTTTGGAATTTTGTGCATGCAATTATTGTTTTTTTTTCCTTTTCCTTTTGGTTACTAAAATTTTCCTTGCATATGTAGAAAATTCAACTGACAACTGATTTATTCATAATAAATTTACCAACCATACTCATACACATGTATTCTTTGTGTGCATGTGTGCAACATCTTGTGTTGAGTTTTAGGAGTAGATGTTAAATGATTCCTGTGTATAATGATCCGAGGCTGTGAACTTCATTTACCAAGTAAACATCTGAAAAGCATATCTCTTGAATTTGGCAATGATATAGCCTGCTTTCTGCCAACATTAACTATAATACCATCACTATTGACATCATTACCCTCCATACCCTATTTTCTTTTATCATTCCATATGTGATAAGGAGATTAACAGAGCCTCATTCAATTTCACAGATGCAACAGGACATAATTTGTCAAAAACCTTGTGGATAGTCAGTGAATTTATAACCATCCTGTTTTGCTTTTTGAAGAGTTGCTAGAAGACAATGAGAAAACTGAACTATATGTTCAAGATCAAGTTTCTCAATCTGATTACTAATTTGGTATCCGGTAAAATAAGAATGAATTCATTATAGCTTGTGTCTGGGATCTGGTTATGATGGAGTTTTAAGGTTTTGGCTACTATACAATTTCTTGAAAATGTAACAAAACAATTGCAGTTGATGTTGGCAACTTCTTAGTCTTTGGAGCTAGTACTGATAAGGAACTACTGTTCATTCATTCATTCAGAAGAGGAAACTTCTTCCATTACAACTTTGTCAGCGTTCTTATTGAAGTATGCCAGAAACATGACACAATTTGGAGGTTTCTCTGTGACTAGGTTTTAGCCCGTCATCAAATACTTGTAGCAGAGCTTCTCAATAGTGCTTCTAATTGAAATGTGACTTTTGTATTAAGTTGGGTCAAAACCAGAGTTCCGATAAATCCTTTTACTCCTAGAGATTTTCAATGTGAAATCCTGTTGTAAAATGTGAAGTGTTCTCAAGTTGGAACATTAATTTGAGGGAAATAACTATTCCAAAATAAAACACAATAATCTTATCTTTCGATTACATGTATTAGAACAACTTTTAGGCTAGAGTATCCTAATTTCAAATAATTTCAATTGCTAGTATTCATCTTTGAGTCAAAGTGATGAATGATAACAAGTTATGGAACTAGATTATCTAATAGTATGATTTTGAAAATGACTTTTGGTGATCTGCATGAACATGTTACATCCATCCTTATAATCCAATGAGTATGCATTTTGTACTTTGTTCCACTTTAAGTGCTACACTTCATGTCTTTCAATCAACTGAAGGCTCTATTTCATGCAATATTTTCTCTCAGATAAAAACTTTTTGCTACTGACATAACTTGCACTTGCACTGGTAATTGTTTTTTGCTTTTTGGCAATGAATCCTTTTATGGCAATGCTTCATTTGATTTATTTAAGAAGAAACTGCTTCTAATGCTTCTTTTGTATTCGTGCGGATAAAAACATAGCTCATTACTTCAACAATCTTGTTATGGTAATTACTGTCTTCTCTATCGTATCTTGTTACGGTAATTACTGTCTTCTCTATCGTACTCCCTTAATCATAAATCAAGAGTGTTTAACAATTTTCTGAATCAAAACGGAGCTATTTTCTTGTGTATGTTGCTTCATTGTTGGGAATTTGGATGGCAGGTTAAGGTCGTAAAATGTTCTGTGAAGAATATTGCCGTTGACATCTCTTTCAATCAAATGGGAGGGCCCTCCACATTATGCTTTTTAGAGCAGGTATGATCCTACATTATACCTGAGTCTCAGAATCATTGAGCAACTTGCTATCTACTTTAAATATATTAGCCATGGCCTAAATGTAGGTCCATTCTGTGAAGTATACCTCAAGTATATAATGTTTTCGGTTGAAATTCCTGTAAAGATATATGAGAATTACTTAGAAAAGAAAGATCACGACTTAGTTGTTTCTCTCTCTCTCTCTCTCGATTGGCATTGGTGTTAGATGCTCCTTGAATAATTATCTTTTGATTCTTGTTTCTTTTTGTCGTACTTTCTACTTTTCAGTTCTAGTATTATCATCTGGTTGGTATATTTGAATCTTTCCTTTTCCATTATCCACCTTCCTTTTTGTTCCTCTATTTTTTTATTTATTGGCATAAGAAATTTTCCACATTCCCTTAAAACTACCATTTCATTCTTCTTTAAATTATTTTCTCAGATTTTATTAACTAATTTGATGGATGAGCTCTTAAAATTAGAATGTTCTCTGTGTAATATATTTGTGGGTGGGTTCTTGCAAATCTTTGCTCGTTCACTAAGTGAGACCTCTCTCCCCCCTGTCTGCATATATGAATTTAGTCATAAATTTAAACTAGAATCCAAATACATATCTGACATCTCTCATGCTAATTGTTTCTCAGGTTGACCAACTTATTGGGCGTGATCATCTTTTCAAACGCAGTGTTATCTTGATCAAAGCATGGTGTTTTTATGAGAGCCGAATTCTTGGTGCACACCATGGCCTGATCTCAGCATATGCATTACAAATATTGGTTTTGAATATCATTAATAATTTCCATTCGTCTCTATCTGGTCCTTTAGCAGTGAGTACTTTTCATTTCAGCAATTCCTATTTGCATTACTCATAAGTTAGCTAACTTCATGTTATGTTTTCAGGTCCTCTACAAATTTTTGGACTATTATAGCACCTTTGATTGGGACAACTATTGTGTCAGTATAAATGGCCCCGTTCCCGTATCGTCCTTCCCACAAATGGGTGAGCATTTAAATGTGTTTGGATAGCATCCTATTTGTTTACTTGATTACCTAAGACCCTTTTTTCATCGACAGAGTCAATAGATAACAACGGTAATGAGTCACTTCTCAGTCAGGAGTTTCTGAGGAACTGTAGAGACATGTTTTCATTTCTGATGAAAGAACCCGAGAATGATGCCCCTGAATTTCCCATTAAGCATCTCAACGTAGTGGATCCTCTTAAGAGCAGCAACAATTTAGGACGTAGTGTTAACAAAGGTACATTTAACAATATACAAAGCAGCTGTTTCTGGATATTGTTATAGAAAATCTACAGTTTAAGGGCTTGAATCTGTAAATATTTGAGGCTCTGATTTTGGGATTTTTTTCTCTACTCCATGGGGACTAGCAATGGTACATGAAGGAGTTATCGGTACCATGAATTGGATAGTATTTAACACATTAAATTTTAAAAATTGACAACTGGTTCATACTTTGCAGTCATGAGATAAAAATAATTTCGTTGTGCAATGAATGTTGGAATATTAACATCCATGCTAGGGGTAGTAAGAATGTGTCGTGCTCTATTACATATTTCCCATAGCTAAACATAATACTACTAGATTCATGCATATTCTTGGAATTATATTTTATTCTATATTTATATGCACCAAAGAGCTGGAATTAATTTCTGGTTTTGCTTACATGTTTGGAAGTGTAGACACTTTTTCCCTTGAGTAATTACTGGTACTGCAAATAATTAGCTGATGATGATTCATCTATTTCGTACCAGGCAATTTTCATCGAATAAGAGGCGCCCTATCTTATGGGGCTCAAAGGCTTGCAGAAATAATTGCATTGCCAGGAGAAGCAATGGGTGCTAGACTTGAGAAGTTCTTTATGAACACTTTGGACAGAAATGGCAAGGGCCAAAGGCCAGATGCAGATGTTCCTGTCCCTGCATTTGGTACTGGAAGATCTGAGGCGTCTGATCTCAGTGGAGATTATGACAAATATTACAGTGGTCTACTACATGGCCAGCGGTATCACAATTATCCACTGCCAGTACCTCCCCAGCCCAGTCTTCCATCATCACCTTCACAAATCAAGCAGAAAAGTGCTAGGGATGTGCTGCCTCAGTTGCTGCAAAGCAAGCAAAATATTTTTTCTAGGAGAGGCACAGATGTGTTCTTACCAAGGCCACAATGTCACCCATATGCTTCACAACTACAAGGTGCTGCTTCTGGTATTGATATAACGAGGAAGTCTAGAGGAACAGGCACATACATCCCAGACGTGGTATATCTGTATTCTGCTGTTTTTCTTGTAAATATGACCAAATGATCGATTGGTTACCGAATAAAGATACTTGAATTTTGCAGTGCCATAATCGATACAAAGATCTGCTATTATGGATGATAGACAATCCAGATTCAACTCATAGACCGTTGTCGATGATTGATCAGGCTGAAGAGTCCCCAAAGACTGAGAAGAGTGAAGATGGAAACTGCCTTAATATTCCACCTAATCAAATCTCACCAGAGACAGAGAAGAGTGAGGATGGAAGCTGCCTTGATCTTTCACTAGATCAATTCCCACTCCTTCCTAGCAGTAATAAATCCATGTCATCAGAAATCCATCAGTCATATCAAAACATCACAGAGGCATGCCAGGCCAAGGACTGTTCTTCCACCTTGGGGAATATTCAGTTTGGATCCTTCCAGAGTCAACCATCACTGCAAGGAGTGCCTTCATCGGTGGTGAGGAAGCAAGCAGGTTCAGGAGTTTCAATCACTATTGTTGGAATGCCAGCTGTCGTGAGAACATAACTGCAGAAGCAACAAGGGTTCTTGGAGAGTCCTGAGAAAATGTATGGTATTTTCTATTACATCAAGGTTTTGATGACGACATAAATTCTCTCTGAACTTTATTGTTGTTGTTTGGTGCACGACAGGGTTTGCAAACAACAGTACCAGCTGAAGAACAATATAGACTTCCCCCCTCTTTGATGGAGATTCAAGTAAAAGAGTGGAACTACAGCTCAACAAAAATGCTGATACCTAACCCGACATAGATCTTTGCTTACATAGAAATAACCCTGCCTTGGGAGGCCTAGAAAAACAATTTTATTTATGTTTTTATTTTCCTGCTGTCAAACCCCAATAAAGGAAGTATTTTTGTTCAGGTTGGCCCTTAGATGGGTTTCTCATCCTTTCCACCTCCTATTCTACAGGAACTTTTGTCTGGAAAATAAGTTCTTTTTATAGGCTCTCTCATCCTGACAAAGCTTTGTCAACTGTCTAGTGAGAGTGATTCTGTTATCAGTCACATTTTTATCGGCCTAAGTGGCTTTTTAGTATTATTCGTTTAGTTTATAAATGTTTTGCTTTGAAATGAAATAGAGGTATCCCTTGAAAAAAAATGTCTTTTAATAAATATGAAACATAACTAATTAGTCTGGGATTTTTCTCTTAAATTAAAATGAAAAATTTCTACATTGTTTTTTATTTTGGAAATTATAATCCAAGATGCTATTGTTTTACAAAACTTTGTCTCATAAACTATACATAATGACTCTAATGAAATGATGAGTATATGATAAATGATTTACATGTTTTTTTTAATTAAAGAGTTATTTTTATAAAAAGAGATATCCACTGTTTTGCTAAATTTTGATTTTTTTTGAAAATTTAATTTTATTTAAGAGAGAAGGGAATATACAATGATCGAGTGATACACGGATAAAAAGCTCAAAAAACAGCATAAAGAAAAAGAAAATCGTCAAGAAGGCAAAGAAAGGCAGAGTGGCTTGGTGCAACCTAAGCTTGCATTAGCTTACAGGCCAGCAAAACAGAAGGAGACAAACTACAACTCTAATGGATTCATAAGATCACCACACCAGTGACGCTGATCAATGCATCAGGACTCTCAGAGATTCTATCTGGCACACAACATGTCTGCATGGTGTTCCTGGGGGTTGCGTTGAATGTTTTTGAACGTTCGATTGTTTCGTTCATACAACAAGAAATACACCGTTTTTGAGAGGATGATTCTTTCAGCATGATGAGTGATGTTCTTCCTTTACTTGCACTCCAAGGTAGACCATCGAAGTAGCTGTAACCATGGAAGCACAGCCCATCTAATTTGGGAATGATTTGAGATGGTGTCCCATGCTTCAAAGTTGCTGCTAGGTTTTGATATGCTAAATTTAAAATTTAAAAATAAAAAAATATTATTCTAATATATTTGGAAGAAAAAAGTACATTGAAAAACAATCTTTACTACTATTTTAAACACCTCTTAGGATGTCATTAACAGTAATGCAATGTATTTGTTAGTTTTTTTTTTATGAACAACAATATCGTTTAATAAAATAATGTTTAGTTAATTTAAACATTTATTAACATGTCGTAAATATCAAACAATATACAACATAACATTTATATCTATGTCTATGCTACAATAATTAATTTTAAAGGTTTATAGTTTGCACTTATTTGACACTTGTCAAATTTTTAGTGTTGTTGTCGAGGATACTTGTTGCACATCTACGTGAGGGTGTTGGAATTATGGAGTTGCCACCTAGTAGTTTGGTTAGGGTCGGTAGAAAATCTAAATGTTTTGATTTTTCTCAGAGATTCAAAGAGTAAAAAGATCTAATTGTGGTTAAGAAAGATATTACCACCCTTAACGCACCTTACCTAAGATAAATTGATTTGTATGGTTTTAATGTGGTTTAAAGATTTTGTGGTTTTCTAGCGTGTATTTTGACTTAAGATTTATTCGTATGAATAAATTCACCTTTTTGAATCTATTATGAGCTCATATACCCAAATAAACTCTTATATGGAAATTTCCATATAGGTGCTCTCATAGGGTTAACCTATCTTGAATGATGAGTTTTTTTGTCTACTGTGATAAAATACTTCCAATTAAGTATATATAGGATAATGTTGTGAATTTTTAAGTTAATTACCACTATTTTAAATACCAACGTACTTGTACATTCAATATTTATATCAAGGTATCTATAGTTGATTCTCATGAATTAAAAGAGGATTGATTGATTTTTTTTGAAATATTTGTCAAATTCTTAGGGATTTAATAAACTCATTGCTAAGATCCCAAGGCGTATGCAAAACAAAAAGAACAACCTTATTCTTTTTTTTATGAAAACTTGAATTTATTTTTGAGAAATTTGGGCCTATACAACACATGAAAAAAGTTATTAAATTAAAGATAACATTTTTTATTTTTATTTTTATATTTATACTTTTTGTAAGGCCATGATCGACAAAACCATTTGATCTCAAAAAATAAAATTGCCCAAAAGAGCTAAAGAGAGTGTTTGCCAAACACACTCTTAAACAAAAAAAAAACAAAAAAAACCAAAAAAAAAGAAAGGAAAGAGGAAAACCCTTAATATCGATTGTACTCGATCGGGTTGACTTACTAATTCAACTCTCAACCGATTGATTTGACTAATTGACTTAATAGGGTTGACCCCATCGAGTTAACTCGATAGGTTTAACTCAAAACAAAACCAAAAGAAACAAAAAACAAAATAGATGAAAACTGAACCAAAACACAAAAACTTAAAAAAAATTCAAACTAAAATGAATCAAACACATGCAAAACGAATAACATGAAGAACATTCAATATAAATCCCATAAACATAAATAATAAATCAAATCAATGTTAGTGCATAATCTATAAACTCGATGACAATGAGTTTTACCTTTTCATGTTTTGCTTAATTATGATAGTCAGATATCCGGTCAAACTTTCTCTCTCTCTTGTTATGCCTCTCAATTATGAACTCCTTAAAAAGAAAGTATTTCAACTCAATGGTGCCTAACTCTCCACCATCAAAGGACATGTAAGTGTAACGAGCTAGGTGTATTCAAACATGGAGTCTAGGCCCTTCTATTTCAACTTAATGGTGCCTAACTCTCCACCATCAAAGGACATGATTGTTATAAATGACAATTAAAATTGGATATATATATAAATAAACTTTATAAAAATAGACTCATGCTCAATTTTATATTATTCATATTAAATTATAATACTCATTTATTATATATTACTCACTTACCAAATTAATAAAAACAAACAAAGACAAGATATTCAACTAGGCTCTAAACAATAGGAGCATATAATGCACAGTTAGCGGGTAGCCATACATAATCGACTTTAAACAATTTGTAAGCCTAAATAAGATTTATTAATTTAAATAATGATTTTTGAAATATACTTTAATAACTTTTTGTTAAGGTTGTTTGAAATAATTTCATTGCTAAATTTCCTAGAATACCCTTGAAATAATGAGTTTTCATCAAGCAATTTGATCTTCACCCTATTATTCAGGGGGAGTTCCTGGACCTTCTCTTTGGGGGAGAGTAACAATGAAGAGAACGAAGATATTTTTTCGAATTGGAGGAAAATGATAATAATTCTGCACGGATTGGGCAGGAAATCAAACTGATAGGAGATCACCATCAGTATATTTTACATTCGTAGAAGGCAACCTTGTCACTTGGAGAAGTAAGAAGCAGAAAGTAGTCGCAAGGTCAAGTGCAGAAGCAGAATACCGGTGTATGGCTCATGGTGTGTGTGAATTGCTATGGATTAAACAGGTACTACAAGACCTGGGAATTGAGTATGAGACATCTATGGGTCTACACTGTGATAATAAGTCAGCTATCGAGATTGCACATAATCCTGTACAACATGATCGTACCAAACACGTTGAAGTCGATCGACACTTTATTAAAGAAAACCTTGATCGGAAAATTATACAATTTTTTCGTTTGTAAGGTCGGAAGATCAATTGGCGGATATACTTACAAAGGCGGTTTCAGGAAAGACATTTCATGGAGCAATTAACAAGTTGGGCTTAATAAACATATACACTCCAACTTGAGGGAAAGTGTTAAATATTACAGTTAGAATATAAACTTTTAAGCTTTGTAAATTAGCATATCTGTTTTTGTAATTTAGTGTTAGGTGAGTTTTGTGTGTTTTTTAGTTTTTAGTGTATTTATTACTATAAATACATGCACTGTAACCTTGAATGAAATACATTGAAGATTAAAATACTTACTGAAAGTTTAACAATTTTATTGTGTCTTTTTTAGATTAATTTTTTCTCAATTTTAGTATTCAACAATGAGTTTATTACGTATTGAATTTTATAATTTAATGTTTTATTTAAGATTATCATGGTCTTATAACGCAGGCCACACATTTGAAAGGTTACCTAGATTTACCCAAGTTGATTCAATATATCGTTGTTTCAATATTTTTTTAAGATGTCAAACTTGATTTTTTTAATTAAACTATATTTTTTTTTATCAATTTTTCATGTTATCTTTGAACTCATCAAGTCAGTCAAGTTATATCAATTTAACTCTTATTTTTATTTATGTTTGAAATTTAAATTGCACAATTATAAATAATTTTTTTTTGATTTGAATTTTTTTTTGAATTAATATATATATATATATATATATATATATAATACAACCACAAAATAAAACGTCAAAACCAAAATATTTTGTTCTAATTAAAAAAACAAAACATATTTTTTTTTGACAAACTTAATCGAAAGTAGCATTTAGACAGCAGTGACCTCCTGACACTTGCATACCAATATTTGGTCTAACGCCGGTAGCTCTTAATTTGCACATGCATTGATGGACCGGCATATCTTTCATTTGTTAACTTATTTCATATTTTTATGTCGTGAATCTGATCTGCGCTTTCCTTCATCTTCAACGTCTTGCTCTCTGTGATGAACCACACGACTTTCTTTTTATATATATCAATCATTGTCAAAAGACAAGGATAAGGATGGTAAATTATTTGACAAGCCATGCACATAAACACAACGACAACAATACACAGAGACAGGGACTCACCACGAGTCATGGTGAGTTACATAACTAGCAGACACCTAGCATAAAACATGTGATATGAAGACTCTAAGGACAAAGGGGTGCTCTGATTTCACCGTCTGTTTATTTATTTATTTATATATAAACGGTGATTTTTCTATTTTTATTTTCACCAAACTGGTATTGTATTCATATTAGCCACCTGATCCTGATCCTGATCCTGATCCTGATCCTGCTCGAGACCCAGCATAGGAACCCGCTTCAGAGCCCGCATCAGACCCTCCATTAGACCTTGACCTGGAGCTGGACGAGGATGAAGAGGACGAGCTTGACCCAGAACTTGATCCAGAACCGGAACCGGAACCAGACCCAGCTCCAGACCCTGAGCCGCTGCCTCCTAAACCCACGCCCGTTCCTGCTCCAACCCCAACTCCCACACCACCAAGATCCACACCCAAGTCTTTTCTTGCAACCCGACTCTCAGATTCTATAGCTGACATGATCACGAGCAATGTAATCAAAGCTAGAGACTTGTATAGAGCCATTTTTCGTTAAGGCTAGCTGTTAATCACAAAGGAGACTTCAATATAACTAAGAGAACACTAGCTGGGTATAGTTCTTCAATATTACAAGTAAATATGAGAGTGGAAGACTGATTGTATCGTGGGAGAGGACCATGCTATTTATAGTTGATGATTCTGAACGTCCTAGCTACATTGTGACAGAAAACGAGAGCACTACCGGATAAATGAATATTTTTCACAATTATTTGATTGAATCGGAAGTGGAGGCTGATTTGGCTAATTAATCTTGGGTTTTGCTGGACAGAAGTTTGTGGCTAAGAAAAGCTAACCTGGTTGAGTTTGCTGCATTCTTGGACATGTGTTACGATGTTGCCGCCCCACTTATATCTGCACTCACCATTGTGGAAACGTTCTGTTGGCATTTTTTTAATTCCTTATGGTCATTGTCTGAGGACTATCGAAAGTGTTCCTTGGACATCAATAAATTTGATGACTAATACCAACACATTCAAAATCTCTGTCCGCAATATTTCAGGGTTGTTTTTGTTTTGTTTTTTATATACATATATAGTAATCTAATTTAATTGATTAATACAAACATTAATTAAGAAAAACATAGAACATAGTTATAGAAGAAGAAAAAAGATAAACAATAAATTAAAGATGTATAAACAGTCTGCTAGCGAAAAGAAATATGCAAGGCTACTGTTGCTATACTAGCTTGTCCAATTCATAATCTTCTTAGGTACTCTGAAAAGATCATTTTTTTTTTTTTTTTGTATATGGAAACGACGGAACCTCGCATAGCTTTGTTTTTGTTTTTGCCTGATTCAGCCATAAGCCTGATTTTGTTTTTGTCTTTGTTTTTGCCTTGTAGAAACCCCTCACCCAAGCCACCTCTTTTTGTTTCCCTGATAACAGCATTCCAAGCAACCTTGCATACCTACCAGCTGAGAGCTCTTATGGAAATGAACTTTTATTGCTGACAGCAACTCGAACTACCCTAGTATCCTTCAGTAGACAACATTTCCTGATACAATGAATAACCTCATTACCAATCATGCACCCATCCTGAAATAAAAGTTGTTTGGTGAGGATTGATAAGAGTTGTCATGATAGTACGTAGCCTGGATGAGAGCAATTTCCCAATAATTTTGTACAAACCATGAATCAAACTAATCGGTCTGAACTCCATTAACTTCTTTCGGTCTGCGTTTTTAGGCACATACAAATATTTTAAGCTGACTTTCTTTTTTCCCCTTTAGCAAGCACCAATGGACGAAAACCACATGATTAACCTTAATAAAACAAAAAACTAGGCGTTCATGGGCTTAGAAGCCTAACCCGGCACCTAGGTTTTTTCTCATTTGATTTTTTTTAAGTTAGGAGACATCTTGCACTAGCCTTTTTTTAGTCACCTTCTTTAATTGAAAAATCAGTTTCCATGTTTGTGGATCTATGAACTTGAGTTTAGATAACCAAACTAAAATTCATCTCCAAAAAAACATGTCTAAAAGCCCCATTTAACAGACATAAAACACTCCAAAATCACTAAATAAAGCAAACAAAACCTAATCTAGTTTCCCCACCATGTTTATAGTGAAAAACTCTTTATGATAAAAGAAAACTATTGACACAAATATCCCTTTTTTTGTGATCAATCAATAATCTTCTTTCATTCATCATTTTTCAACAAGATTCTCTCCCCTTTTAAATCTCTAACTTGAAAATAAACAAAATAAACTTTTAAATCAAAATAAAAATTCTAAACCCTAATATTAGCCGTGTAATTTCTTTGTTTTCTACTTTGTGGTTCTTTATCTTTTAATTTTATATTTCTACTACAATTTAAATAAGACCATAATAGAATTAAGCTAAAATAGAAAAAAAATAAGGATGACATTAAAAAAGAAAAGAAATGAGCAGCTTCACTCTTAAAAAAACCCTAGTTCTATTAAAAAAAACAGTTCCTACTGACCCGAGACATGTTCATTTTCAAAAAAAAGAAAATAATCCCTTAATTCTAACGGTGGTTTCTGGCCATGATGTTCTTCCAGGAAAGCAAAACATGTAGGAATTGAAAGGAACAAATTACAGATGATAAGGGTTAAGGTTATGCATGCACCCGCCACGGACCAGGGATAACCCTCACACCTAACCCGTACTCACCCACCAGGATCATATAATAGGATTTTTTCACTTCATGAATATGCCAACAAGCTGTGATACCTATTGGCAAGGGTTGAAATTTACTCCAAAAATAAAAATAAATAAAACCCACCGTAGACCATTAAAAAAGTTATACATCCAAGGGGGCATCAAAATGAAAGCCAAAAATATGCTCATCTTGGGGGATCATGTCACTGAAAATAAACCACACTGGAAACATTTAACTAACTCAATAACATGTTCTGCTACATGGGGATCAAGTCAGAAAAAAAAACCCCATTCTGGACAAACTTCAGCAGACAAATTTGATCAATGACCATGCCATTGGGTATATCAGGTATATTCTATGCTTAAACATCTAAAGCATCAATGCTCTGGAACAGAGGGAGATTGAGGAACACAAATATGCCCATAACCCAACATCCAAAAACTACTAAAGTAGCTCCTTCCCCCAAATATACGAATCAACACATGTACGTGTGGCTGCTGAAATACACAAAAATTGTCCTTTTGAAGTCAGATAGCCTGTCATTAGAAAGCAGTTACATTGAAAAGGTCCTGGATCAATAGTGTACAGGAAAAAAAAACTCTTTCCAAATAAACTTGCAAAGAAACTCAGTCTAACGATAGTTATCAGTCAATTTTTTGTCTCACAACACAAGCAATCAGGATTTTCCTTTGGAATGAACCAGGCAGATAAATGGCGTTGGATAAATTATAACACTACAGTTAGATGAAGAAATGATTTTAAACAAGCTGCTTGGAGAAACATTCAATAAAAATCACCTCTATATAGAGAAGAAAAAAAAAAACACCCAATCTACATTTTTGTCCATTAAATGGCATTGGATAAATAATAACATTACAGTTAGATGAAGAAATGATTTTAAGCAAGCTTCTTGGAGAATTATTCAACATAAATCACCTCTATATAGAGAAGAAGAAAAAAGGCAGCACCCCCAATCAAAACATTTTTGTCCATTTACATAGAATAATTGTAATATATTTTGAGATCCCATATAAAAACAAAACTCAAGGCATGCACATGAAAAGGGCAGTTGATAGATGCAGCAGCCAATGCCAAAATAATGTTCAGCAAAAATAAGTAACGTACAGTTTGTTAATTTAAACACGACCAAATACTACATCTTAACCAAAACAACAAAAATAGAGCTTTAATCATTCCAATACAAGACAGCATACAATAAGTGCAAAGCTGGATTTAGTTTGCACGATATAACAATTTAATTATGCACAAAGAAAAATGCATTGGTTTAGAAAGCAACACACTCACCTTTAATGCAAAATTGTTTTAAAAATTAGAACCCAAAGGAAGTTCCATGACTTTTCCAACCGCTACTGTTTTCCCTGGAAGACACAACACTCCACTTGAGATGGGATCTCATTCTCAACAAATGAACAAATCACACATCAGTCAAAAGTTAAGAGTGGTATGTTACCCTCAGTACGAAGAGTAAACCTGCCGAGTTGTGTGAAATCTGAAAACTTCTCAACGCATATCAAGTTGTTTACCTAACAGGGATAATGGCAAGGAGAGTTCTAATAAATATAAAAAAATGTTTTTTCAAATTAATTGTCTCAATGAAATACACTAAGAAATAACCTATGTTTGAATGTACCAGCATGCACAATAAACATTTGTGGGCATATAAATGTTAAAAAGTAGAGCACAGTTGCAGGCACAAATTTCTAGAAATGCCATGGAAGTCATATCCTAATACCTGAACACGGCAGACAACTATGGCACCATTCTTCACAAAGAGGACTTTCTTTTTCATAGGTTTCCTTGTCTTTGGATCAATTTGCTGCAGCAGCTGAACAATCTCACACTCCTCAACAACAGAATGAACGTGCAAGACAGCCTTGTAGCCAGCTGTAAAAATTGCCTATACAAACAATTTTTTTCTGCTTTAGTTGCTACAATATACATCAAGGCAGATCCTAGAAAACGTCCTAGTTATGACAACCTGCTAAAGAGATAAGAAAATTAAAGGAAATGAGAATCAATTAAAACTCAAAAGGCATACATTATCCAGTAGCTCAAGGATTTGCAACTGTGCATCAAACTCTGCAACTGCAGCGATTGGCCTTGCTGCATAAAGTACAAATAAAAAAAAGTCGATCAACCACACAGGAGCCAGAGGAAAATATGACAGAACATACACATCGATATAACATCAGCTTGTTGCAGATCAAAATAGCTCTTTTCACAACATCAAAGACTAATGATCCTTTATTTGTAACTTCTAAGACAAACTTAAAAAACTTACCAATACTTGAAAGCACAAAACCAGACAGTATATCCTCATCATCAATTCCAGACAATCTAATCCGTACATTTTCTCCTGGTCCTGCATGTCTTACCTTGTTTTCATCGCAATATACAGCAAGAACTTTCACCTGAGTCTGTGGATAGGTGTACACCAGGCATTATATCACATCACAGCATAAACAAGAGATATAGAGAGCAGGAAGTAAAACACAGGTCAGAGCACACACCTTGTTAGGCATGACCAACAAGGAATCACCCTCGGTCACACTACCAGACTCCACTTTGCCCATAACAACAGTTCCCATGTCCTTAAATTTATCAATAATAGGCATCCTGCAAATTTAAAAATCATATAGTAAGATATCTATTTTGACTAAGTAGAGAATTAAATCAATCAATGTTTTGTGTAAAATGTCATTATTATAGTAGCCATGACCACTGCAGCTAAAACTTCACAAGAAGAACTCTCTCATATCAGAACATTTCAACTCGTTCAAAAGAATTGTTAGTGTAGGTGAACCAATAAGTTCAATTTAAGCATATAGAAAAACATGCATGCCAAAAAGGTGAAAAAAGCAGATAAAAAGATCAAGTGAAGAGAAATTAGACATGGGGGTGGACCAAATACAGGGGAGCAGGGATGCAAATTTACCTAAAAGGACCCTTTGGATCTCGTGGAGGAACTTCAATGGCATCAAGGGCCTCAAAAAGGCATGGGCCATTCCACCATGGGCATATAGCCTTATCCATTCTTGTTTTCATGTTGGTGCCAAGCAGGCCAGATATTGGTAGGAATTGGACATCTGTCACAAAAAAGTATCATCCCATGTAATTAAACCATTTACTGATATTAGAGACAATAATCATGAACAAGCAATCATACAGATTCAGATGAGAGCATGTTATCCTTGATGTTCAAATAGCTAGGATGATGCCAAATGTGCAAGATATTTAAATAGTAACCATGTCAACATCAGGGAAATTTTTGATAACCAATAATGCTTGAAAACATCCACAAGATTTAGGCTTCATTTTATATAGCTATGATTTTTTTTTTGTGGTTGGGGCTGTAAGTTGTAGTTGTGACTGGTTGTAAGGGTGTTTGGTAATATGTTGTGTTGCATGTTCTATATTAAACAAGATTCAAAAGCCTACAAGCCTCATTTGGTAGCTTCTTACTTTTGGCTTCCATATCTTTTCAAAGCAACTTTTAAAAGTTCACAATACACCTTTTACATTGGCTTTTAGAATAAAAGCCTAAAAAGCTTGAAAAGGACCAAAAACCATCCTTACCCAAACAAAAGTCTTAGTTTGCAAATTTAACCAATACAAATGTAGTTAGGACTATCAACAAATACCTTTAACAGTAAAGATGTTGATCGAATAACCAAGCAGAATTATAGAGCAATGCTAACAAGTATGGTAATTAGAAAAGATGAGAATGGGACTTGAGGTTACTTCATCCCATTGGAGAATTAAATATAAAACAGCTCTCCTATCAAAATGACACCTACAATCTTAATCAAAGCATTGCGCAGAATTTAGCAAATTTAGTTCATTCCCCACTGTATATTATTGAAGTTTCAGGCCTCTTTAATCACTAAACAAGCAATATACAAAGGTATCCAGATTCAGAGCAATATAACACTTCAGACATTTTAACAATTAATAAAATGAAAACGAAAACAAAAATGAAAACAAAAACGAAAACAAAGCCTAAACATTACAGGAAAGGCAAAGCTTTAAAGCATAAGACCATAGAAGAAAATCCTCCGGTACCTTTCTTCACATTGTAGCCAGATAACTTGAGAAAAGGTATCATTTTTGATTCGATCTCATCATACCTGGGAGAAATTAAGAAAATAAATCAAAACAGCCAGCAGAAAGAAACTATCACAGAACAGACTCAGAAGAAGCATGCAGGTGCTTCCACGCTTGCACATTATGCCCACAAAGAAAGGGCGTGTAATTATATGCACATCCACGGGAGGCACACATTGTTGAACATGGAAAAACACCTTTCTTTTGACCAGTTTACTGTTGGATCATCCATTTTATTCACAACAACAAGCAGCTTAGAAACACCCAAGGTCTTTGCAAGTTGAACATGCTCACGGGTCTGCCCTCCTCTCTCGTAGCCAGTTTCAAATTCTCCTTTCCGAGCAGAAATAACCTAATAATGAGATAGAGGCAATCATTAATGACAGTGATAGTAGAGGTGCATGGCAATGAGAAAGTTAGAGTGGAGAACAAAGATCTTGGTGCAAACTTACTAGCACACCAATATCAGCCTGAGATGCTCCACTAATCATATTTGGAACATAACTCTTGTGGCCCTGAAAATTCAAGAGCAGCAAAATTATAGGTACTTCCCAACAAAAAGTGAGGATATTAATTAGAAATGAGAACCTAAATTAGATATAAATCAGCACAGGACACCACGTTAAAAGAAATTGCAAACCAACTCAATCACACAGAAAAAATGAAGCATGTTCCCATCTACACCTTTTGTAGCATGTCCATCAAGAGACTAATACATCTCAAAATTAGAAGTGTTCTATAAAGAACATGTTGCAGCATGAGAGCTGTTAAAACTATACAAGAATCTAATGTCAGCCACTGGAATACCTAAAATGTTGAATTTTGATTTGCTCAATTTGAATAAATTCTAAGATCTTAAGAGAAAGGAAAAGAGACTTGCAAGAGATTTCAAAGCACCAATGAGAACTTCATTTCCAATATCTACCAAAGGAATCTCATGAAATTGTGTAGGAAAAGGAAAAATCAAAGAGAGGATGCTCAATCTATTTATGAGCGGACAAGAATTTTCCCCACATTAATATTCGATTAACGAGAGAGTGATATCATCATTGCACATTCTCTTTCTATTGATGAGTAGGTCAATAGACATGCATATACATATATAGTGGCAGAAAAAGGGTACTAGGATACATGGTTTTGAAGAAAGAAGAGGAATCAAGCAATCCTCTTTTGAAACAACGAATGATATGAAGCACTTTCAAGTTTCATCCTCTAGAGCTTCTCTCCACCTCCATATCTTGTTTCCAAATAACTTCGATAATTCAAGGAATGATTAGTCCTGTTATTTTAAAGTTTTGGTCTTTCTGTTTCAGGAAGCAAAAACCAACAACCACAGACATGATTCATCAGTTTAGCGAGCTATTTTGGTTGGAACCAAATGCACACTCCATTTTTAGTGTATTTTAACTTGGTAAAACAGCTATAGCATGTCTTTCAATATAAGGGGATTTTTATCTCCCAACAGAAATACATCTTGGATCTTCTAAAAGAAACAAAATGGTGGATTGTAGACCATGTGAGACACCTATTGATCTAAGGGCATCGACTTGACAATGATTAAGAAGGAGCCACGACTGATAAAGGTCAATACCAAAGGTTAGTTGGTAAGCTGATTTACTTAGCTCACACTAGACCTGACATTGCTTATGCTGTGAGTGTAGTGAGTCAGTTTATACACAATCCAAAGGATTAACACCTTCAGGCAATATACAAACTCCTCAGGTACTTGAAGACTACTCCTGGAAAGGGAATTTTGTATAAAAAACATGGCAAACTAGAGATGGAATGCTACATAGATGCAGACTATGCAGGAGCATAACAGATAAGAGGTCAACCCACTTCTAGGGGGAAATCTTGTGACATGACAAAATGTTGTTTCAAGATCAAGTGTAGAAGCAGAATTTCGATCAAAGACACTTGGAACTTGTGAGTTATTATGGATGAAGCTTATCCTAGAAGACTTAAAAATTAGGTGGAAAGGACCAATGAAGCTATACTGTGACAACAAGTCTACTATATCAATAGCACACAATCCAGTACAGCATGACAGAACTAAGCATCTGGAGGTTGACAGACACTTGATCAAGGAAAAATTAGAGTGGACTGATATGCACTCCTTATGTGCCTACAGGGAAACAGCTTGTAGATATACTCATTAAAGGAGTTCAGAATCCTACATTCACACTAGACAAGCTTAATGAAAGATCTCTTCCATCTAGCTTGAGGGTAAGTATTGAAATGTATTAAACATTGAGAGATTTGAAGTATAGAAGGGAAGTCAAATATACTCTCCTATAAGTTAGAATCTAGCAATAATAGCTATTTATGTATAGTTAATAAATATCCTAAATTAGAAATGTAGATGTTGTATATATCCTAGGTCTTATGCAGAAATAAAAGTGAGAATTACACAATTTTCCACAATACTTGATATTTTGCTAGAATGCTTCCTTGAAACTAGCTACTCCTAGTTGCTGGGTGAGAATTGAATTAGGAATTAACCTTTATATATTTTATTCTTTCAAGCATCCTCAAATCAGACAAGCCTTCAGTTTAAATATATCAACCAATCAAACACAAACGGATTATGGAATTGGTGTATTTCCGATTACTAACTAATTGCATATGAAATAACATGAGAAAGATGAAAACTAGCAAGAACAAATGCTGCAACAGGCTTTTGCAAGATCCTTGCTAATTGGTAGGAAAAAGTCTCTCAACAAGAAAGGACAACCATTATTTTCAAACCCTATAACTGCAACATATCAGGATGGAAGACTAGTTGCTTGTGAAGGCTTTTTCTCATCTATATCACTACAAGGCACAACTAATATAAGTGATTAAGGTTGACACATGCAATGACAATTTTTCATGTTATTTGTGCTTTTATTACTGAGTAATATTATCAGGAAGTTTTTATTTACAGTATTTACATTACATCAAGTGGGTCTATATCAAGGGTAAATGTTGCATAGCACATTGACGTATGGATAGAAAACAGGGAGGGATGGAAATGAATGAGATAAAGAAAGAAAAAAGAAATGGCAAGAAACCAAGTAAAAACCACACTCCACTCAACTATCATTACAAAACTAGGTTATGGAGTAAAATCTCTTGTACGATGTCCAAATGCTAGATCATTCTTTATCATTTCAACATGTCATGCATGGTCCATTTCTCCCCCTCGACACTTGAATTGACTGAATTTCCTTGCTGGCCAAAAACATGCGCCAAAAACATATTTTTTAAGGACCAGGAGAAGAATGTTATGCATAGCTAGCTTCATTTTCAATATAAATATCTCATCTAGCAAGACTCATTTATCATTGAAATAATGGATATAAACAACTGGAAGGAAGAAAGTGGAAACAATATTTTGAAGATGTAATTTCTCACCGGTGCATCCAAAATTGTAAATCTTGATGTCTCTGTTTCAAAATGCGCTCTTCCAACTTCAACTGTTTTTCCCTGCAATAAATGTTATACAAATATAATGTTTAAAGTGGGATTAATATCAGTTTTGCGTACAAATGAACATTAAAATAATGGAAATTGAAGCAGTATTAACAAAAATAAAATAAAAAAATCTAGCTCCACAGAAACACAACTGTCACAGAACCATACCTTAACCCTCTCCTCCTCATTGGTGTCCATAATATAAGCCATATACCTACAAAATGGAAAATAATCATGGTCATCCAAAGGTATTAAGCAAATCCATGGAAGTACAAATTATTTAAGGAATATTCTGTTCAGAACTTGGGAAAAACAACAACACTTTAAAACTAGGAGCAAAGGATCATTTGATAACACAGAAAAAATCAAATCATCAATGAGATTGAGAAGAAGAAACAGAGACACCAGTGTATGCTCATGGAATTGCAATGTCAAAAGAACAAGAATTTGTTATTAAGTAAATGAGTCGTGTAATCTCATTTGATAAGTTATTTTCTGGAACAACACCAATCTAACCCTGGTATGTTACTTGTTATCTGAAGATTAATCAAGACTATGGCCATTCCCCTTTATTAGCTCATAAATTAACCTTAATTGTTGATACTAACAGAATAAATTTCTACAGAGGTGGTAAGATAATATCTACAAATCATATAAGTTCTATATTAGAGGAACCCATTGCAAAGAAAAATTTCAGTTTGCTTAAAGCTATTGCACCTGGTAGGTTCAGACATGAATGTTTTAGTATGTAGCATGTACATGTATTATTTAATATGTAATATATATGATTTCTCAAATCATTCTAAGAAGCCAGAGAAACAGCCTCTCCTTGTTTGCGGGGCAAGTTCAAGTGCACACAAACAAGTACCAGCCGTGACAGAGCAAACTATGACTAACAGAGTCAGGTGCTTAGCTACAACCACACGCAAACAGAATGTGATTCTGATTGATGCTTTCTTTCCTTATTAGCAAAGGGGATTCAAAGCATTCACAGAATCCATGACTTCCATACCACCACAAGACTGATCTTCCCAGGAATTTAATTAAGTAGTTTTCCTGTTTTGCTCAAAAAGGTGTTTAGCATTCACATGCATCAATCAGAAATATTGCAAAAAAATGGAGGCAAGAATAGAGTTCAAGCATGATAATCTTGAATCATGTTGTATCAATTTGTTTTTCCTTGGATCACTACTAGATAGTACCACAAACAAAAGAGAACTAAATTCACATAACAAGTAGTCATAATAAGTTTCTCCCATTAAATGTTTTTTTCCAATCCAGCTGCCAAATGAAAGACAAGAAATTTCAACAGCATCACATTTAATCTAGGCAATAACAACAGCCAATCTAGCAAATCTAAAAATATTGGAAGTCACAATGAAATAAAAAATAAGATAATGCAGACCAGTCATAAAGTTGTACCAAAGAAAAGGACCAAATTGTATACCCTTGCAAAGAGGGGAGCTGAAAATACCATTCAGATAAATTGAAATTAAATATAAAAAAAATGTCCTACCAACTTTCTCTACTTTTGTCCTTTGCTTCTTTCTCATATTTCTGGATTGTGCGATCATCCACCTGTCCACTAAGAAAGAGTATCTGCCCCCCAGCGGTGGACTTACCAGCATCTGCAACCAGACACAGAACATTAACTACTACACTAATGGAAATATGAGATCTGATTTTTTAGCAGAGGCAGGAAGACTGAGTAAACCAGAAACAGAACACCATTCCAGAGTTAAGATATTGAAATTAAAAACAACATTCTCAGCAGCAATTTGTTAAACTTGCATGTTCCTGAATCAAGAAAACCACAGGGAAAAGATTTGATGCTCAAAACACAATAAGCAATGTTAGATCAGAAATCAATGCTCATGGTAGTACTTACCAAAGATCAGAACCTCCCTCTGCAAGACAACTACTTGCAGCATAACAATAATCTTTACTTCAACAATGGCACCAATCAGATGATAGTAACAATAACCACTCAACAGCCTAATGCATGGTGGTAGTAGTGTAGTAACCAATTGGATAGCAAAACAAACAAATAAGCAATCACAAGGCCAACATTTAATGTGGAAAAATTGTGTACAAGATTAACCTACCCACATGACCAATAAAAACAACATTTAAGTGTCTCTTCTTATTGTCTTCTTCCATCTCAACCGAAGCTCCCACCTCTTCTGGTACAGGTACTTCCTTATCTTTCACTACAAAACAAAAGACGAGTAAAGGAATAGTAACAAGCAAGTTTATAACTAGCAAAACATCATGCACATACATCAGAAATCATATTGCATGCATAAATATCAGTGTATCATGAAAAATTCAAGGATACTCCCAAAATACCTTTGGATGTCTCAGCTTGAATTTCCTGAGTGCTCATGGTGATATAATCATTTGAATCTGAAAACATTAAAAGCAAAACCTGTCAAACAGTGGTTTGATATCAAACTTATCAACAGATCTTAATATATGAACAAGAAAAGTGGGAGACCATCAACAGCATATCAGATTAGCTGTTAAAAAGAAATACCTCCTCGCAATGAAACAGGGGATGCATGGATATTAATTTTTTTGCAATGAAAAAACAGGGGTAAAGTAATATTTGTATGCTCATTTGTTAAGATATACAGACATGTATAAATTTGCATTGAGTGTGTGTTAGGTATTGTGGTGCAGGGTGCTTTTCAAAAGTGTTTTGCGCTCAGAAATGCATCAAAATAATTTTTCAGAATTTGTTTTTTGACATCAGCACATCAAAATCATCTGAAATGAATAAAAAAGAGAGCATAAATCTGATGTTTTTTCAAGGCAAAGACTCTACCAAACAAGCACCAAGTATATGTTGTTTGTATATTTTTTCATGCACATAAGTTGGTGTGCATGGGGTGAAGGGGATGAAGACGAGAGAAGAAAAACAAAGAGCAATGAAACAACCAACAAAAATATAAGATGAAGCCACATTAGTGATTAGAAACAAGCACAAGCACCACATCAAGCAATCAATCAACCTTTATTTGTTTCCTTTGAATTATTTTATCATGAGACATTTCAAGGTATCTAATCTAATAGGAACTATCACCCAATGGTGCTCTATAAAACTAAAATGCAAAAGTGAAATGATCATTCATCAGTAAACAAACTGCAAATTTAAGCCACAATGACTGAGAAGGACAGAACACAGGGACCAACATGCTGAGTCAATAACCAAATGGGACAAGCATTTACTTTCCTTCAATTTATTTCATCATTAAGTGTTTCGTATTTCATGGTACCCAACAGACCACGGTCAACAGTAAGCTTAGAACCCAGATGCAGAGGATGCTAAATCTACACCAATCCATCAACTCCAATATGCAAAATCATAACATTAAGTTTCACAATTGAAATGTTTCAAGTAGAAGACATTCACCTAATCCATGACAAGTTCAAATGCAGAAAAGGAAGCTTAATGATTCCACAACTAGTCAGGGCTTTAATTTTGTATAGCACCTTAATTCAATTTCCATTTGATGCAATTTGATAGTTAGCTATCTGCAAGATGCAGAATAGTTAAATTAAGCATTACTGAAAACACCCTATTTCTAATTTAACCAGAATCATAACCGGAACAACTATGTCAGATCTTTTGGACATTAAGGCACACTTATTTCACACAAAATAAAAATACGACAACAAAGTTAAAGGCATGAATTTAACTATACCACCAACCTTCCTCCATTTTATCCACCTCCTCAACTTCTTCTGGCTTTGCATCTCCTGGATTATCCATCCCATTTACCTCTGATGTTGAGAATAAATTAAAGCATTCAATATGTATCCCAAACATTAAATAGATAAAAAAAAGAGTAAACTAATACTTCGTTTAAATAATAAAATGCTAATACAACCTGCTGAGTCGAGCTGTAACGAACGAATCTCCTCCGCAATATCTATCATTGAGAAACGTGTAAACAAAGTAAACATCGAAATTCTCAAAATTGATTGCAATCTATGTAAAAGCTCCACTTGATAGCTAATTCAACATTTAAAAAGCATGACCATAAACAAAAACATCACCAAGAATTACATCTTTATCGTTCTCATCATGGAAATGGGAAGAGGAACGTGATTAATAGATGCACATACAAGCCGTTAAAAAATACTCCATAAGCCCTACTTGACCATGCACTAACCCAACCCGGCATCCCCATGGGTATCATGTTACAGGATAAAAAAAAAAAATTCAGCTTAACAAATCAGCTCTTGAATTGAAAGGAACCAGCACGTGGGTTCTCTCTCTCGAGATGCCAATCCCAGAATCCATCCTTTTTAGCGAATTAATCCGCACCGTATTACCATATCCAACAAATAAAAAATTCACATCTCAAGAATGCAGCGTAAATTTTACATGCAAATAATCTTCAGATTTACATCTCAAACATACTAAACAAACTAATTAAAAAGAGAAGGCAAACCAAGTGAAGGCACTTCTGCCATTGCTGCAGAGTGGAGACGACGACGCTGATGATGATGATGAGGCTGGCTGGTGGCTGTGAGTTCGGAACTATGAAGCAGTAGGGTGTTCGCGTGCTCTCTGTTCTTTCTTTCCGCGGATGTGATGTGTTTGTTTGGAAGAGAGAGTAGATTGTGTGGTTCGTTTAGGGTTTTTTTACCGTTAATTGTTGCATTTTGCGAGAAAAAAAATATCTAGGTATTAAAATAGTATAAAAATAATTACTATAAATATATAAAATTAATAGTAATACAAAAATATCCTCACCTTATTACCATTAATTGTTGCTTGAGGCACTCGACCGAGCGACTTCTTTGTTCAGTTATAGTATACACAATTGTAATAATATAATTGTATAATTTAATTGTTTCTGTCCACAGTGATATGAGTCTAGATGAACAGTAAAAATCATTATTAAAACTGAGACCTATTTTAGCTTTTAGAATAATAATTACTCTAAATATATAAAATTAAAATTTTATACTAAACTGGAGATCTAGATTATATAATTAAAAAAAATTAAAAAAAAATTAACTTTTAAAATTTGTAGCTCAAGTTATTAAATCTAAAACACAGTCTAGAAAAATCATTAAGTTCAATTTCTAGTAAACTAAATATTAAATGATAAAATTAAAGAAAAAAATCAATTATATTGTCGCGACGATGATTTTTCGTGTTTCGTGCCCCCGCCATTCCCCCAGATTTAGGGACAACAATGCATGGTGATGTAAAAAGGTGTGTTTTATTGCCGTACAATTTACAACTATAAATTTCAGGAGTCGTCTCCTAGTATTAAGGTCACTAGGAACCTAATGGTCTATGAGAGTCTGGATAAGGGGAAGACGCATCACCCCTAGTGCATCCTACCTAAAGTAAACTGCATTGTTGTTTGATTGTTTTTTTTTCTAAGCTTATTTTTTTACACTCCATTTAAAAAATTATTTTTTTATCTGCAGGTGTACTTTACGATGTAATTTTACACTGCAGTTAAAAACTTTTTTTATCTACGGATGTACTTTACAATGTAATTTTACACTGAATTAAAATCCTTTTTATTTATGGGTGTACTTTACAATGTAATTTTACACCGCAAAAGCTAAAACAAAATAATTGTCAAATTATTTTTGACATTTTGGCCAAATTCCAATGGATAATCGTAAACTGGTTACGATATCCAATTTTGGTTTTAAAATATGAGAAAGATGCAACATATTTTATGAAAAATATACATAGAAAAATCTTGGAATTCGGTCGTATGCACGAAAACAATTACATTTTTTGTTTTTTTTTAAAAATGCATTTTTTTTTGTTTTTTTTTTTTTAAATATGGGTCGGGTTTGGCCCAGCTACATGGGTCGTCCCAACCAAGATGGCCAAAGCCCAACTCTAATGGGCTGGGCTGGGCCGGGAGCAGCCCATCCCAACAACCAATTCAATTCACGTGAAGTGAATTATTTCACATAGTGCACTTCACGTGAATAGTAATTGGTGGTCAGTCGACCACCACGAGAGGCTCACCTGCTACTACCGCCGGGTAGAGGAGGCCGAGGTGATTGTACCTGTGGTGGTGGCGTCAAAAATGGCGGCCTGCGGTGGCTGGAGTAGGCGTCGGAAGAGGGCCGGTTTGTGCTAGAATTTTGTTGTGTCGTCTCTGTTATTGCTGCTCCTTCGCCAGAGCTGGGGAGGGAGAGCTTCGCTGGCTGTTGGGGAGCTTCCGGAGGTGCTGTCGGAGGATAGAGATGGACTGCAACTTTTTTAGAGAGAGAACCATCGTTGGGGAGAGAGGACTGCACCGTCGGGGAGAGAGAGAGCTGCACCTTCGGGGAGAGAAGTTTGCCGGAGATGAGGAAGATGGCCGAGATATGGTTGCTATGGGTCAGTGTTTTTTTTAGTGTTTCTTCATGCATTATTTCATCTCCTCTGTCATGTAATTTTCTCTCTTCCCTCTCTGTTTTTCTGTGTTTTTCCTCTGTTCTCCCTCCTCCTTTTCTGCGTAAAATTCTCTCCTGTTCCTCTTCTCTTCTACGTCCCTCCCCTGTTTTTCTGCCTTTTTTCTCTTTTCTGTTCGTAGATTTTTTTCTCTGCCTCTCTCTCTGCGTAAAACTCTTCCTTTTACGTGAAAATTACACTCGTTTTTTTTCTGGTTTCCTTCTCTGTAACGTGATTCCTCCCCTTATGCATCGTCCATGACTGCTATTTATAGGGAGCTTGGTTTGCCACGGTGGCTGGCTGTCGGCGGCGTGGTGGCTGCTGGTCGACGCTGGGCTATCGGCAGGCGTGGTGGTTGGTCGGTGGGCACTGCAGTAAAGGCAGCACACGGGAAATGCAGTGGCAGCTTGGGAGGAGGCATAGTTTCAATTTGGTCCCTCAATTTATAATTGTTCTAATTGCACCCTCAATTGGATTTAAACTTGTAATTTGTGCAATTATATCCCCGTTAAAATTTCAACATTAGCCTTAAATTTGCGTGCCTTTTTTATTTTCGTCCCTTACTTCCAATTGATGCAATTTGACCCTCAATTGATCATTAAACTTCAATTTGACCCTTAATTTTGCACAATTAGCTTGGAAAAAATCAATTGGGTCTCCAAAAATTTCAATCTTCTCAATTGAGCCCGAATTAAATTCAAGAATTTGATTTTTCATCAATAAAATTAATTTGACCAATTTAAAGCATAATTAAGTCCTTGCACTTAATTAAATTCTTCAATTCGATCCTAAATTAATTCCCAAACATAATAATACTTTAAATTAGCCCATGATTAAATCATATTGGCCTATAAAAAATATAATTATGATTTTTGACTTGATTGTTACCTCGAATTTGTATTTTCTCTCATTTTTGGGCACAAAAGAGATACGATTCGGCTCTGAAACTATTCAAATTTTGACCGTGATTTTTTTTTACCAACGCCGACCCCTTTCATTTTATTTTTTGGTAAATTTTGGGGAGTAACCCAAAAATTGGGTTAAAACATATATAAAAAAAATAAAAAATTTGCAATTTAAAAAATAAGAATCACTATCACTACTATTAATAATAAATAATTTCATCGTAATTATCATGATCATTATTATTATTATTATTATTATTATTATTATTATTATTATTATTATTATTATTATTATCACTACTATTAATAATAGCAGTAGCGTTATTATTATTATTATTACTTAATAATAAGAGTCTTATTAGTATTATCACCATCTTAAAAACATTTATAATTATCTTCGTAACTATTATTGTTGTTCTTATTATTACTATTGTCATTAACACTATTATTATCACGATAAATATTATTAATATTTTTATTATTATCACAAAAAATATTATTAATATTTTTATCATCATCACAATTCTTTTTCTTCTTCTTCCTTCTCGTATTGTTGTTGTTGTTGCTGTTGTTGTTGTTGTTGTTATTATTATTATTATTAGTACTATGAATGTCATAACCATAATTTTTATTATCATTGCCATTATCTTATAATTAACTCTACTACCATAACTATTATCATCATAACAAACTATTATTACTACTATTTTATCACCACCACCGCAAATATACTTATTCTTGGTATTATTATTATTATTATTATTATTATTATTATTATTATTATTATTATTATTATTATTATTATTATTATTATTACTCGATATAAACAATTGAAAATTGAGCTTGATAATTTATTTTTATAATATTAATAGTATTATTAATATTATATTAATAATAATATTAATACTATTAATATCATTATTATTAATGTCATAACTATAATTTTTATTATCATGATCATTATCATATAATTATCACTACCACCACGGCTATTATCATTATAACAAACTATTATTACTATTATTTTATCACCACCACCACTATTTTTATTCTTGTTATTATTATTGTTATCTTTACTACTACTACTACTACTACTATTGATATAGACAATTGAAAAATGAGATTCATAATTTATTTTGATTTTATAAAAAAAAATCTTAATCTAATGACCAAAGGTATAGATTTGACAAGTTAACTTCTTTTATCTTTTTGTATGAGGTTATCTTGGTCTAATGACTAGAGTCATGGTTTTGATATATTTAAAGTTGTTTTTTATTTTGTTTTTTAATTTTTAATTTTTTAATATTATCCTTCAACATCGAACTAATTATAAATTAAGTTTTGTATTTTATTTAAATTTGTTTCCCATGAGATTATCTTAGTCTTATGACTCGAGTCACAAAGCTCACAAGTAAAATCGGTTTGTCTTTTTAGGTCCGTTTTTATTTGATTTTTTTAATTTTATCCTTCAAATTGGGTTAATTAGGAATTAAACTTCATAATTTATTTTTATTTGTTTTTTATGAAGTTATCATAGTTTTACAACTTAAGTCGCATATTTGACATGTTAGCATGAGTTGACCTAAATCAATCTAATATGTTGTTTTTTTAATATTAAAAACATGTCATACTGAAGCTTTTTTAATCAAACTGATGCGAACCTCTTGATCACGTGGTCAAGCACCCCCCCCAACGAAGATGATACTTCTCCAAGAAAGCCGAAAATTAGATTTGATACATTGGAAACGCGTCTTAAGACACCAACACACTATTGGAATTTAGTCGAATGATGCTACAAGGTTATTTATATCTTGATAAGTCAAGTTTGATTATTTTTCCAGCAAAGAAAACGTGTTGCATCATGCAAAACACAAGCTTATTTCATTAATTCATGACTGCTAAGTTTGCAACATACAATTAATTTATATAATGTTTCAAATAATCCGAACGGATCCCCATATATGGGGCTCATTTGAGTCCACTTATAAAATTGACCTAAATATATAATAATAATCCAAAAACTAATAAGAAAATAATAAAAAGTCTAAAAATCCAAAATTAATATCCTAGATATGCTAGTATCATCCCTAAGAAGTCCCAAATAAACTAGAAAATTTGATTTGATCTCATCATTTTAATTAACTCAAGTCAACTTTGGACCTCATGTGATCCAAACATCGTCCTGGGTCTATAAACCACAAACATCATCCTCATCATAATTGTAATAAATAAATCATACATTTAACAACAATCGACAATTTGCACTAGAGTCAAGATAAATCCAGTCACATTTAATAGGATACAACAAAGAAAGTTAATTTTCTTACATTTTAGTCTTTTAAAAAATAATGATCATACATTTCAGTTTACCAATATTTAATTTATACAAAATACTACTAGAAACAAAAAGCTAAGAAAAAACAGATTTTACTCCTAACATGTAGATGATGGATCTGAAAAGGAAATACAAGATAATTCCATAATTTTTTTTTAGAAAAATAGTATTAAAGTTATTAAAACCACAATATGCAGTAATACATAATTATAATAATCAGCATAATTATTTGAATTACAAACTAACTTCTCCACTTATATATTGCCGATACTAAGTACTATTGATGCCTTAATCACCCTACAAAATCAGCAATCAAAGAAGACCTCTTCCCGGGTCCCTAACATACCTCCTCATTTTATTTGAGGATGTGTGTCAATTCTATTTTTTTTTTTTGGAATCTCAATATACATGAATTTGTATAAACATTGTACTACAATCTTTTTTTTCAGGGATTCTAACATCCACTCAATCTATATTAGCTTGTGCATAGTGATCCCTATTCTAGGGACCCTAAAATACACTGAATTAGCATTAGCATTTGATATACACCTTTGCCTTTCAAGTTTTTTCCCATTTCATGCTGTGATGTCACGGTCGCACAAATTAATTACTCTAGCTAAAAACAAATCACACAAGATAGTATAAAGTAAGCAAGGGGTCGATTCCATGAAGACGTTTTAGTTCAGATTTTTGTGCGATATGCTATGCAATTGGGGGGGGGGGGGTTTGGAAATTGTCTAGGCTAACACAAAGGAAAAAGAAAACTAAGCGAAAATTAAACAAAACCAAAATTTATCAATAAAACAAACCTTGGTAGCAAGTAAACATCCACCTAAAGAAATCAGAACTGGTCATGGAAATGAAACATCAATTTATATTCGCAATAATTATCTCTTCTTAATATTGGTTAGTTAATAGATCCACCGTATAACTTATCCTAACCATCAAACAATCATAATGTCCGCACTAGTAATTTAATTCAATGACAACTTTAAGAACTAGATAAGTTGATTAATCAAAAAATATAATTGTCCACAATCTATGTTTGATTTGATTGAATGTTCTCCTTAAGATTAATAACGTATATCTGCCACAATTATTAACTCAATTGCTTCACAAGTTCATATACCCCAACTCCGATTTTGATATCAAACTTAGCAATAGATTGTCTACAACAATAACTTAAAGTCCGCTCTAGTAATCAAATAAACAATCATAGGAAAAATAAGCATAGGAGAACAAACATATTCATCATATAAACTGGAAAAGAATAAAATGGATCTCACAATTCTTGAAATTTGAAGGTGTCTGAGTTTTTGCAACCAAGAAAAAGAGTTTAGCCTTGCATAAGAACAAACATATTCATCATATAAACTGGAAAAGGGTAAAATGGATCTCACAATTCTTGAAATTTGAAGGTGTCTGAGTTATTGCAACCAAGAAAAAGAGTTTAGCCTTGCATGTTTGTTGAACAACTAATTAAAAAAAAGAAAACATGATTTTATTCTGGCGTTTCTTCTGTTTTTTTTTTTGTTGGTTTTTGCTTGCTGGTTGTTGGTTGGCCCTCTTTCTTTATATATGCTTAGAAACCCTAGTTTTTATTTTACAAAATAGTCCTCCCTTAAGTTGGCAAAATTTAGTTGTCATCTTGTAAAAATCATATCTCATTCATAAGACATCATTTTGAGATAAATATTAGATTGGTGAAAGATCTTTGAGTCTGGAATCCAACAAAATTGAGTGTTCATCTATCTGAATTCTATAGCCTTAGATATTTAAATTGTAATAACCAAAGGTCAACATCGGCAAATTGCAAGATATTTAAGTTTCCTTATTTTATTTTATTTTCCTTAGCTTTCAAGAAAGGTATGGATGTTAGCTTTGGAATCCCTCTAAAATTACTTCGTTTCGACCTTTAGAGCTTCCACTTTGCACAAAACATCGACTGAAGGTCAAATCTGTTAATCATCTCCAATTACCTCCTTTTTACATCTTTCATCCAAAAACGCACAAAACATCGACTGAAAGTCAAATCTGTTAATCATCTCCAATTACCTCCTTTTTACATCTTTCATCCAAAAATGCCTTCAAAATATAAAACAAAGAATATCAAAACATTTTATACAGAAAACATACGCAAATTTCACAATATGATCATATTAACATTCTCTTTTGGATTCAGTGCTTATAAGGGCAATTTTCCATTTATTTGTGCTTTTAATCTCCCTACACTTGAAGTTACTTGCCCCATCTACTTCTCCAAGTTATGAATACTTGAATTTGTTTCTTTTTGAAAAGATATGACATTTTGTTGTAAAGTAAATTGTTAGAAGTAAAAGTTTTCATCATCTTATGAAGATCATCATTGGATGATGACCCCATAACATTAGAGTTTGTGAATGCAAGAGGCTGTCTTGCTTGATAATTTTGTTGGGACTGAAATCCATGAGGATGAGACTGTTGGCCTTGATTTTCTTATTGAGGCGGGTTCCCATAACATGTTGGAAAAGGATCATACTTATGTTAGGGAAATTCATTGAATGCAGTATTAACTGCATTAGCTTGTTCAATGTAATCTTCTTGCATTGTTGGGCATATATCCAAAGCATGTCCTTGTAAGGAGCATATGATACAAACTTTCACCTGTTGTAGATTTCCACAAGCCAAAAAATGCACAAGAAAAGTAAGATCATTAACTTTATTATCAAGATTAGAAATATTTATCTCATCTACTCGTTTGTTTGAGAAGTCTCCACGACTGTCAAACTGTTTCGAGTTGGTTGCCATGTTTGAGATCAATTGGTGTGCAACGTCAGATGTCTTATCTACCAATACCCCTCCACTTACATTAATGCTACTACAGTCAGTAGACATCAATCCTTTATAGAAATATTGAATGAGTAGTTGATCGAGTATTTGATGATCAGAGAATCAAAATGTATAGTTGCTCAAATCTTTCCCAATATTCGGAGTGTCTCTCAATCCCACATATTTCTTTTTTAATGTTGGCAACTCGAGATGCTGGTAAGTACTTCTCAAGAAAAATCTTCTTAATGACATTCCAAGTTCCAATAAAACCTGAGAGAATAGAGAAAGCCATGCCTTTCCTGTCCCTTTTAAAGAGAAATGGAAAACTTTTTAAATTAACCCGTTCTTCATAAACTCCATTCGGTTTCATGCCAATGCAAACCATATGGAACTCCTTTAGATGAGTATGAGGGTCTTCTCCTGCAAGACCATTGAATGTTGATAGCAAATATATAAAAACCAGATTTGAGCTTGAAATTGTCATTATTGTCGATATTTATGCACAATTATTGATTTTCCATGTTAGGAGCAACAAACTCTTTTAGTGTTTGTTGTCGTACAACAACCATGGTGTTGATGTGAGCTTCCTTTCGTAACCTGCGTAAAGTGTTTTCGATGGCGAGATTCACCTGCACTTGACTTTGGTTAGTAAAATAGGTTATGAACACAAATCATAAAAAAACTTAAAAGAAACCACACAAGAGATTGAAAACAATGCAAATTATACGAAAATCCTACACTAGAAAATTGCATATATATACCGTAGAAAACAATCGAATTTGGTTGTGCTAGGATGGGGCTAGTGGCTAAAAGCGACTAGTTTTGTTCATAATGTCATTTCCGTCAAGGAAACAAAAAGTCAATACCTAATTCTACCAAAACATTTGGTTTGGACAGTATCGTTGCAAGCAAAAAAAAAATCTCTTTTTTTTCCAGAAAAATAAATAACAATTACAAAAAATAAAAATACAATACAAGAATCAACAAAAATTACCTTCCCAACAACGATACTAAAATTTGTGCGACTATGACATCGAAACAAATTACAAATATATATGATAAAATTATGTGTGCCAAAAATACCCGTGGATATAAAACTCATAAAATCAAATGCAATGATATAATACCTAAATTTTTTGAAACTCTTTTAGAGTTTACCATCGAATTATTTGAAACAAAAAACTTGCAGGCATAAACGTGCTGGTTAAAAACAAAACTTACTGGAAACCAAAAATATGAGAAACCATGAAATGAAAATGAAAAGAAAGGATGATGCAAAAATTGCGAGGCTTAAGAAATAATGGAAAACAAATGGGTAAACCGAAAGATGATGGATGAGTGGCCCATAATGAAATGGGACTGAGGCCAGCCATGGATAAATCAACCAACCCTCTCCTGACCCCTTCGGCATTTTCCACCGAGAAACCACTAGACTCGAGTGATAGAAAAAACGAAATGGCATGTGCAAGTGGCAGTAGCACCAGTTTACTAATATTGTTGAACAGGTCTAGGCTCAGTCCTCAAAGCCAAAAGGGTCAACAACGTATTGACTCAGCTCTATCTTTTGGTTCTTCCCATCCTTTTTCAGGTGCAAGAAGAAGAACAAAGGTGGGTTTGAGGCGTATGGCAAAACCAGTAGTTAAAGCAGAGACCGTGACTATTGAGAAGTCAGGAATTAAGGTTGTAAGGAACCCTCCTGAGTCCAAACTCACTGAACTTGGTGTCCGCAAGTGGCCTAAGTAAGTAACTCTAACGCCTCCGATCCGTTTCCATTTCTTTGTTTTTAAATTTGCAGATAAATTTTTAGATGTTTTTTTGCTTTAATTACCATGTTTTCTGTAACGGGTTTATGTACCATTTTTCTTTTATATATATATATATATATCCATTAACCTTATGTATGAGAAGTTAAATTCTCAAATTTTGCAAAGAGTATAATTTCCAAACTATTTATCCATGAAACTTATTTAAACGTAAAATTATGTAACAATCTGATGTTAAAAAGAGATGTAGGCTTGCAGTTTCTTGTTTAAATCCAGATCTATAATTGATAGCATTTAACCCTTCCAATGCATGGTTCCATCATATTGTCAGGTTCATTGTTCTTCAACTAGGCATGTTTTTTTAAAATAAAAGCAATAATCTTGGAGCTATGGTGGGGAATTATGGTGTTTTTGAAACTTGATTTCCAGCAATACACTTGTGCAACGAAAATGATCTCTCAATGTCAAAAAAAAGGGAGAGAGGAGAAGAGTAAAAAGGAAGTTGATCAATGCGCATTAGGTGTGAAAGGAATAAGCTTTGCTTCCGAAAGCTGGTCCCTTTCCCTTTAAAGAAGCAAATTTGTCTCTTGAATTGTTCAAGTCTAGTGTTCACTTTGGAGTGCTGTTAGGCAAATCCCATCACAAAAAAAATAAAAAAAATTATGAAGGCCCCTTAAAAACTAACGAAATGACCAAAGAATTCACCTAAACTGTGAGTTGGCCTTGCCCTGTTCTTTGTTTTTCCTTGGGACATGACAAGGCTTCTGTCTATTTAAATTCCTATTTCCTGGATTGCTATCTCTTGCTAACGGAAGTCATCCAAGTTTATTCGATACATGTTCTCATATATAAGATTATTCTTGCTTTTAGGAGTGATCCCACCTTCAGCACCCTCAATATCTTGAGAACCAACCTCACTTGTAGTGCTTCCTTTTTCTTTTTATCTAAATTGCCATTCTCAAAATTGATGCCTCTGTGCTGGGCAGATGAATGGATCGTTTTGTTTTTGGACGTTGGTTTTCCTGGAATCTTGTGACTTTATCTTTATTGTATGTTCTGCATAAACCTGAAGCTCTGATTGGATTTTCCTTTCCTGAGTTTTCTTTTTCTGGAGCAATTAAATGTGATATTAACTACACGCTCTGTGTGTTGATCTTAAAGCAAGCACATACACACAACTACATGTTGCAAGACGCATACTTACACACCATTATGCACTTGGCTTGTGCTGGGAACCTTGTGAAAGAGGAAGGAGAGAAAAAAAGGAAAAAGAGATTCTGCCTCTTATAGTTGTGATTGACATGCATGTGTTCGTTATTTTTTGCTGTCTGTTTTCTGAAATTGCTGAACTGGGGGGGCTTTTTTGTGCATCTGTTATGCATTTCCACGTATCAATAGAAATTCTTACATTTTGATGTTGATTCTGTACAATATTTTATAGGTGGGGTTGTCCTCCTAGCAAATTTCCATGGACATATTCTGCCAAAGAGACATGCTATCTTCTGGAGGGCAAAGTAAAGGTGTATCCTGATGAGGCAGATGAGCCTGTTGAGATCACCGCCGGTGACTTGGTCGAGTTCCCGAAAGGAATGAGCTGCACTTGGGATGTTTCAGTTGGTGTAGATAAGCACTATAACTTTGAGTAACAATCACTTGAAGTCTATGTTGCTTGGTTCGGTTTAGGCCTCCTCCTTCAATAAATAGATTGTAAACTACATACTTTTTGCCACCGATCCATAGGTTTTATCCCCCCCTTCTCAGATCATGTCTCAAATTCAAATCTCTATATGATGAACTAATAACAATATTTTCAAAATAAATTATAAGGTATAGTGGTTTTACTTGTATCGTTGTCCAACATGAATTATAGTAGTGTTTTTTGTTTGTATTAAGAAAATATTATTGCATCCTTGTTGATCGATGTGTTTTCTTAGTTTAGTATTTTTTTTCTCTTTGAATCATACGGGGTTTTTATTAGATTTTTATTTTATTTTAAATAAGATAAAGTTCTAGTTTTTAGTAAAATTAGACAATTGAGAGAAACCAAACTTAAAAAAATATATGATGAAGAGGCCTAACATAAAGTGTAATCATGCAAATGACTCGTTTGTGGATCTAAGTGAATTTATTACAAAAGTTAGGACAAAAAGATGTAGACATTGATACAATTTGGAATCATTTTTCTAGGGAATAGTCACTGTTTTGGTAAAACAATCCACTTGTGCTTCATGTTTGTTTAATCAATCCATGTCCAAAATTGAGTCAAAATTATATAATTTAATAGCATAAGGTCTACACTCATTTCTAACCCCCCAATATACAGTTTCACTCTTTTACAGATATCATTAATATTTATGTTTTCTAAAATGGTACTAATTATCACCCCTACCCTTAACTTACGAGACACCACATGCAATCTTTCTACAATTCTACATGATATAAAGGAATGACTAGCTCCAAGATCAATCAAAGTATAAAATTGCATTGTATTTAACTATATTGTACCTACCACGACATGAGGCATACTCCTATATCCTCTTGAGTCATGATATACCTGACCCTGAACTCTTCCCTCTTAAAATCTAGGTCTCTCTCGAGTAGCATTTGTCCCTAACATGGTAGGTCTAGCAAGTCGATCAACCGTAACTGATTATTGCTGACTCTGAACATTGGTCCTCTGACTTTGGTTTCCTTCGGTAGCCCTATAAGGACAATCATTTTTTCAATGTCTCGTGTCCCCACAATAATTACAGTCTCTACCCATATATGGGCTCCTCTACTCTACAGATATAACATCTTCCTAGCATCATAGAACAATCCCCTAGGTGTCTTTGCTCACTCCTCTAACATGAAGAATACACAAGTTCCTTATGCTCTGTAGACCCCCTAGTAGTTATAGCTCCCTATCTCACCTGTCCTCTCTAAGATCCTATTATATTAGTCTGTCTAAAACTTTCTGAACTATTTTTAGAGGTGAAACTCTTTTTTTATTATGAAACTGACCCGACATCTGTGCACTCTTTTTTTTTGTTGGAAAAAGAGGTCATTGAGATAAGAATCCTATATCTCTCCTCTTAAATCCTATCGTATGTCCTTGCTCAATAACTAGATCTGAGGCATACCTTATCACCCTCTCTATACCCTAAACAACCCGTACAAAATCCCGTACTGACTAAAATTGCATGGCTATCAATATCATTCTCAACTCCTATCTTAGTGCATCATGAAATCTACTCCGTGACACTCCATAGGAAGATAGGTGGAGGCAAAAATTGTGAAATCCTAAGACCTCTTCTCATACTCTAAAATTGTCATGTCCCCTCCCTCAAATCTAAAATCTTTTATTATTTTTCCCTCATATGCTCCCAGGAACAATATCTCTCCTCAAACTTCTCTTGGAAATCCCTCCATCTCAGCACCTCTACTGCTCTCCCTAATAGTCTCCCATCAAGAGTGAACACTTTCTATTAGTAACTAAAATTTAACCCTTGAGTCTTATAGTATTTGCATCTATTTTATAACTCTCTTGAAGTCTATGTTATTTGGTTCAGTTTATGACTCCTTAATAAATATATTGTAAACTACATACTTTTTGCCAACGATCCATAGGTTTTATTCCCCCCCTTCTCAGAAAATGTCTCAGATTCAAATCTCTATATAATAAATTAATAACAATATTTTCAAAATAAATTAAAAGGTATAGTGGTTTTACTTGTATATTGTACAACGTGGATTATAGAAGTGTTTTTTGTTAGTATTAAAAAAAAAACATTATTGCATCCTTGTTGTTTGTGGTATTTTTTTGAGTTTATTATGTCTTCTATTTGAATCATATGAGGGATTAAAGGTATTTATTAGATTTTCTTTTAACTTAAATAAGATAAAGCTCTAGTTTTTAATAAAATTACACAATAAAATTACCAAACTTAAAAAAAAATATGATGAAGAGGCCCAACATCAAGTGTAATTATGCAAATGACTCATTGGTGAATCCAAATGGATCGATTACAAGAGTTAGGGTAAATAAACTTAAAGAGGTATTATTATAATATGGAATCATACAATTTGTAATCACTTTTCTCTCTCCTTCAAATACCACGTTATTTCCTACTCCCTGGATAGTCACAATTTTGGTAAAATAATTCACTTATATCCTATGTTTGCTTACCAATCCATGTTCAAAATCAAGTCAAAATTATATAATTCTAATAGCATAATTCACTTTTAACTCTCTATTATACAGTTTCACTTCTTTATAAATACCATTAATATTTATGTTTTATCCTAAAATGATACTAATTGTCACCCCTACCCTTAACTTACGAGGCACTATATGCAATCTTTCTACAATTATAAAGGAATGACTAGCTCCAAGATCAATCAAAGTATAAAATTGCATTGTATTTAACTATATTGTACCTACCACGACATGAGGCATACTCCTATATCCTCTTGAGTTATATGCTATACCTGACCCTAAACTCTTTCCTCCTAAAATCTAGGCCTCCCTTGAGTAGCATTTGTCCTAACAGGGTAGGTTTGGCAGGTCGATCAATCGTAACTGATTATTGCTGACTCCGAATATCGACCCTCTTACTTTGGTTTCCTTCGGTAGCCCTATGAGGACAATCCTTTTTTCAATGACTCATGTCCCCACAATAATAATAGTCTCTGCCCATATGTGGGCACCCCTCCATCAATGTCCCTCTCCTCTGCAGATATAACATTTTCCTGGCATCTTAGAACAATCCCCTAGGTGTCTTTGCTCACTCCTCTAACATAAAGGATACAAGAGTCCCCCATGCTCTTTAGACCCCTCCCAGTAGTTATGGCTCCCTCTCCTCTCCAAGATCCTATTCTACTAGTCTATCTAAATCCTTCTGAACTACTTTTAGGGGTAAAGCTCCTATTTTTTTCTGACTGCCCCAACATCTGTACACTTTTCCCTTTTTTGAAAAAAAAGAGGTCTTAGAGTTGATAACCCTAAATCTCTCCTCTTAAACCCTATCATATGTACTTGCTCAATAATCATCTTTGAGGCATACCTTATCACCCTCTCTATACCCTAAGTAGCTCGTACCAATTCCCGTACAGACTGCATAGCTATCAATATCATTCTCAGCTCCTATCTTAGTGCATTATGAAATTTGTCTCTGTGACACTTCGTAGGAAGATAGGTGGAGGCAAAAACTTTTAAATCCTAGGACCTCTTCTCATACTCCAAAATTGTCATGTTCCCCTACCTTAAATCTAAAAAACTTTTGTTCTTTTTTCCTCCTATGCTCCCAGGAATAATATCTCTCCTCAAACTCCTCTTGGAAATCCCTCCATCTCAACATGTTTGCTGCTCTTCTCACCCTAATAGTCTCCTATCAGGGATGAACACTTTCTGTCAGTAAATGAGTTGCATAATTTACCCTTGATTCCTATGACATCTATATTTGTTCTATAACTCTCTCAACTTTATGCAGCTAGTGCCCAACAACATTTACATCCTCCTTTTCTAAGAAGGTTTCACAACTCATTTCCCGTATACATGCCATTAATTACTATTTAAATAAGATAGATAAATTAAATTTTAAAAAGAAATTGAGAGAAAATATAAGGAAAATTGACATCATTTTATTTATAGCAATTTGTTTATCTAAGATAATTCTATAATTTAATTAAAGATCAAATTTATAAATAGAATTTAAAATTATAGACTAAAACAAATTGACAGAACAAGAACAAAATTAAATAAAACTCAAATAGAGATTTTTTCATATTTACATGGAGAACTTCAATTCATTTTTTAGATTTCTTATTTATACATGTTTGATCATTATGATATCATAATTTTATATTTCAATCATAAATTCCATTTGTTTTATATTTTATTTTTTGGTAGCTTGAGAGAAGAGAAAGGTTGTGAGAAAATAATAAAGGGAGATAAAAGTTATGAATGTGTAGAGAGAACAACCTTGGGGTTAATGAGTTTATATTTTTGAGAGAAATTCTGTGGAGGTGGTTTTAAACTTTAATTTGACAAAAAAAGGCATATCAAAGCTCATTGAGTTTTTTCATTGAATTTGATTTTGAGCTTTTAAAGTTTTTGGCTTGAATATGGCATATTAAGTTTCTAATATGTATTTTAAGTGTCTTTTTACAAGTAAAATTAAGTTGAAAATGGGTTCCTAATTCTAAAACTTGAACCGGGATTCTCAGTCATTGAAGGTGGATCAAGACATAGCTAGTATATGCCACATCAAAAACATGTCATCCATCTCATCAAACAAACCTTTAACAGATGGTAAATTTATCATCTAACTTTTTTTTAAAAAAAAAACAACAAGAAAACAAACCTAGCTTAATAGGTCTAAAAATACAAGTTCATCCCCCTACCTTAGATACATGCTTTCTTTTTACATGGCCTTTCAATTTTATTTTCTTAATTTTCTACTAAAATGTACTATAGATAAAGTTCATTTAAAATTTGAAAATTATCCAATTGTACCATTAACTTCTAATAAGAAAATAGTTTTCATGTTAATAGTTTATGTGTATCCATTTGGTTTAAGCCTTGGGTGACTTTAAGATTTGTTGTTTTTTTACCCTTGTTCTTAATGTTTGATAGAAAAAGCAAAAACAAAAATCACAAGGATGATGGTAATATTGCTCATTAAATGGATAAAAGTTTTGAGATTTTTTCGTGTCATTTTTTGTGTTTAGTGTGACATAATGCATATTAATGATATTTATAGTCATGTCTTGTCTTTGGGTCTAGTTATTTCTAATGGATCTTGTTGTCTAAATTGCATTATGTTGCTTAAGACTTTGTATGGAGGCTTAGTTGTTTTGGTTATGAATTTGTCTTGGTTGCTTCTTATCGTCATGTCTCTACCAATCTTATACTATTTTGTTTGTACCTTTTTGAGGATATATGGTTGACCTAGTCATGATCTGTTTCTTTCTTTTAGTCATTTCTAATAGCAATATTTTTTACTAACTTACTATTTTTCTTATGATATTATAGAGCCTTATTGCTAAAATTGCAATGACCTTTTTTCCCTTATTGGCCACCTCTCTTAACCTTGCTAATTTATAATCTTGTGTTTCTTTAATAATCGGTTTATGCATGCTTTATATGTTTTATTTTCATTAGGTTTGCATAATATATTTTTAGTTAGTTTTTTCTTGAGCTGGTTAATTCTAAATCTTAACCAAAATAAGTCTTTTAAAAGACCAATATACTCCTAAAGTATCTTGCCTTATTATGTTCTTATCCATTTTAACATCATTATTCTATCATGTAATTTGTTGTTTTCCTTCTGAATGAATCTTTTTTTTTTCAAATAGTATATGTCTTGACACTACCTCTTATTTTCCAATGAAAAATCAAGATTCTTTCATACATACATTTATATTGGGCTTTATAGTTGTTTATAAAGCCTATTAAGGGCTCGACCCACATTAAAAGTCCTTTAAAGGGCTAACATTCCAAGCTTTTCATAAAAAAATTCTTTTTAAACCATGTTTGCTTAAGTTCCAAAGAGATTTTTTTTTGTCATTCATTTATAATGTTAAAGGTAAAAAAACTTATACAAAGTTCTTATCTTGAAAGTTGATGGGGGTAATACCTTTCTTTTGTATTTCGGTTTTAGATATCAGTTTTTTAAATACATAAAGTTTTAAGTTCAAGTGTCCATCGATGGTTTCTTAGTGTAAAACAACTTTCATCAGTAATTACATTTTTGGGATCATTTTATGGAATTAAATTGGTGAGTCTAATTTTGTAATGCATATCAATGATAATGTGATGCTAATAAACTATAAAAAGCATTAAAACCTAAATTAATTGTCTACTAACAATGCTTTATGGATAAATGAGTTTTCACTAATTGGTATGTATGGATGTTAATAAGGAGAAACACTCTAAAAAATCAATAATGAATGTGATTGATAATATAATAGCATACTCTAAATTAATGAACCTTCATAGATTGTTATCTAACCTTTATTCAAATAAGGGACATCAATTTTAAATACATGTAGGTCCTATTTCCAAATAGATGAATTGTTAATGGTTGGTATGGACACTTCGGACTAGGCATATAATATTATTCAACAAAATACAAGTGATATTTCACCTTAAGAACAAATAAAATCCTTACATGTTGTCCATACACCTTGGTTGCATAAACAAATGCTTAGCACCACCCCCTCTAAAGCTTAATGTTGGGATAACTGACCCTCACATAGGCATATCTAGTGGGTTACCAACGTTACTTGAAAAGACTATCAATAGTCATGAGTCTTGATCATGAATAAGTAGTATTCCCTAAACATGTCAACTCATTAATTGCTTTTAGAATAAATAAATCTTTATCAATCATTAGTCTAGGAGCAATGAAGAATGGCAACATGACTTGGACCTTATAAAGGATAAGGCTTGGATTAACCATCTATCTCTTACATCTTAGGTCTAACTCATTATAGTAGTTTTTTTTTACCATAGATGACCATGTAGACAAACAATAAGCACACATTTACATTAAATACATTAGGAATAAAATGATAATTAACAATGAGTTTCCTTTTGGTATGGTACTTTAGGCAATAATCTTTTTTTTTTTTAGCATAGTTGGCCTTTTTCTTAAATTCTAAAAGACCATTTAGGGTTTCTAATAACCATAATATTAGACAGTGACTCTTTCACTTTTTATCCCTCTTAAGATCTTACTCTATCTCAATACAAAACTCTTAAAAAAGGAGTTGAGTTAGAACTATAAATTATAATGTTAGGTGATATTTTTAATATTCCAGAGATTGATTTTTATATAAATTATAAATCTTAGTCCTGTATAAATCGTCTATTATATATAAGGATTTTATAATCAAAATTTTAGTACAATTTGTACTTCTTAGTCTCACACAATCTCTTAGTAGTTGTATAAGTTATAACTCTAATTATACTACATCATTCATCAATATTAATCACTAGTCTCATGTTTTGAATATAACTTCTTATACTACAATTATACTACAACATTCACCAATTTCCTAATCTATTTGCTATAGAGTAATATCAACAAAAAAGGATTTTTTTATCTAAATAATTATTTCTCTTGAATTTTTTTATGTGATACTTGTGGCATCATAGCTCGTAAATTTTAAAATATTTATTTTTATTATTTGTATGATATTTACTTAGTTTTGGTTTATTTTAGGCTTAGTTTCAAATTGGATCCAATAAGGTCATTAAGTTATCTTAGGGGTTTATTTCCAAGACTAGAAAAAAACTCATTAATGCATATTGAAGTACAGAGAATAAGGATTTTTCTTGTATGGTTCTTGATTGAACTAAACTCTTCAAAGAATTTTCTTTATTGTGATTGCTTCTTGCACTTGTCTCTAAGTGAGGATGTTGTGTGAGGATGGTTATTATAGTCTTTGTATCTAGGAGCAAGTTGTCTATAGTGTGAAGTTCAATTATCAATTTCAAAGCCTGAATTAGAATGATCTAGGTTCACAGATTCAATAAAATTATGTTATAACTCTTATCATTTGGTATCAAAGCAGGGTCTAATACCAGGTTAAATCCCTTTAAATTCATGTCTTTATTTTTCTTGATTACTTGCCATAAAGTTTGGATGTTTTGACTAAAAAACACCTTAGTTCTTATGTTTCTTGATAATTTCCAACTACCAACTCTAATAATTATGTGGTCTTGATTTTTATTTGTATTATCACTTCTAATCATTAACTTTTTTTTATTAAAAAATAAGGAACTCTATTAAATTGTTTGAGTTTATCGAAATTCAATAAAAAAAGAGAAAATCAAAAGTTTAAAAACTTTTAGGGTTGGTAAAATATACATCATTAGATTTTGATCAAAGAATGTTCTCTTACTCTACTTATCAAAGCCTATTAGGTTACTAACTCAATTAATTGTTCACCTTTAATTATTTTTTTGTTGAATATCTTTGAATATTTTATAATAGATTCCTCTTCTAATTAAGTAACACTAAAGAGTTCTATGAAGCTTATTTCTACGGGTATGCTGGTGCTAAACTATGAAATTAGTTTAATATAAAGGTCATTAAAACCCATGATAAAGCTTAACTTTAAGTTATTATACCAAACTCTTGTTAACCTTCTTAGGTTTATAAGAAGGATTTTGCACATAACATCACTATATTGAATGACCAGTTTAAGGTTGTTATGCATGTTTTGGACATGTTTTCTTGGCTTTATGGTACCATTATAACTGTCCAACGCCATTTTTATGAAGAAATTCTCATTACGAATAAGAGTGTGCAAGACTAACATAGAAAATGATCTCTTTATCACATAAGAACAGTAAACCTCATCATGAAAGTATCTACTAACCATACTTCTTCCTAATTATTATTCGAGAGGCTTTAGGTAGCTAGAGAATTTTGACATGGGAAAATAGGATTTATAGCTAACTTAAATCCTTTGATGTGATAGCTAACTTAAATCCTATGATGGCTAGAAATATCATGTCAAAAGTGATCGTTCATTAAGAGAGCTTCATGTTTACTAGAGTGATCTTTAGAAGCACTAAGTGATTGTTGAGGTGGAAATCTTTCAAAGTTAAAAACCACATTATTCAATAATTTTACCCATATTTATCTAGTATTTTGCCTATATTTTATATATAAAGCCTTGATACTCTTTGTTTTATATTTTGAAGGCACTTTTGGATGAAAGATTCAAAAAGAGTAAATTAAAGGTAATTGAAAGATGTGATCTTTAATCAATGTTTTGTGTAGAACTTGAATGCTAGAGTTCGAAATAAACTAATTCCGGTGGGAATAGAAAGCTAACATCTATAACTTTTTGGACATATATAGAAAAAGTAAAGAAAAAGAAAGCATGGAAATCTCAACCTTCATGATCAAATATTTGATTCTGCTAGTGGTGACCTTCGACCATTCCAACATGAATATCTTGAGCTATAGAAGTCCATTTGATGCAAACTCAATTTTTTTTGGAATTCGTGACTAAAAGACCTATCAACCTATACAATCTTAGTAGAAAAAAAAGTTGATATGAAAGAGATATGAGTTTTCTAAGATGACATATGAATTTTGTCAACAGACATCTTTTGTGAAGAAACAAGTCCAAATTAACATCCAAACCAACATCCAAGTCTTTATTTTAGCAATTTAGCTCCTCTAAGTCAAAGCTTGAAGATTTCATGCAAGGCTATTTCTCTATTTTTAGAAAAAGAGTTATTGAAGTATTTAAATACAAAATTGTCTACTTAAATGAGGACTATTTTGTAAAATAAAGACTAGGATTTCCTAGGATATAAAAAGAAAGAGAGAAATGAAAGAAGAGAAGGAAGGGGCGATCAAAATAAAAGAATCACAAATCCTCTATCCCAAAACCTGAATATAAACATTCTTCCATCTTTTGTAGTAGTTGTTTAATAGATATGTAAGCTTAAACTATTTTTCTTGGTTGCAAGGACACATAAATCTTTGGATTTCAAGAATTGTGAGATTTATGCTTCTATTTATTTTTAGTTTATATGATGAATGAATATATTTGTTTTTCTATACATATCTCCTATGATTGTTTATCTTAATTGTTAAAGTAGTCTCTAAGTTATTATTGTGAACAATCTAGTGCAAAGTCTACTATCAAAACTAGAGTAGTGGTATGTAAACTTGTGAAGCAACTAAGCTTAATAATTTCGGTGGATCTACATTATTAATCTTAGGGAGAACATTGAACAAATCAATATGAATTGCGACCAAGGTTTCTTAAGGTTGCCATTAGACTAAATCATTAGTGCGAATATTGTGATTGTTTGTTGGTTAGGGTTAGTTATAGAGTAGATTTGTTTACTAAATAACATTAAAAATATATAAAAAATCATAATATAAATTGAAGTTTCATTTCAGGGATCGTATCTTATTTCCATAGGTGGATGTTCCAAAGTTTGTTTTCTTGATAAATTTTAGTTTTATTTATTTTTTCTTGATTGTTTAATCCTGTCTTAGTCTAGATAATGTGTTAGTAATGAAGATTTGATTGAAGAGTAAACTTATGGTAGAACATATTCATTGATTTTTGTTTGAGAGATTTAAACACATAAGCCCTAAATATGTGAGTGTTGGAGAGTATATCAATGAGAGGATCTATCATTTTGGCATGACATAAATTTCATTTAACCCTAACAATCAATTGAGTTTTGAAGTTTGCATGTAAATAACCTCTTGAAAATTTGTAATTTTTATCCTTCCTTATTGGATTCTTATTTATAATGTAGATATATTCTTGGACGTTGATAGGAGATTAAATTAGTCATAATGATTTTATTGTGATGTTACGGTCACATAAATTAATTACTCTATCTTAAAATACACAAGAATTACTCTATCTTAAAATACACAAGATAGTATAGACTAACCAAGGGGTTGATCCTACGAGAAAGGTTTAATTCAAATTTTAATGCTATACGATATGCAATTGGAGGGTTTGGATGATTATTATTTATTTCTAGAGTAAGACAGAATTAAACAATCAAGAAAAAAATAAATAAAACTGAAATTTATCAAGAAAATAATTCTTTGTTGCAAGTAAACATACACCCACGGAAATAGAACTAATCCTTGAAACTAAAATTCAAGTTATCTTCAACCTAATTAGATAACTATGAAATTTTGCTTTCCATAAACGCCTCCACATTTTTCTCCTTACCTTTTGAAAAGGTTGGACATGAAGCAAATATTATTTATCTACCCAATATAAGATCTCTTCATAATCATCTTGCATAAATTTTAAAATTAATTATTATCTCAAACTTTTTGAGGATAAAATTAAAGGCATGCCAATACAAGTTCTAAAGACTAAAAATTTAAACCACCATTCTCTAGCACCACAAGAAAGTTTGAGTATGGTAAGTTCTATTTTTTTATGATAAGAAACCTCGTTGAAATAAACGTAAGAGACAAGAACTAATAAATGGGAGCCATTACTTTTTAAAACAAATTTCTAAACGATGATAACCTCGTATTACATCTGACATTGAACAAGACAAATTAATCAAAATTGATTATTGTTATAATGTTGTTTGCTATGAACACCTTGCTATATTTTTGGAACAAGACAGATGGCATAAACCTACAACCATGGATACTTTTTTTCATCAGAGTCGCAACATAGGAAGAGAGCATATGATAAGGGGGATTAAATCTGAAATGAATTGTCAAGAGCCCGTTTGGCACTGCGGCTAAACCGTTGTTTTGCTGAAATTTAATTTTTTTTCCATTTTAAATGAATATGTTTTGATGTTTTTAGATCATATTGATGTGCTGATGTCAAAAATGATTTTTATAATAATAATAAAATATCATTTTGATATATTTCAGCACGAAAAGCACTTTGCAACCGCTCTCCCAAACAGCCTCAAGGTCTAGTTAGAATTATGGGGCCAATTGGTCAGAAGAGAAGAGAGCCTCTTGCTCCAGCTCCCCCCATTTTCAAAAATCAACAGGTACGAGTATTGAAAACAACAAGATCACATGTTGCTGTTTTTCTACGGGATGATTTCATCAGTTGTCGATACATCTCCAGTATGGCACAGTCCTCCAAAGCAAAGCAAAGAAACACATGGACCCGCTGCAATGAATTGGATAGCATATCGGATCCCTGTAATGGCAATTACTAGAATCTTGAAATATCTGCCTGTTACTGTTTGTTGAGCCATTTTGCTTTCCTCTGTCCTTTATCATCATTTCGATGCTTCAATTGTCGGCTTTGATTTCAATTCTCCGCATCATAGCCATGCTTTTTTTTCCTTCTCTTTTCCTGCATTCCTTCCTCATCGAGATGTTCAATGTGCTGTTCATATCAAGATCCAGGTCCGATGATAATGGCATCGCAATCCTCGAATGGTTGCCAAATTCTCCCATGCAGATGAGACCTAGCTGGTTGGAATTGAATCCTGAGGTTTCTTAATTAGATTGGTTTCTGTTGTCAACAAGAAAGCTGATGCGACCAGTTACACAGACCATAATTATGTGCTGGTCTTGAAGACTTTCACATATATTTCACTATTTAAAACCATATAAATAAGAAACTTTATATTAACACATGAAATCCAAAACGAGAGGTGAGGTGAAGCATTGGTATATATATATATATATATACACACACAAAACATTTAGATCTTATTTGACATTGCGTTTCAAAAATATTTTTTTAAAAAAATGATTTTTTTTATATTGTTTTATTTTAAATTAATTTTTTTGATATTTTTAGATTATTTTTATGTACTGATATCAAAAAAAATAATTTAAAATTAAAAAAATATCATTTTAATATATTTTTAAACAAAAATACTTTAAAAAATAACTTTAAACACAATTTAAAAAACAATTAGCGATGGAGAAAAAAGAAAGTGGGACAAATTAACTAGAAGACCCAATAACAGGCACACTATCTGATGACATGACATTGCATCACTACTGTGAAATCTATGACTTTATGTGCGAATCGTGGGGATGGGGAATCCTGCATTGCAAAACATTTAAGCCATCGTTAAAGCTATATATATTACTTATAATATAAAAAACGTGCCATTTTTACTGTTTACTTTGTTATTGTTCACACGTACAGATTATTGTGGATTGTAACAATACAATTACCATTTTACTCCAGGGTCAAAAAATTTATCCCCTAGAACCGGGGCCATTTTCAATATTTACAGGGGACATACATGGTATTTCTGAATTCTTTGCATAGTAAAACTACTATTTTACCCCTGGATACTGAGAAAATGACGCAGAATGGTTGGGGGTGTTTTGTTTTTTTCCCAAATACACAATAAATATACTAAAATAGCCCCCAAAAACGACAAAAAATAACCCTAGGAGTTGGGGATATTGAGATACTCCCTCCCCAGTTTTTTCGTGGTTATCGCTAGGTCTAGAGGTGTTTAGGTGATTTATCTTTATGTCGTGCAGACGTGCCCACAGTGTTTCACGTGCACGCGCCTTTCAGGCGGCGCGTGCTGCCTCGTACAGAGGTGGAAACAGACCGTCTGCCTTGTCACTTGGTGATCCGACATGTCCTCTACCTCCTGGTACAGCGCGTGCCGGGTTCTAGTGGTCAGTGAATCGCCGGTTGACGGTTTTATGTTTTTTCTCCCTTTTCTCTCTCTTGTCGCTGGAAATACATGCATGTCCTTAATGTTTCTGATGTTTTCATGTTAGTCCCTGTTCTTCTGATTTCAGTTTTATTATTGATTTCTTCAATGAAAATTTTGATTTGTTGTTATAGTGTCCTTCACTTGAAACTGATTATATATTTTGGTTTTTATTTCAGTCCTTATTTTTTTTATTTTTGGTTTGCTTTTGGTTCCTTTAGTTATTTCGATATGTAGCTTTTAATTTGTTTTAATTGTGTTCTTCAATTGAAAGTTGTCATATATGCTACTTTCCATTTTGGTCTTTATTCTTTTAATTTTTGAACAAAATTCAACAACAATTGTTTTTTAAATGCCTTTATTTATTTTGATCTCAAGGTTTTTATTTGTTTCAATTTTTTTCCTTCAATTGGAATTAATTATATATTTTGTTTTGATTTGTTTTAACTGTGTCCTCCAATTGAAATTGGTTGAATATGCTACTTTTCATTTCAGTTCTTATTCTTTTTAATATTCTTAATAAAATTACACAGCAAGTTTTTTAAACAATACCTTTATTTTTGTCGGTCCTAAGGTTTTTATTTGTTTTTATTTGTTTCAATTTTGTCTTTCGATTGAAATTAATTATATATTTTGTTTTGATGTGTTTTAATTGTGTTCTCCAATTGAAATTAGTCATATATGCTACTTTTCATTTCGATCTTTATTCTTTTAATTCTTTTAACAAAATTACACAGCACTGTTTTTAAAAATTACCTTTATTTGTTTCGGTCCCAAGATTTTTATTTATTTCAATTTTCTCCTTCGATTGGAATTAATTATATATTTTATTTTTCATTTCATTCCTTATTCTTTGAATTTTTTATGTGATATTAATTCTTTTGATTTTTGTGGTCATTCTTGGACTGTGTTTATTTTTATCCATATTTATGCATCTATGCTTGTATTTTTTTTTTAATTTTTGTTTTCTTATTTTTTTATTGGAGTTTTATTTTTATTCGGTTCAGTTCTGAAATTTTAATTTATGTTGGTTATCATTTTAAAATTAATATTTCTCCTTTTCTCCCTTTGTTATTTTTTTTTGTGTGTGTTTTTTGTTATTTTTATCCATTTTTCAAATAAGATGATTTTATAATTTTATTGTTTGCGCAATAAATAGATAAATTTATATCGATCAAAAATTCATTTATTTTATAAAAAACTTGTATTTCACAGGAATTATGCACAAATTTATTATTTTGCCTAAATTTATATTATAATAAAAAAATCTCACACAATTAATATTTTTTGCGTTAAAAAAATATGGTTTCAACTGCGGCGAGGCGCGGGGGAAATGACTAGTATATATATAAAAGTTGGCCTTTGCACAGACAATACTATTGATATGATGGTAATTTGCATTTCACATATATTCTGCATAGACAAATAAATTTATATCAATATAAAATTTATATATTTTATAATAAATTTTCAAATCACAAAAATTCTAATAAATTTATTATTTTATCTAAATATATAATATAATAAAAAAATAATTTTTTACTTTAAAAAAATAATTTTTTACTTTAAAAAAATATGATTCTGATTACAGGACAAGATAAAACACGGATAAATAGCTAGAATATATATAAAAGTTATCCTTAGCACAGACAGTACTACTGAAATGATGATGGCCATAAGAATTGAAGTGTGGCAATGGCACCCATCCGTTCAAGAACTAGTGGAGTGACTGGTCTCCACACAGGCACTTTCTGAGATGCAGAGGGGCTAGTAAAAGCCTTTTGAATTCAGTGGCATTTCTCAGACTCTGAATTTCAGAAATAAAAAATAAAAAAAATAAAAATAATAATGTCCATGTTACGACTGTAATGCACTCTCCCTGTTCATTTTTTCAGTCATTCTGTACATTTGTCCCCCCAAAAGCCGTGGTACGTGCTTAGCCCGCGGCTGGGCTGTTTTTTCTTAGCAAACACATTATGAGAAAGGTGAAAATGGGATAACTTGAGTAAACCAAAACTGAAAATGGGACAAACAATAGAGTAAAAAACACATAAAAAATAGGTATGGCTAATCTGAATTTGCATGATAAACTTGCAATTTTTATGATCAAAGCCTAGCCAACTCAGGATATATCACCAAACTCACAACCTATATTACGAGATCAAAATAATTCGATAAAAAAAATATAAAACTCTTTTTTAAAAAGAAAATGTTATTTTTATTAAACCCCTAAACTCGGGTCATTAGACTTGAAGCAACATGTTTGAAAAAAAAAATGAGGTTTAATTCTTAATGAATCAAAATGAGGTTTTATTCAATCATGTTAGCTTATAAACTTAAGATGATATTGATTTGTTTATTAAATATTTTTCATTATCTCCATAGACAATATGCTCTTGTACTTACCAATATTTACAATAAAAGTACGTATCTTGTTTTTATTAGGGCATGTATAATGAAAGATATTATTGTGTTGTCAATCCTATTTAGGATCATCCTTAAGTGTCAACATTTTTTTTCTAATAACAAGAATAATACCACCACCTCCATGCAAAATCTCCTTATCATTACATAAGTCATCATGATACTTAAAACCAGTCACATCTGTGGGTTTTTTTTTTTGCTTTGCTTCACTTGTTAGGCTAGTTCCCTAGTTCACCATATATAAAATATTGACTTATAAAGCTAGAACCCTGTCTTATCATCAATTGATTCTATAAGGTTGACCTAATTTATATGGTGGTAGTCTTCTAATTATTATTACACCCTCATTTATTATTTAGTTCTACCTATAAATATTTAGTAACAACCCTAACATATTGTTGCTAATTTACTACCAAAACCCTATAGTATGCCTAAAAACTTGGATGGGATGTTGTAGATCACTATAGTAGTCCATAAAAACTAGAGACACAATACATCTTGATGGAATTTTGTAGATCACTTAAATGCCTTACCACCAAATATTTTTCCATTTATGCAAAATCATTCTAAGTTATTAATTGAATGAATTTATTAGTGTAATCATTGGTAGATTTGCGTAGCTTTTTTACATTTGAAAACTTTGGTATAGGGTATAAGAATAGACAAAAGAAAAGGTATGATATCTCATCTTTTCCCCCCATCTTAACCCAATCATTAATTTACTATTTTTCTTACCTTTTCACATCTTCTTCAATTATTCCCACCAAATAGATGCTTGACCTTTTCAGTTTGATTATGATTAACTTAACTCGTTTCTTATCAAAAATCTTCTTGTACTAAAAACTCCTCTCAATTTTATTTAACCAATCTATGTACTACTTTATCATTTAACTAGTTTATGAACTTGTTTATTGATGATAACAAATAATTGTTCCTATGACTTGAACTCATGTAAAGAAGTAAATTTACAATTGTTGTGCTTATGAAGCATAATTTGTTTAGATGATTTGGGCCAACATCATCACATTGCTTCAAAAAATAATCTCGCACCAAATAGTTAACAACTCTCGACAATGCTATGAGGAAATTGACAAGTTATGCTGATAGAATAACCAACAAAGTTTTTATATCCATTAGTGATCTCATCGATGTTTTACTAATTATTTTATGCTAGAGCACATTTAATATTATGAATTTAACTATAAAAATCAATTACAAATGTTTATAAACATTAAAAAAAGATTGCATATGGAGGTGGATGGAAATCTTTTGAAGGTCTAAAAAGGGAAGGGTAATAACTAGACAAATACACAATAATGTCTTTCCATTACTTCCTTTTTTATTTATTCATACTTTGCCTCAATTTCATCCCTTAGAGTATGAATCTCTTGTTCCACCAACTCCTTAATGGTTGATGATGGTTAACTAACATTGAATTATAGGGTGCCTACAATCAAGATACTATTGCTCGTCTTTAGCTTTATATTATTCTTACACTACAAAAAAAAGTCAAAGATATGTATACAAAAATATTAGTCTAAACAATATACAAAAGGTTTAAAAGTTTACTTATAATAAATGCATTAGCTTAGTTGTTTATGAACTATTGAGCCTTTTTTGGTTTATCCTCCTATATATATCCATGTATAATTCCACTGGAGTTGGCTTGCGATCAAGCTATATAGCTCTCAAAAAAAGTCATTAGGTAAACATTATCACAAATGATAACTACGATTTTAAAAATCAAACAGGCTCATACAAGATGTTTTATATGGTTAGTAAGAAGAAGTGATCCATCATTTTGCTTGCTAATGGAATCATAAGTCTTATTGTTTCTGTTTAAGGACCCATTCTGTAAATGCCACCTAAAACCATACAGCATGAAGAACTCTAGATATCTCTCATAATTTTTCTTAATGATATTGGTAGGTCTAAAACTCTTTCACTTCCCAAAGTCATATGACTTAGTATATCTCCTAGAATAGGTGTGTATGTCATATTAGAAATTGCGTAGCCTAATTAAAAAAAATAAAATTAAAATAAGATTTTAATATATATATATATATATATATATAGACACACACACACTTCAATTATTAAAACTTACCTAATTGCGTCGTGGTTTCTTCAAACTTGTCTTGCCACCCTAAAGCTTGCATTGTCCCACTAAAAAAAATTTCTGGGTAAAATTAGTTTCTATTTTTTTTTAAAAATATTTTATTAACTACAGGTATTGGCTATAAATGTACTAACCTTAAACTTCCCCTACCAAGACTCAACCACGGGTCTTCATTCATAACGCTCTTTGAGTTGAGTCTATTGAAACAGGAGCACTTTCATTGTCGATTTCATCATCATTGTTATCACTCATGCTACTTTTATATTTATGAACTTTGAATTTAAATAAATTAATTAATGGTTGAATATATAAACATGTAATCATTAATTTAGTATTATGTTTCTATAAAAATAATTGTTATCATTAACGATTTCATCATGATTGTTATCATTCGTGTAACTTTTATATTTATGAACTTCAAAATAAATTATTAATGGTTGAATATAGAAACATGTAATCATTATTTTAATATAATATTTGTATAAAACAAATGTTTTATATTTGTGAATCCAATTTCTATTCCACAATTAACTTGCTAGATTAAAAATCTTTGGCACATGGGATGACTTTTGGTCAATGAGCCTGTATTGTTAGAATATGAATTGAATGCCTCTTATTGGTAGAAATTATAAGTGCACGAATTGTAACAAGTAATAAAGTGATGAGTAGAGTATCGTCCCATGAGGATTTGCAAAAATTATCAATAAGTACCAAAATTATTAAATCCCTATCTATTTGATGATTCAATTATAAAGGTTTATGAAACTAAGAATAATTAAAACAAACAAGCAAAAAAAAATTGAATGGTGTTGAAATTAAGTTTAACGGATCCTAGGATTTTTGATTTCACCGTAACTAATCTTATGTCAATTTTTTCAATTGAATTAATCCTCTCAAAATTTCTTTCTTATTGTTGATAATCAGGTTTTACTAATTTAATCACTAATGTCTCTCGAGCATCAATGAATTATTTTAACAAGCAAACTTCCTACCTCTTGATGAAACTTCTAAACTCGTCAAAATACATTAAGAATGATAAAATCTTGCACAATTACACAAGTTCCATAGATATCTCTATGCTATAGATTTCTTATGCTATTTCAAACAATGGTTGAAACAATTATCACTTCTCAGTCTCAAATTGAATCCTAAATCATGCAAACGGTGATCAGGCGTACATAAAGCATTAAGCATAGAATGAAACACTCAACAAGTATTAGATTAATTTAATCAAAGAAATTGTTCACATATTCATATCTAGGCTACATAAAAAATCCTAGAATAAAAAGACTACTCCATAGCAAAAATTAAAAGAGAAACAAACTTGATACGATGAACATCACTCAAGAGTATTGGAAAAATTGGAGAGTTGGACGTCTTGAAGGGGATGTTGTTCTTGACTTCTTTCTTTCCGATTTGCTTGCTGTCCTCTCTTTTGTAATGTTTTTAGGGTTTTCTCCTTTAAAAAAGACTCCCTTTAGCTGCTTCTTTATGATATATATATATATATATATATATATATATATATATATATATATATATATATATATATATATATATATATATATATGCTGAGATTTTCCTCTTAAGGAAAATGCGGATTCTATTCCCTTCTAGATATTGCGAGCCAATTTCGGAGCCGGAAATGTGTGACTTAAGACTACTCTATTTATGTGAAAGTTATAGAAAATACAACTTTTCTTTCTACTGGACTTAATCTCGCAATTTTTGGGCATCTACAACTCTGGATATGGTCCAAAACCCGAGACAATATTTCGGGTCACATGGATTCCTGGTCTGATTCGGAGTCTGCATTTTGACTCGATTTTTGGACTTTAAAACAGAAAAAAAAACTGACTTCTTCTTATTGCATACGAGTTGTAGGCCTATGTATCATATTTTAATAAAGGGTAAAGAACACATGAAACAGAGTTATATAACTCCCGTTATACCTCAAAAACCAATTAGTGCTCGGGTTTGTCTAGGCAGACCAACCAATGTTTGAATTCTAAGTTCATCTCATTGTTTGCTTCTTCATATGATCTCAATTTCATGTATATTTTGCTAGTTAAATACCTGAAAATACATTGAAGTTTTTAAGAAGTGAATAATTCTAAAAGATACCTAAAACTCTAGACAATTTGCTAAAAATCCAATGAAATTCTCTAAAATAGAGCAGCAATGACTTAAAATATGTATGCAATATATTCCCTTATCACCTCTTCATGATAAAACACCTAAATGTATCACAAGCATAGGAAAACTAGTGCTTGAAGATACACAATTGCTCTATTTAGACCCTAAAATATGTCTCAACATTTAAAAAAATATAAATAAATAAATAATTACAAATATTTAATTAAATTATTAATTTCATGGTTTACATTTTTTGTTTCTTTAGGATTAATTAAATTCTCTATTCATTAATGGATATAAAATCAACATATGTAGTGCAAGATTTGTATTATTTTTCCTATTGATTTTACCTAGTATAAATAGGCTTGTTTAACTTGCCACGAGTGTTTTTGCTTTGGAGTCATGAATTATTGATTAAAACTTATATTATTCTTAGAGCAACATATTCGTCATTTGCTAATCATTTAGTAAGGGATTCATTTTAATAGTGTTAGTGTCTTTATTCATGTAATCATTTTGTCACACTTCTTTATCAAACTTGAATTTTTTTACTCATCAAGATTATATTAATCTTTATTATGGATTACAAGCTCTTTATATCCACGAGATTCAGCATCACAAAGTGTGAATGTGCGGGTATGGCCACTAATCTTCTAAGGATTTATTGGACATAGATTATTTGGAGTGACCCTACTTTGTTGTCTTGTTTAGTCTTCTTCAAACAAGTGATATAAGATTTAGTAGTTTTATTTTGTTTTCTTTTATTTTCAAAAAGAAAAAAACTTTTAATTATGTTAATTATAAACCATGCTAATGAAATATGAAATTTATCAAAAAAAACATATCAAATGACGAGTTTAGGTTTTTTCTTTTGTTAAATAGAAGGAGCATTGAATCCAATCCAATTAAAACATGTCCAATCTAAAGATAGGTTGATATCCAACAATTTGAACTCTATTCATCATAAACAAAACAAACAAGTGTAAATATATGAAAAAAAATAAATAAATTTAGTAGCATATTTATCTAATTGTTTTTAAAATTTATTATGTTTTAAAGATTGACAAATGTAAGTCCTCGAATAGAATGGGTTCATAGTTTAGTAACTCAATCTAAAGCATATGCTCTCTAGCTAGCTAATCACTTACATTACATTACAAATAAAGCACAAATCCAATGAAAGTAAAATACAAGAAATATAAAAAAATTTAAATATTATTATAATACATGACCATGACAATATTGAAACATAAAAAAAAAGGATAGATCTAAATCTACATATCTCCATCAAAAGAAACACATAAGTGACAGATCTATACTCTTAGCATAGTTGTCTTGAATAAATCATGTGAAGTTGTGGCATTTAACCTACCTATTTTGAATTAGGGTCAAGGTTTTTTCATTAAAACCCTAATATCGATTCTCATGTTTTTGTTTTCACATCAAAAATCCAAATTCTAAACCCCCATTAATCAATTTTATTATAAAACTCATCATATATATTTTTTTTCCCATTACAGATTAATCCAAATGACAGAATTTATTTATTTTTGTTAAAATAAATTCTCAAATATAAATCAATCCAACCTCCTAATGTTCAAAAATCTTCATGAAACCATAATTTCCTCCACGAAAAGTAAATCTCAATTTTTTTTTAAAAAAAAATATCTCATTTTTGGTAGACAACGTGCTAAAGGTATGTGGAAGAAGGTAAAAAAAAGAAATAAAAAATTTCAGATATCTAATTATGAGTGACTTTTAAGAAAGTGGAAAAACAAAATACAGTTGTACATGGAGAGGTCCTAGCAATATATGAAAGGAAATAGATTTGCAGTCAATGTTGCTGTTATACCCTGTGTGAAAAAAACACAAGTAGGTCTTTCACTTTGGTTAAGTGCCTGACACTCTCATGCCTGCTTCAGAATCCCCAGCTGACAGTAAAGAAAATCCTCTCTCACTGTAGCTCTCTCTCTTTCTCTTTCTCTCGTTAGATTTACTAAGATCTGGAGTCGCTTTCCTGCTTGACTCTCACAACGAAAGTGACCCATCATTTTTCTTCTGAATAAAAACCAACCTGTCGTCCTTGTATTGTGCGACTCTCCATTTTTCTCCCCCCTTTTCCTCTTTCAAAGACACTGCAACGTCTCTCTAATTCTCTCTCATTTGCAGTTCTTTTCTTTTGCACAGTGAACTGAGATTTAAAGTGGTTATATATATATATAGACACAATTAGGGTTTCGATTATTTGCAGTACCTAGCTAGCAATGAAGTCACTTTTTCAGAGTATGTGTGTGTGTGTTTGTGGGTGTACATGTACTCTCTCCGTGATAATTAGATCATATATTTATCATCTCTTAACTTTTTCTGCTGAAGATAAGATTTTCAGTGATTTTTTCCCCATGAATTCCATGGTAAGTTCCAGTGTGTTCTTTGCATATATTGTCTTGATGTCAGAAATATTATAGCGGATGGTATTCGATCTATGTTTCATCTTTCTAAGATGATGAACAAAGTAGATTTACTTTCTGTATGGTGATGATTTGTCTATTTTAAGAACCAAAATGTTGGATTTTCTTTTTTTTCTTCCCTTTTCAGACCAGATTTATTCTTCTACTACAACTTCTATGGGTTAATATGTTTTTTTTTCCTATTTCGGTTTTTCTTATGTAATCATGGGATGAATTAAGACCAGGGTTTTGTTCTTAAAATAGATTTTCATGGGACCTTCCGTTTTGTGGTAGATCTTGGATGTTTGAAATCTCTTTTTAATAATTCACTTCTCAAATAAAAAATGGGAAAACTACAAAGAAGGCTGTGAGGGTGTTTTTTTATTTTTTATTTTCGTTCTTTAAATTCGTCGGTAAGATGTGGGGTGGGGTTTTATAAGGCAGCCAGATGGGGGGAAACTCTTAGCTTCCTTAAGCTGCTGCTTTCCATTTTAGCTTTGCACTGCTGGTGACAATGATTTGAGCCCTAATCAAGGTGTCTGAAACCATTCGTGCTAACATGTGACATTCTTTGATAAGACTGGCTAACTTGCAAGTAGTTAAGCTTTGCCGCTTCTACTTGCCATCTTCATTAACAAGTTGTGAATTATGAACTTGGTTACATATTATATATCTTTCACTTCCTGACTGCACCATATATGTGGGTTTTGTGTGTGTTCTAGGTACAAATTCGTACTGTTTGCTGTGCATAATTAATTACTAGGTTACGAGAGAGAATTAATTATTAATGGTGGGAGGGAGCTTCCTTCAGTCCACTCATGGATGGCGAAAGGGGCTGAACTAGCTGCCGACTCATTCATTCAAGCACCAGTAGGAAAAATGGGAATGGATATTCTTTTGCTACTGTGATTGTGTGAATGATGCGGGAGATAATTTTGCATCCCCTCTTTTTCTGTGCTTGGACTGAAGGGAGCTCCTTCCTTCTACTGTTTTCATTTCGTGGAGAAAGAATTTGGTCAGCTAATTAATACAGGATATACACTAGCTACCTGTTAATGTTCTACTTTCTTCTTACCTTAAAATCACCTTCGATCGAGTCATGGATACTTGTCTCGTGCTTTGTCATTACATGATCAACTAATTAATATCCTTAGTATTTTTGCTGTAATAAATCTCTTCCATAATGACTGCCATTCTGCCAATCTGTAGAGAAAACCGTGCATTTCTTACACATTAATTGTTATTTAATGCTAGTTAATTACCCACTGGCAGCATTCCTGTTTTTTTCTTTGCAGGGAAACAAAACACACGATGAACAGGTGACGAATCGATTGACTCATCACTTCTACTATACTATTCAGTTTTTACATGTAAATGCTACCCTCTCTCAGTAGCATCTGCTCCTCCTCTTCTGGGGAGACAAACAGAGATTTCTGATCTGATCCGTGTCTTCTTTTTGATTATTTTCTCTCTTGTAAACATTAATTGACACTTAGTTTCTTCGAATAATTTAAACTATGGCTAGCTACGAACATCTGATATTGTCCCCCAGATGTCCCAATTTGAAACTGTAAATATACACTCTCTGAATAAATTCTCATGCTCGTTCATTTCTTGCTCCCAAAGTACATATTCAGACCACCTCCCACGTTCATATCTTGCTCGCAAAGTACGTATAAAACAGACCAGCTCCCACGTATAGATCGACTAGTAATGTTTAGCTCGCAACTTTGTGTCTGTCCATTAACAAATTAAGGAGTTTCGATAATAATTAGAAGTGAAAAAAAAGTGGCGAAACGGAGAGATGATTCAGGCTTTTCGAGGGGGGCACCATTAGGGCAGAAGCTCAACGATCCCTTGTGCTAGTGGGTGAGTTTGAGGACAGATATTCATCATATGGAGATGCCTTGAATATTTTTATAATTTGTTGTTCTTCGAGGGAGGGAGCTACTCAGCTACAGCTGCTTCCATTTATCTTTTCATCTGAAACTGTGCAATCAGGTCCATCTGCCATTATTGAAACACTATCTTCCACTTTACAGTGCATATTTTAGTATCCCTTTTCTATTTCTTTATTAATTGCTGCTTGGATATTTCCAGTATTTCTTTCTTGGAAATAGACATGTTGGGTATTGAGAATATTTTATGGTGGTGGGTGGTTTCCAATGCCGGAGAAATTGGCGGTGAGTATTGAAACCTGTGAATATTTTGCCAAATATGGACGAGGCTACCTCCCTAGCCTTCTTCCTCTTTTGGAAATTGAACCTACTGTTCGTTCTTCTGGTGCAGAGAGTTCTGCCATTGACGTTGCATGCAATGTGGTCCTCATCCCTCTTCATATACTGTCATGGATCATCTTATTAATTAAGACTTTTCGTATCAGATTCGGGCAAACAGTAGCGGATGTAGAAAAAAAACATTTAAAAATAAATATGTTGTTCTTTTAATGATTTTTAAATGATTTTCTATAATTAAAAAACAAGATGCATGCATGGAGAAAATATATATTTTGAGAATATTATTTATTTTTTAAATACTACTATAACAAACTCGCAATTCTAAAATTATTTATTTATAACATGTAAAAGCTGAAGAGATTATTATTATAGATTTACAACTTTACTCAAGGGCATTGGTTGAGAGAATCAACTTGAGTTAATTCTGTTCAATTAATTAAAGTTAATTCAAAAATATATTTATTGAAAAAAGAGAGGCAATGTTTCAAAAATAGTCAATGAGTTTTTTACGAGATAGGTCAGTCAATCATTTTTTTTGAAACTTGGACTGACTTCAGCCTTGGGTTCTAAGATGACTAGTTGGTTTGGTATGAGTTTTATAACTAAAGTTAGTATACAACTATTAATTTTAACACTTAATGTAAACTATATGAAACCATATATATATATATATATTACTCCACCCCCAAAAAGCATATTTTATGCGTTTAGGTGAACGAGTAAAACCCCGACTGTCTACTGTCTTAGGCTTTTACAAGATATGCACGTTCTGACTCGAACTCAAGACCTCTTGTGCAGATCTTAAGCTCTTTGTCATCACACTACGCCTCTTGAAGATGAAATATAAAGATAGTAAATAGAAAAAACAAAACATACCAAGAGATGGAGACAAAATTATGATGAGTAAGGGTAATACAAGTCTCTATATCTTGTGTAGTTGATGGAGAAAATAAATATTTTATTTTTAATATGCAATATTGTCTAACTCGTATATTTTTTAAAAACTAATATATATTTGAGCTTATTTAGAGTATTTAGGCTAAGATAAATTTCAAGAAAGATACAATTTCAACAACTAATGATCAAGTTAATTTCAATCAATTAACTTAATCTATGTATAAAAAGAGCCTAATCCATCTATTTTATGGCTTCATTAGTAATGACATCATATGCTATCCACAGAAGGCATTTGACAATTATAAGATTCTGTGTTTCCATATGTTTTATGGACTCCAAACTATGAAAGTATTTTTTTTATTATTATGTATGGAAACATAGAAAGTTAAGAAATAATTATTTCCTTGTTTGTTTTGGATCCCAAGGATCAACACCATATCCTATTTATTCATGGGTTCTTTTTTAGTAAGAATTTCATTCAATAATTGTTTTTTTCCATAGTATTCAACAACTTAGAATTATTTTTTAAAATTATTATAATTATTATTATTATTCATGTTTCGAACTTTATAATAAATACTTTGGGCTTTATTTTAACTTAGGTTGATGTTAGCCCATTAAGTCAATTAAGGTTTACTTTATTTCAAGTGTAAACATTATTTTGTAAGATATTTTTATAAGTTGGATAATATATTATTATGAGAGAGGACTTTTTCTTAATTTTATTCTTTATCGAGCTACTCTAACTTATCAAAAAGTTAAGTAAGTTTTATGGTGTCTTCCACAAAGTTATTAAATCCGTTCCGTTCCGGCCGGAACGGACAGAAAATTCTGTTCCGTTCATAAAACCGGAACAAAACAGCGTCGTTTTTATCCCAGTTTTAATTCCGGTCCGATCCAGAAATTCCGGCCCAATTCCGACCGGAACGCCTCGGCTCTGATCTGGGCGTTCCGTTCCAGGCTGAAGAGCGGAGACTGGACTCTGGAGAGTGGAGATTGGCGTGGAGACTGGAGAGTATTTAATGGAGAAGAGTTGAGAAAAAAATGTATTTGTCCGGTGTGGGACAGGAGAGTGGAGATTGGAGTGAAAATATTTAATGGAGAAGAGTTGAGAAAGTATTTTATTTGTCCGATGTGGGACATTATATTGTCCCACATCGGACAAATTGAAATTGAATTTGTCCAGCATTCTGCTGGACAAATTCTATATATATATATTAAAAAAATTATAAAAAATATATATTATAAAAAAATACTTATTTATTTTTTTCAAAATCTGTTTTTTTCTTTTCTTTATGAACATATGATTTTCAGTACTATTCTCTTTGTAATTATCTTACTATGGTATTTACTATTTTTTTGGGATGCATAATAAGAAATTCTAATATTTTTATATTAATGATGTAGAAGATGTTTGATTTATATTTCTTTTATTTTAGAACATTTTACTTTCATAATATTTTGGAATTTTAGAGATGTTTCTAATTTTGAGATTATATTTTTTTGACTTTGTGTTTGTATTGTATAATTTAAAGTTAATTTATCTTGAATTTTAATTATACTTGTTAAATTAATATTTTATTTTTTTCATATATATATATATATATATATATATATATATATATATATATATATACATGAACGATACAAAACTGAATGCACCGGAATGCACAGCTGGAGCGTTCGTTCCAATCGAAAAAAAACCGAGCGGTATTGACAACTTTGGTCTTCCATGCTACTTTTTCGTTTTATAGGCGCTAGGTTATTGTTGTGAAAAATTCAATCACAAACCTGAATTTATCTTCTTTTTTTTAGAAGGATCAATTTAACTATAGGTTTTTGAATCTTATTTTATATCCAATTGATTCACATCATATATGTTTTGTTTACCACCACACACATGGGGAAAAAGTGTTTTGATAGAAGGGAAATTAAAAGGTATTGAATTCTTTTTATAAAAAAAGAAGCTAAATAAAGCTTGTTAAAGAAGACAAGCAAAATAAATTGAATAAATGAAATTGCATATGTGGAGTCGGCCATTATTTATATTAGTTATATGATCTTATTTATATTGTTACAAAATATAATAGTCCTATGTAATCTCCTAAACCTAACTATATATGGAATGTCAATACCAGATAATTAAAGAGTTTACATGCTGAATCGTAGTACAAACTATAGCCTAATTTAAACATAGCTAATTTTCTAATAAATACGTGAATCCTAGCTTATTATGTGGAGGATTATTTTTCTATATAGGCATGGATACTCTATTAATCACGCTAATCCTTTCTACATAATGGATGACTTTATTTTTTTATCAATGTATAAACTAAATATTTATAAAAAAATAATTTTCATATTTAAAATAATTTAAAAAAAAAACATGGTTAGAGTTATAGCCACCTAGTGTTTGACACTGCGTTTTAAAAGTGTTTTTAAAAACATTTGAATTTGTTTTTTATTTTTTACTTTAAATTAAATGTTTTTTTTTGTGTTTTAAGATCATTTTCACTTGCTGATGTAAAAAATAATTAAAAAAAACATTATTTTGATGTATTTTTGAACGAAAAACACTTTCAAAAACAACTTCAACCATACTCGCAAACCGTCACGTAGTCTCTTAAATAAATTTTCTATTAAAAAAGGGTTGATTTCATATATATATATATATATATATATATATATATATATATATATACATACACTTCATCTAAATCCTAATTGTTGTAATTCAACAAATTCATGCGTCTCCCTTTTTTTTTTTTTCTTTTTGTAGTTATTTATATACAGAAAGCAATGCACTAGGCTTGATCTGAAGGTGAATTTCCTTTTCTTTTAAAATAGTGTATAACTTCTTACCGTGTAACCTGTGTTTCAATACGTTCATTGTGCTGGAATGTTGATTGGATTGAATGATCAGATTATAAGCAGGTGTTGTCAAGGACAGTTTTTTCTTAAGTGGGGCGTCTCAATTTCTCTTTATAGTTACCTAAATTGAAACTAATATTGTGATTCCGATCATTCTAATGTCATGAGTGTTACTTTCCCGTCGATCATATGGTTATTTGCTTGATGTACTTGATTTGTGCTTCGAATGCTGTGGTGAGTTGAGGATTTTGAAATATTGAACGTTTACGCTGGACTTGTTTGACGTGCTATGGATTCATGCGGCTTTTATATTGCTTCAAGCAAGCTTTGATTGCTATGAGTTAATCAACTGTTTCAACTTCTCAAGGATTCCTTTGAATCCTCCAATGTTCTTGCTTCTTGTTCTTCAGGTCAGCTTGAACTGGAATGTAATGGTGGAAATGAAGCGGGATTGATTTCTGTATCTTGGAACCAGGATTGATTCCAAATTTCTGATCCGGAATGATCATCAGAGCCGGTGCATCGGTGAATTTTCATTCAGGTCTGAGGTTCGTGCAGGGACGTTAAGGTGGGGTCGCGTTGTTGTTGTTCTTGAGAACAAGATATATGTTTATAGTTTCATGGATTTGAACCTTCTTCATCAAATCGAGGCACATCTTAGAGGACTGTGCTGGCTGGCTTTCTCACAATCCAAACACAGAATCTGTGTTAGCCTGCCTGGGGCTTCATCAAGGCCAGGTTCGAATTGAACGCTTTGGGCTGAATGTCTTGGAGTTGATCGATGCTCATGATTCTCATACTGCATGCTTGACCTTGACAATTAATGGATGGCCTGCTTCTTGCAACTGCTAGTGCAAGGGGCACTTGACAAGAATTTTCAACCCTATGGATGACACTCGTTCGCAGGAGGTAGCATGTTAAAAGCATGGATATATATATATATATATGTAGTTTGCAACTACTATATATGATTTTGGTGTCATCTTTAAATTTACTAAAAACTTGTATGTCAATTTCTTGATGGGGAAGTCGTATCATATACTAAAAACTTAGTCTTGGGTGCTAGTTATTTGTTACTTCCTTGTATTACTTGCAACGATTTCAAGAAAGAGGATCTTGGAATACAAGCTTTGGAGGAAGAGGTGGTAGAAACACCACTAGAGAAGGACAAGGACAACAATAATTATTTCATTAAGGAAGAGGGTACAATTACAATAACCATTATAAGAGATATATTTAGGGTGTGTTTGGCATTGCTTTTGCTTTTGCGATTGAGGTTGAAAAAAAACAGTTTAAAAAAAAACGCTTTTACTGTGGTTCAAAATAAGCAGTGAAGTGTTTGGTTAAAACTGTGGTTGAGTTGGAGGTTGAAAAAAAAGCAGTTTTGCGTGTTTGGATACCAAACTTTTCATATTGCTTTTAACTTGTGAAATTACTTTAAATGGTATATATATATATATATATATTTTTTTTAAATATTGTAAATTTAATAATGATAATAATATTATGTAATTAATAATTCATGAAAAAACAAATATTATTTTTTATTCTCCCATCAAACTACTTGCAATTTCATCACGAAACAGATATTTTCCTTCCATTAGAACTGATCTGTATCTACACATTTTTTTTAAAAAAATATATATTTTAAAAAAAAATGGTCAGGGCATGGACAACCCAACCAAATTGGGCCTAAGCCCAACTTTCTTTGGACTTGAGTCTGGGCGAGTGCATTGACCAGTCCAGTGCTTCTCTCGAAAAAAAATTAAAAGCGGTGCGTTGCCAGTGTCGTCTTCTTCGCGTGACGGTCAGCGGTACATCAGTACCTGATGCTTCAGACCGACCAGCGACGAGCTTCAGCGGAGGATACCTATGGGTGGAGGATACCTCACGGGTAAAGGAGTCAGAGGTGGTTCTTCTCGTGGTGGTGGCGTCCCGAAATTGGTGGCTCGTGGTGGCAGATGGCAGCGTTGGAAGGTGGCGGTACTGTTCACCGACCAAGACGAGCTCTTCAATGGAGGATACCTACGGGTAGAGGAGGCCGAGGTGGTTCTTCCTGTAACAACCCGGTATATATATATATATATATATATATATATATATATTGTTCTATACGCAGGGTTCCTTGAATCAACGGGCCCGATCACCCCTTAACATTTTTAACACCATTTACACGAGTAATATTTTAATTTAAAAGTGACACAACATAAGGCATAGTTTTATGATTTCATGATTTACAATATCATACTTAAAATATATAACATAGACATGGTTTATATTCTCATCCTACAATAAGCTATCATAGCATTTACATAAAAGGGTCTAAAGAAAGTTAAACGTTCATTACATTACTTCATACAAAATACATTGTGATCAAATTTCATCTACACGATTCTTTGCAAAAGCAAGCTCCCATGTAACGGGCTCCTTAGACGTCTCGTGGATGTGGCATTCCTGCAGCAGTATAAACTCTTAAAAGAGAGAAATTACCTAGAGCTAATAATATTATTATTGATCGTTCAGTCTAACTCTTGAAGCTTAATTTGTTTGTAATTATACCATTCTTTCCTAACCACTGTAATCTTAGACTCGGCCATCCCTTCGGGTGTCATTAGCCAAAGTTAATAAATCCTTATCCCGGCCATCCCTTCGGATGCCATCTGCCGAAGCAAATCCTTAGTTAGACCCGGCCATCCTTCGGATGCCATTAGCCGGAGCTAATCAATCTTATATCCCGGCCATCTCTTCGGATGCCATTAGCCGAAGCTAATCATTCTTATATCCCGGCCATCCCTTCGGATGTCATTAGCCGAAGCTAATCAATCTTTTATCCCGGCCATCCCTTTCGGATGCCATTAGCCGTAGCTAATCATTCTTATATCCCGGCCATCCCTTCGGATGCCATTAGCCGAAGCTAATCAATCTTTTATCCCGGCCATCCCTTCGGATGCCATTAGCCGAAGCTAATCAATATTTTATCCCGGCCATCCCTTCGGATGCCATTAGCCGTAGCTAATCAATCTCTTATCCCGGCCATCCCTTCGGATGCCATTAGCCGAAGCTAATCAATCTTTTATTGACATTCAATATTTTCCCGTATATGATTAATTCCATCACAATAGGGCAATATTCACATCACAGTTATTCCTTATACAACGAAAGAAAAAGAATGTAAAGTTCACTTACCTTTTCCACTAGTGGGTCGTGCTTGTCGTGACGGTGATCCTATCCCAGCCGCACCACCTGCGACATCAAGGGTCATAGTCAGTACACGTGCATTTTCGGCCTACATCCGTCACTGTACTCATTTCAAAGTTCATATTTTCATATGCCGCAAAATACACAATTCGGCACACATTTCTTCAACTGAAACCCAGTCCAAACACACATGCAAATTTTTCAGAAAAATACCCATGAATTTCAGCATAGATTTTCAGTGCAACACACAAAATCTTTCGTCATAATTCACAAATTGAATCCATACATTTCCACTCGAAATCTTTCAACAAGTTTCAGCCAAAACCCATATAAAATTTTCAGCCTATAAACACATGAATTTTCCAGCACTTAACACATGAATTTTCAGCCTATAAACACATGAATTTCCAGCCAACACACATATTTTTCCAGCACTTAAACACATGCATTTTCAGCTTATAAACACATGAATTTTTCAGCCAACACACACATATTTTCCAGCACCTAAACACATGCATTTTCAGCTTATAAACACACATGGAAATCAGCACATAAACACATGAATTCCAGCACTTAAACACACATGAAAATCAGCACTTAAACACATGAATTCCAGCACTTAAACACATTAATTCCAGCACTTAAACACACATGAAAATCATTAATTTCAGCCCATAATAAATCAACAAATTTCAGCAACACAGACACGAAATTCCAGCCATCACACACACACTTTCCAGCATATAAACACACATGGAAACCATCAATTTCAGCCCATATTCAATCAACAATTTCAGCAACACAGACACACGAAATTCCAGCCATCACACACACACTTTCCAGCATATAAACACACATGAAAACCATCAATTTCAGCCCATATTCAATCAACAATTTCAGCAACACAGACACACGAAATTCCAGTCATCACACACACACTTTCCAGCATATAAACAACATGGAAACCATCAATTTCAGCCCATATTCAATCAACAATTTCAGCAACACAGACACACGAAATTCCAGCCATAACACACACACTTTCCAGCATATAAACACACATGGAAACCATCAATTTCAGCCCATATTCAATCAACAATTTCAGCAACACAGACACACGAAATTCCAGCCATCACACACACACTTTCCAGCATATAAACACACATGGAAACCATCAATTTCAGCCCATAATCAATCAACAAATTTCAGCAACACACCCACGAAATTCCCTTTCATTATCTCGGGTCTTAGGTTAATTTTCCCTAGGGTTTTTCTTCTTCATCTTGTTTCATGTCTTAAGGAGAAAAGAAAAGAGTCTCATGATTCTTACCTCTCTTATCTCACAAAGGTTTTTTAGAAAAATTTGAAACTCTTCTTTCACTTCTCTTGTTGCCTCCCTTCTTTTCCTTCCCTTTCTTCTTCCTCTCGGCAAGTGTTCTCTTCTCTCCTTAGGTCTCACTTCTCAATTTCTTTCACAAGGTTTTCTCCTCCTAATTTGGTGTAAGGTTCGGCTTTGTAAAGAGAAGATGGAGAGTGACGGAAAGAAAGAACAAAATCCCTTCACTCCCTCACTCCTCCTTGTATTTATACACCTCATGAAATGAGGTGGTTGTTTGGGGTTTGGGTTAGATGTGTCCTAACCTTGTTTTGCTCTTATCTAAAACTGGTTTTGCTCTTTCTTTCTTTCTTTTTTTAATAAAAAAAAACAGAATTTATCTTCATTTCATATATATATATATATATGTTTTTCTCTTGGGTGTTTACACTTCCTGTGGTGGTTTCATCGTAAATGGTGGCCTGTGATGGCCGGAGTCAGCGTTGGAAGCTCTGGCCACCATGTCTGTTTTGGGCAGAGAGAGAGAGAGAGAGACATGCATGTTACATGTAAAATGGTATTTTTTTTTAATTATTTGTCAAAAGGGCAGCTGCTCAGTTTTGTTAAAAATGTGTGTGTATCGTGGTTCAGAAGATAATGCAATCGTGAGAATCGGCCATAAATAAGCATGTAATATCTGCTTATTTTGGATCGGCGTTTAGAAGAAAAAGCATGCGTGGGACCCGCCAAGGAAACCCGTGTTTGGTACAAACCAAACACCAAAATTGTGGTGCGATCTGGCAATCACAAATCGCACCACAATGCCAAACGGGTACTTAGTGTTATAGCTATATTCAATTTGGACATTATAACACTAAATGTTGAAAGAAAGCTCTAGTAAAGTTGTGTGAACAAGCTAACTATGCTGACGAAGATGTTATTATCAATGGTTCAACTGCATTATTTGTCCAACAAGGACCGGGCAAAAATCAAGAGCATTCAGGGTATCTAAATTCTAGAGTTAGTAATCATATGTGTGTACATCAAACAATACCAACTTTATACACCACAACTGAATGAGATAGTAGAAAGAAAGAATATAATTATTCTTGATATGGCAAGAAGTCTTCTCAAAGCCAAGAAGTTACCCAAACAATATTGGGCTACAGTCGTATCATATGTAGTATATCTACTGAGTCGTTGCCCAACAAGAAGTCTACACGTTGTCACTCTAGAAGAAGCATGGAGTGGTCACAAACCAAGTGTTACACATCTTCGAGTCTTTGGTTGTGTAACATGAAAAGATCACAGATGCAAGAAGAATAAAACTCGATGATAAAAGGGAGAAATGCATCTTTGTGGGATATTGTGATAGAAGGATGGGATACATGTTGTATAATTCCATCACAAAGGAGGTGATCATGATTACATATGTTATATTTGAAGAAGATAAAGTCTGTGAATGGAAAGAGGATCAAGAAGAAGTCAAATGGACCAATATAGATCTGATCCTTAAAGATGAAGTAGAAGTACCAACAATACTTACAGAAGATCCAATATTTCCTAGAAGAGGAGCCACAAACTTCGGTACACAGTTTTCCTGTATTCAATAGGAGAAACACTCTAACACTAAGGTCATCATCAATATCACCAAAGTCATTCTCATTAGAAGAACCAAGAAGGATGAGAAGTCTAGAAGATGTATATGACGCTACTCAGGTAATGGAAGGCACAACATTATTTTGTTTCTTTGCAGATAGTGATCCAAATAGCTTCAATAAGGCTATTAAATAAGAGAAATGGATCACAACTATTGATGAAGAGATACATGCCATTGAGAAGAATGATACGTGGAAGATAACCAATTTGTCAGAAAGTAAAAAGCAATTAGTGTAAAATGGGTCTATAAGACCAAGAAGAATGTGAAAGCTTAAGTACAACAACATAAAGCAATATTAGTGGCAAAAGACTACAAACAGAGATAGGGCATAAACTATGAAGAAGTATTTGCTCTTGTATACCAGCTAGAGACAATCATACTAATTATCTCACTTGCATCGTAATATAGATGGAAGATCTATCAACTTGATATGAAGTCAATATTTCTGAATGACTTCCTAGAAGAAGAGATCTATGTTGAACAACCACTTGGCTACATTGAAGAAAATAATGAAGGCAAAGTATACAAGTTGAAGAAAGCTCTATATGGTTTGAAGCAAGCTTTGCGTGCTTGGAATACCAGAATTGACAGGTATTTTCAAGAAAATGGATTTGAAAAATATCCTTATGAACATGCCATATATGTGAATGAAAAAAGCCAATGGAAGCACATTATATGTTTGCTTATATGTTGATGAGTTGATAGTCACCAGAAACAATCATACCATGTTTATAGACTTCAAGAAAAACATGGTACATGAGTTTGAGATGACAGACATTGGTTTGATGACACATTTTCTTGGCTTAGAAGTGACTCACAAAGAAGAAGGGATTTTTGTGTCCCAAAACGGTTATGCCAAAGATATTCTTGAAAAATTCAAGATGGAAAGTTGTAATCCTATATCAACTCTAGTTGAAATGGAGTGGAATTGAGAGAAAGTAAAGTAAGAAATATTGAACCTACTTACTTTAAAAGCTTAGTGGAAAGCTTGAGGTACCTAACATGTACAAGATCGAATATACTCTATGGAGTAAGACTTATTATCTAATATATGGAGACATCGGATCATACGTACTTGAGTACAACTAAGAGAATTCTCTGTCATATTAAAGGAACAATAAGTGAAGGTATGTTCTATAAATCAAGTAAGAACTTTAAACCTGTTGGCTACTCAAATAGTGATTGGGGTCGAGGTTTGGATGAAAGGAAAAGTACAGTAGGGTTTATATCTTTTATAGGAGATACATCCTTCACATGGTCATCCAAGAAACAATCGATAATGACATTATCAAGTTGTGAAACCGAGTATGTTGGTGCCAACTCCATTGTATGTCATTTAATATGGTTAAAGAATATACTGAAGCATTTGGAATTTCCTCAAGAAAATCCAATAAAGATTTTTATTGATAATTGATCAACAATTGCATTAGCAAAGAATTCAGTGTTTCATGAAAGAAGTAAACACATCGATACATGTCATCACTTTATTCGAGAGCATGTGAAGAACAAAAAAGTTGAATTGATATCTTCCAAAACAAATGATCAAGTTGCAGATATCTTTACAAAGCCATTGAAGGGAGATATATTTATCATATTGAAGTTCATGTTTGTCATGACATCTCCCGACTGAGTTTAAAGAGAGAATTTTTTGGTATAAACTCAATCTGCAATGGTCAAGAAAGGCAACCACCGACCACCTCTAAATAGGGCCACCAACTAAAGCCACCGTAGCCACCAACTGCAGCCACCAACCGATTTCACACGTGTATTATTTATGCTCACACTTAAAAGTTTGCTTTTTCTAGCTTTTATTTTGTGTATAAATAGGAAGCTTAGTAAATATGAATTAAGTAGGAGACAACAGAGAAACACTAGAGAAAAGAGAGGGAGGAGTTTTGATAGATTATTCAAGCTCTTGTAACATTTTGTTATTGAATTAAAATAGTGTGTTTTATCCCCTTTGAGTGTTTTGAAGCCACCATCAGTGGTCTCTCCCCCAATAGTTTTAAGGTTTTTTCCATTAGAAACCTTTCCTTGACCCAGCAATCTCCCAAAACCATTCTTTCCCATCGACACATTCCCCTTTATTTTCCTTTTTCAATAAGAAATCCTAGTAGAATAATATATTGGTCAGGGATCTTTTGAGCTTGAAATGTCGGCAGTTTGCGCGAAGGGAACATAACATAAATTATGTTACTGATCTCCTAGTGCATTCGGGCCCCAAATGGGAATGTGTCATAAGTTCTTTACCCAACAACTTCTTAAGGGATGGATAAAGGCAAACCTCAATGGCGATTGAATTTCACAAGCTTCATAGCATGAAAAACCAGAGTTCAAGCACATCTTTGAGCATTGTCTGTTGTTTACAATTTCAAATATGGAAAGGAGAGGATGGAGCACCAAGCTAGCATGAAAATATCATAACAATATAATTATCAACACTAATAACAATGTAAGTCCATTGTTCATGCATGAAGCAAAAGAATGCTCAAATCAGAATCAATGCTAAGAGATTCAGACAAATGACAAAGAGGATCCAAAATCTATCATCTGTCATATCCAGGAACAATATGAAGATTAAGAATAGACTCAAACCTAAATTCAAAGAGAGAAAAGCATAAATTTAAACACTTGTAAGAGCATAACATCAAGTCCATTTATATATTTTCTTTGATTGACATCAACAAAACAATATATCCCAAAATCAAGAATATGAAAAAGATTTTATACATGCATTTGCATAAATTTCATGCCACAATGATGACACTCAACATTGGCAAACCTGTTGAACTTGTTTCTGTTGTTATCTCTATTTTTCGGACCTCTGCTCTTACTCCTCCCCCTTCTTTCTATAACCAACACCTCTGACTATGAAGAGGATCCTTGTGATTTTCTTCTCATCTCTTCATTCAATATACTACTTTTAGCCAGATCCATATTGATTTCACCATTTGGGGCTGAGTTAAATAATGACATTCTAAATGTCTCCCAAGAGTCCGATAATGTACCAAGTAAACACAACCCTTGAACCTCTTCGTCAAACTTGATACCCATCCCAGCAAGTTGATTAATAATTCCTTGGAAAGTGTTCAAGTGATCCGTTAAGGGAGTTCCATCTTGGTATCTCAAATACATCAATTGCTTCATCAAAAACATTTTACTATGCCCGGTCTTACGAGCATTCAACTCCTCAAGTTTTTTCCAAAGTGTGCGTGCATGTGTCTCACCCTCAATATGATTCAACACATTATCATCTACCCACTGTCTAAGATATCCACATACTTGTCTATGCATCAAAGTCCATTCTTCATCAGATTTATTTTCTGGCTTCTCAGACGCAAACACGGGTAAATGGAAATGTTTCACATAAAACAGGTCTTCCATTTTACCTTTCCATATATGATAATTTGAACCATTCAAACACACCATTCTACTTAGATTAGCCTCCATTATTCAACACAAGATATTTAGGATGCTCGATCGCACCAAGCTCTGATACCACTTGTTGGGAGGAACAACAATACTCAACACTCTCTCTTTGTGTGAATCTATAGGATACTCCTAAATAGAGCAATATAAATGCGGAAAATATATATCCAAACACCACGAGCACAACACGTAAATTTTTACGTGGAAAACCTTCCCAATATGAGAAGGAAAAATCACGGGACCGTAGTCCACTCAATAGATCCACTATCACAAGTAATGGGTTCACAATGTTCTTCCTCAGATTCAACTAAGGGCTACAACATATATCATCAAGAACAACCTATTCTTGGAATATAATAAGATTTCAAGAGAACAAAGTTTGAGAGAAGGCTCACAAACTGACAGCCCCGATCTTTGTCAAAAAAGATCAACTTCCACAGCTCCAATCTTCAATCCAACCGTTTGAGAGAAGGCTCACAATGAAGATTAATGTGTCTAGAAGCTGCTGTCCAAATCTCAACTCGATCCAACGGTGAACGAGCTGGAAATTTAAGAAAGAAGACAGAGTGTTCTGCTGCCAACTTCTTTCTTTTCCTCTCGGCTCTCTCCCTTTTTCTCTTCTACTTTTTCTTGTCTCTTTCCAGCAACCACCAAAGAGGTGGGGACATGAAACCCTACTTTTCTAAGTGGGTCCTTTCATGTGGGCTAGATCCACACAAGATATTGGGCCATCCTCCTACTAGGAGGGAAATTCAAACCCAACAGTATGGAAATCGTCGGATCCCAAGAATAGCACGAGGGTAAGAACATGCATGATCGGCATAAGCCGAATTTTGATGGAGAAGTCCAGCGCATCAAGGATGGAGAGATCATATATTTAACTCTGCTAGTAATCATCTGCTGTATTATGATGTGAGGAAGAAAACATCTAGAAAGAAGATGCTACCTCACTCTGCAGAAAATCTTACCACTTATTGCGAAAGTCTTACGTTCCTAACAAGATGATGATAACATGAACTTTTTATTTTTCATCACGTTGTACTTCTTTCTTCATTGTTATTAGATGATAGCATGAAATAGAGTTTGGTTGACCTTTTTTTTTAAATATCTAAACATCACTAATATATTTTTAAATAGAATAATAAATCTTAATTATTAATTCAAAATTTAATGTTTACATTCAACAAAATAGATAGATTAAGATTATATGTCTCAGTAATCTAAAAAGCAAGTTTCAATTCTAAAAAATCCAAACTCTAATAATTTTGATAGTATCAAAAGAACATGGCCATAATATATTGTTGGCGTGTTATCATGATTAATTCTTTGGAGTTTTTATTAAACTTGAAGCAACTAGTCATCCTTGAAACCTTCAAATCTGAATCATTCCCTAGCTTGGATTTTAAATTACATCATGTGAGGATTAATTTGATGCAGCTTAAACGATGAGTAAATACCAACAGACTTATTATGTTTGTAATTACATAAATAAGTTGTTAAAACATATTTTTAAAAATATATCATAAAAAAAGTAAAAATAAATTAAAATTATTTACTACAAACTTAAAAAATCATGAATTCAAATACAATTCATCTAGAAAAAAGGGGCTGAAAAGGAGGTGGTGGGTCTTCCTAGGAGGATAAGAAGAAGCACATGTATCACTCATTAGAGTTTAGTCATCTCAATACTAAATTATTTTGCTTCAATAGTAAAATAGGTCATTCAAGTTTCAACTATGATTATAACTTTGAAGTATAAATGCTAAGAACCAATTACAAGCACCCAACAATTGAAACACTTCGGGTTGTTGGCAAGTACTCTATTGTAGTGTTTGAGATAATATAAAATCAATTTTTAGTGGTTCCATTGAGCAATCTTGTGTTCAACAACAAATTCGGATCAAGTTCTGAAATAGTTGAAGGATTGTCCACATATCTCTGGTATAACCTGATGTTATATATTTTTAGGGGAAAATGAGGAAATTGAAAAAAATATAAAATAAAATAAAAGAAATAATGTTAGATTGAAAAATTATAAAATTAAATTAAATAAAAGAAATATTGTTAAAACTTAACATACCAAAATAGTTTTGGTACAAGTTATCTAGGATGTGAAAATATTGACAAGTTCTCAATCGAAGGCATTTTATTATTGTCATAATGCCTTAAGACGGAGTTGATTCTTATTCTTAAGTGAAGCTTGAAATAATGTGAGATAAATATTTATTATTATAATAATACTTTGTTTTTTTTACTCAATCTTTTCTTTTAATTTTATTTTTTAATATTATATTTAAAAATATAATTTATTTTTTTTTGCTTTTTATTAGGTTATTTTAATCTCATGACCAGAGAATAATGTTTAACATGTTAACTTAAATTGACTTGAGTTGTATTTAGTGTTTTTTTAATTGATATTTTTCTAATTCTATCATTTAATATTGGTTTGGTTGAGAATTGAACTTTGGAATCTATTTTGATTTTTTTTTATATATGAATAATTTGGCTATCCCTATTTCATGATTCAGATTGCGAGTTTGATTGGTTAACCTAATTGACTCAGTTTATTTTTTATATTCTTAGTTCACTTTTTTTATTCGTTTTCATAAATTAATATTGTGTTGTTTAGGAATTATTTATCATTTGTTTTGATTTTCTTTTCACTAGATTATCATGGCCTTATAACCCTAGAATGATACTTATTTCTTGTGTCACTTTTTAAATTTAAATGTTTACAAATTTCATTGTTCAACATTGAGTTTGACATGGTTGACTGAGAATTGAGATTCATAATTTATCTTAATTTGCTTTTAATGGGGTTATTCAAACTCATGATCAAAGTTGTGTATTTGATAGGTTAATCTCAGTTAAATTAGATCATTTGTTTTTATTTTTTTCTATGAATTTATTTGAGTCTCACTGCCTAGATCATGAATTTGGTGGATTAACTCAAGTTATTTTTTTATATTTTTTTTAATTGATTTTTTTTAATCTTATTCTTTAATATTGAATTAATTGAGAATTGAACTTTATTATTTATTTTTATTTGTTTTCTATAGGGTTATCTCGTTCTTATGAGCCTGATCATAGGTTTGATAAATTTATTTATTTATTTTTTTAATTCACAGTCTTATAAGCTAGATCGTAGATTTGACATGTTAATCTAAGTTGATTCAAATTAATTTAATATATTATTATCTTAATATTAAAAAAATATAATTAAAAAAAATGAGTCAACCTATATTTTACACATCATATAAATCATTTTTAAATCTACTAAATCAATCAAATAATTTTTTCCGCTAAAAAGTTGTTAAAAATAATCAAATATGAGAAACAATAGAATATTTGGTTTACATAACACCGGTCGCTTATCTAATCTTATCTGTACAATAAAGTTGAAGTCTTTAGCCTGAGGTGAAGGCTTAGTCATGAGTGGGATAGTGTTTCACCAGCAGCAGGTGGTGTTTCCTTCCCATCATTGTAAATGCTGTTCAGTTCCAAGAATTAAGGGCGAAAGAGTGGGTTTTCCTTATTTGCAACATGGATATGCTGCTTCTTGTCCAAAATTTGTCAAGTTATCTCCACATGCTGTAGTTAGTGGCTCTGGTGGTGCCCAATATTCTGGTAACCAGTTCTAACACAATGTAATTTCTGTTTCTTACTTTTGTAGACATCATCACATTAATCTTGTTTTTGAGATCTTGTTCTGCTAGTTTGTGACTTGTTAGGGTTTTATTGATTATAAATTTGTTTGGCTTTCGATCTCCAGAGCAGTGGTTGGATGCTAGAAAAAAGCAGAAAAGAGAGAAAATAGCTGGTATAGATCAAGATGAATTATTAGACCCTTTACTTTTAGCTGATGCAGATAGTTGTTTTTGTGAGTTTAGAGGGGTACAGATACACCATAAGGTATATGATGCAGAATCACAGTCAAATAATGCAGAATCACAGTCAAATAATTCATCTCAAAGCCACACCATTTCTCAAGTTGCTCATAATAGTTCTTGGAAGCTTGGTCTTCCTATGATCTTGTTGCATGGTTTTGGAGCTTCTGTTTACTCATGGAGTCGAGTTATGAAGCCTTTGACTGAGGTCACTGGTTCCAAAGTTCTTGCCTTTGACAGACCAGCTTTTGGATTGACATCCAGGGTGGATGCTTCCACGTATTTATCAACCAGTACCAACGATGCAAAACCATTGAATCCATACTCCTTGGCATTTTCAGTGCTTGCTACCTTGCACTTCATTGATTTCCTGGCATCTGAGAAGATAGTTCTAGTGGGGTATGCTCATTTCTCATGCTATATTGATGTTGTTCACTACAAGGTTTTTTCATGATTCAATGATTTTGTTGTCATATTTAATTTCTGGGCTTGTGAGGTTGGGAGAGGATAGCTATCTTCTGGCCTAATGACAAGCACATGCATCAGAGACTTTTTCCAAAGGATGATTAGAGAACATTAATGATACGAACTGTGTGTGTGTGGCTAGCATCTACTGTTGTTATGTGAATTATTGCTTCGATAATCCTATTTGTGTGCTCAAAGAGAAATTATATTGTTCATTTTGTGGCTTTGATAATCCTCTTAATTAGTTTGTATATCTAGTCGCCAGAACTTTGTTTAATGTTTTCCAGTAAATGGGGTAGGATAAGTGGTACCCGGACTAGAAATTAGGGGCATAAGTGCACCATAGAAAAATAGGCTAAGGTAGTCTTGTGGAAAGTCTCTTGTTTTTTGTTATCAGTTTTGGATAAATCATTAAAACTGGTTTGTACTCTTACCCTCATCATTAATTTTATCTTGCTGCAAATTGCCTTCTCTTCTTCCATGTCACTTTTGTGAAATCTTGTGCCTCTAAACTTGTTTAAAAATTTACCATGCTAGGCACTCAGCTGGTTCCCTTGTAGCTGTTGATTCATATTTCGAGGCTCCTGAATGCATTGAAGCTCTGATTCTCATTTCCCCGGCAATATTTGCTCCAAGTGCTGCCCAAAAGCCTGCGGAACAAGATAAAGCTGGAAGAGAAAACCAGACTGAAGGGGAGATATCAAATTCAAATATGTTAGCAAAGCCATTTATCAAGATTTTTGAGATCTTATTGAGGTGTATTACATGCATTACTCAAGCAATAGTGCAGATGACAAAGGGGATGACAGATATGCTTAACTTGATGTATAAGAGAACATTGTCAGCTATTTTGCGCTCTGCCTTTGGTGTAATGCTGGTATTTTTCTTTGTGGATGGTCTCAATGTTTTCGTTGCATTATTTCTAGGTCCTGCTGGTTCAATTGATTGTTGAGAACTGTTAAAAATAAAATATTAAAGACTACTCGTATGCAAAAATGTTTTTGTTGTCTTCATTCTGCCTGTGCCTGGACATATGAAATGCTTTTATCCAAAGGCTGGTGTTATCATACCAATTTCATTATACACCAGCAGAGAAAAAGTTCTTAGATTTGGGGCAATTATAACAAAAAAATAGATGTCCCTAGCAATAGCATTCTCCTCACACCTGCCCAATGCTTGCTTTTTCAAACAGTATTTAGCCAATATTTTTTATTACAAGGGAGATTTTGGAAGAGGAACATGGGTGCTGATTGAGCAGAAAAACCATCTACAGGATATAGCCCATATTATTAATGCAGATTCTAGAAAGTCCCTTTTCTACTCCTCTTTTTTTTGGGGGGGTGGGGCGGATTAGCAATGAGCTCTATCTGCAATACTTAAGTGCCATAACAATGATTTCACTACTTGATTCTCAGATAAGGGTGATAATCGACAAGTTTGGTAGAGCAGCAGTGAGGAGCGCATGGCATGATCCAAATCAAGCGACTGAACATGTTCTAAATGGCTATACAAAGGTAACTTAGCTCTGTCCTTGTGTCTTGTTAGCTTTGAAAAATATTAGAATGAATGATTGATGTTATTCATGTTTTGTTAACTGTGTATTTCTTACCTTGAAGTTATTTATAAATGCAGCCTTTAAGGGCTAAGGGTTGGGACAAGGCTCTTGCAGAGTTCACTGCAGCAACACTCGCAAATGCTCAGTCTGACTCAAAGTCACCAATGTCAAAAAGACTTAGTGAAATCTCATGTCCTGGTACTTGCACTAACTTTACATCCAGCCTTCCAAAACTGTTTAACTCCGGAAAACTGCTTATCTTGAAAAATATCTATTAGGAAGGAAGTATAGATTAAGAAATGAAGGCAGTGGGATGAAAGGCATTTGGGTGGATTGGTGCTTTTTTTTGGTTCATAGTAATTGTACTTAGTCTAACTATTGCGGCACCTCGTCTCTAATCTGGATTTTTTAGGACAAGTGGGATGAGGGGAGGGCATGGAGGTTTAATATAATGGTCAACAAAGGGACTCACTCTAAGAGTATTTCTCTACATGGATAGAAATTCCTGGTTTAATACACTCTTATAGTTGATTGCCAATGAGTTCAGTTGTACAGCATCATTCTTTCAAGTCATGAAAAAACCATCTGCTATGCCACCTTAATCATTGTAAATAACTGGTTAAATGAGATGCTGATTCTTGTGTTTTTGTTGATGGATAATGGACTACCAGTTTTGATCATCACGGGTGATAATGATAGAATTGTTCCATCTTGGAATGCCAAGCGACTTTCACAAGCTATACCCGGTTCTTGTCTGGAAGTAATTAAGAACTGCGGCCATTTGCCACATGAAGAAAAAGTGGACGAGTTTGTTTCGATTGTTTACAAGTTTCTGCACGGAGCTTTCGGTGATCAGAAAGAACCATCTTTGCAAGGAGCAGTAGTTTAAATTATGGCCCCCCCGAAATGCACCCCTCTCATAACTTTGTATGTATTTGAAAGCTGTTAGTTGATCAGATGAGAGCACCTTTGTGAATTCTGTATGACTATAGTAGCCTATCATCGTTAGTTCTACAATTGAATGAAAACTTTCTTGTTTTCTTTTCCAGGATCAAAATTGTTACAATCACTTTCACAAAAATGGAGCCTCTTCTATTATGGAGGAGGATTTGCTGTTATAGTAAGACAAGGATCATGCAGCGTTTGACAGAATATCTAGTGTTGACCAAGTAAGACAAAGATCATTAAGCGTTTGATAGAATATCTAGTGTTGACTTAGATTTAATTTAGTGTTATTATATATTTATAGTGATTGGATTTTAATGTTATTTTTTGTTCTATTTCAATATTTGAACATTGTATTAAAAAAGAAAAAGAAAAAAGGTCAGCCCCGCGGCAAAGCTCGGGCAACAAGGCTACTTACATGCCAAAATTCAATCCAAAACCACAAAATAGTATAAGATGATCCAATCATACAAGTTTTATATCAATGATCAAGTTGTCATATAGTGCTTCAAACTAAAAATATAAAAAATGACAATGGTCAATAACACAATCCAAAGTTAGAAATTCGGTTGGGTGAGTTTTAAGATTGTTTTGTAAGTGATTGTTTTATTTTATTTTTTTGTAAGTGATTGTTTTTCAAAATATTTTTTACTTGTAAATTAATTAAATTAATATTTTTTATTTTAAAAAATTTATTTTTGATATTAGCATAATACAAAAAAATATTAATTTAGAGCAAAATCAATTGTGAAAAGCACGATTGGATTGTATAAACAAACACTAAAAATGACTTATTCTTTGAATACCTTGGTATGAAATCACATCTTCCCTTTCCTTGGAGAATAGATTGAAATGTCAACAAATCCTTAAGGTTTACTGTTAATAATATAAAAAAAATTAAAAAAAAATAAAATTTTTTTTAAAGCTACGATTTTAGTTCTCAATCCTATGCTCACTCCTTTATTTATTTTAATTGCCACCTAATATATTGAGTTATACAAGCTACAATTTTAGCTAAAGTTACCATGATAAAAACTATCTCATAAATAAAATTGTCACCTTTCATGGTAAGATATTCAAAATCTATTCCAATATATGTTATCTAGCTACATACCACCCTCTATGGTAAGTCACAAATACTGCAAGCCACCTGATTTGGACAAGCTGTCACAATTGGCTTTCTTCCTTATTTATTTCATTCATCTGAGTACAATATATAAAGATAGGAAGCTATTCAATGCCTATACAATATTTTAGGCAACAATCAAGTTTGTATCCTAAGGGAAGGGATTCCTAAACCTAAGCTGGCTAATTGCGTAACTCACGCCAACACTCACCCTCAAGGTGATGAGCAGATGTCCTTTAACACCTAACCCTGTCAAGTGAGTTGTAGAGGTTTCTACTACAAATTGATAAAATATCGATCTACATCCACATGCTTGGTGCGATCATGTTGAATTAGGTTGTGAGATATATCAATGGCATCTTTGTTATCTTATAATATATTCATTACAGAGGCAAGAGGGAAACCGACCTCTATTAGCAACCTTCTAAGCCAAATAAGCTCACACAATCCTTTCGCCATGCCTCAAAATTTAGCTCCAGCACTGCACAATGCCGCTACCTTTGGCTTTTTTTACTCCTCCAAGTAACTAAGTTTCCTCCCATGAATGTGAAGTAGCCTAAGGTAGATTTTCTATATCGAATATTCCCTACCTGGTCTGCATCCGTGTAACCCTCAATTTTTAGATAGGAATTTTCTTAGAGCATTAGTCCTTTTACTGATGATGATTTTAGATATGAAGGATTCAAATTACAACACTCATATGGTCTTCACTCAGATTATACATAAATTGGCTTACTATGCTAATTGCGTAGGCAATGTTTGAACAAGTGTGAGATAAGTAAATGAGTTTCCCCACTAGTCTTTGATATCTCACCTTATTTACTTTACACCTGGCCTGAATATTCTCCAAGCTTATGGTTCTGTACAATCGATCTATCCCATACGTTTACAGTCGAGTAATCCTACTTTCTGTCAATAAGTCTAGTATATACTTCTGCTGAGAAAGAAACATACCCCCTCTTGACCTTGCCACTTCTATTCCTAGAAAATACTTAAATCCTCCCAAGTTCTTCACTTCAAATTCAATAGATAATTGATCTTGTATCCTTGAGAGCTCCTCGGTGTCATCTCCTATAATTATCACATCATCCACATAGACTATTAATGTTGTCACTTTTTTTGTCGATGCTTCAAGAAGAGAGTATGGTCTGAGTTGCTTTAATGATAGGCACACTTCTTCATAGCTGAACTAAAGCAGCCAAATCATGCTCGTGGTGACTGTTTTAGCTCATACAATGCCCTTTCTAGTTTATAAACCATTTTGGTCTCAATAGAACTTGTACATCCTAGCGGAATATCCATGTATATCTCCTCGTTGAGGTCGCCATGAAAAAAAGCATTTTTCACATCTAGTTGATATAGTGGTCAGTCTAAATTTGCTACAAGAGACAAATAGACTCGAACGATGTTCAGTTTAGCTACTGGTGAGAAGGTTTCTATGTAGTTTATGTCATACATCTGCGTAAAGCCTCTTACCATCCCATCTTGCTTTGTATCAGTCAATTGATCCATCAGCTTTGTATTTTGTAGAGACAACCCATTTGCATTCCACTAATTTTTCCCCTTCCAGGTATTATTTTTCTTCCAGGCTTCTAGCTCTTCTTGCATTGCTTTTGCCCACTTTGGATTAGATAACGCCACTTCAACATTACTAGGAATATCACAGGAGTATGTATTCGGTGGTTGCCCACGATTGTGTCTAAAATGCCACACATAAATAGTGGAAGGATGAAGAGTATTAGCATGTAAAGTTGTAGTAGGAGTACTCACCTCAATGATGTTCTCAGTAGTGAAAGACCCTCCTCCTACTTGGTTTTTGCATTCCAGCGGCATCGATCTTGGTACAATTATTTGTTCTTAGGATCAACCCAACCTCCAGCAAACCATTGAAGCTTCCAAAGTAAGGAAGTGCGCCGGAGCCCTCGAGCAGTGATTGAGCAAGCCTCCACCCAAATTTCACCCATGCCAAGCAAGTGCATAAAACAAGAAATGGCTAGGCAACTTTTCTGTATTAAGGGTTTCTTCTGATAAAGTTGTTCTGGAAAGTTTAATAAAATACATGTACAAGAATTGACTGCTGATGTTTTAGTTGTTAAAGTTTAATAAAATACATGTTAAATTGAAGTTGTCAAAGTCGGCCTGACATATTCATTTGATATTTTGTTGGAAGTTGCTGTGATGTAACGTGCAGCAGGTTTAGCTGCATTCTGTATGGGTTTTTATTTGTTTTTGATAATTTGTATAAGAAGCGCTTCCATGATCGATAAGATATATGCTTTTGTAGTCTCAAAAATTAAGTTTGTCTTTGCCAGCCTTTACTTCTGTCAAAAAAAAACATCAAATCAAGTGATCGGATACTGATAATGTTGCCATAGTTTCAACGAAATCACTCGGTTTCAACCAGTGCTGATGTTTCTTCTCTTTTGGTCGAAACGTTACGTACCAGTTAAAAAAATAAGATAAAATAACGTTGTTTTTATCTCGATTTAAATTCAAGCCCGTTTCCACTCCCACTGGGAGACACTGAAACACCACTCTATGAATACAAGTGAAGTTAACTGTCTGGCTTTCACCGATAATAGCTATGTATACTATTAAAATTATGAATTATGAATTATGAATTATGAACTAAGACATAATTATACATTTAATTGTCCATACTCCCTTATAAACTGGTTTCTAGGTGTCAGATTGAATGACTATACATTTGCAAGACAATCCCCAGCTATACAAGGCTTCACGATTCAAATCCAGCACTAAATAGAGCAAGGACTGTGGAAAGGTAAAGATCAATAACAAGAATTGTGATAGCTAGAATTACAAAATTCACACCCAGCAGGTAAATCAGTAGAGCATATACCATGACTAGCAACTTAAGAAGAATCTCAACTGGGATTGAAAAATACACATGCCATGACATCAAAGATGGAGTCCATTATCAGAAACAGCACTTCCAAATCCCACTAGCTTGCCAGTTAAATGGTCATATAAAATAATACTTTATGTTGTCGCTTTTTATATTTCAACAAAGAAAGATCATAAAAAAACATGTTATGATAGATTAATATCACAAAGAAATGATGTAACATGCATCATGCCAATACTAAACTTTTTTAGGCATGAACACATAAATTGTTGCCAGAAAACATGTGTGGTATAAACTGATTTTGATTTTTTATGTATTTTTTAGAGGTTTATATTTGAAATTAAAAAATTAAAAATTAATTTTGATCTATCAGCTTGGGAGAAATGAAAACAATAATGTATTTTTGTTTAAGAACTTGGAAACAAATCCAAGCTCTTAATCTGCTTTTCAAGTTAGCTTTCATGAGGCAGCTGAGTATGAACTCTCTGCATTTCTGAGACAAATTCAACTTCCATCAATACATGGGGTGGGCCAAAGGAAAGAACCTGAGCTCGGCGAGAAGTTTTGCGTTCTCCTTTCTAGCTGTTGAATTTGAATGTCAATGGTTTATGATCCCACAGCGACAGTCATTCTGCAAATCTATTCACCTATCTGTCCTCGTAAATGGTAAATATTCATTGTGTGCGGAAACAACACAGTCCATCGCTAACATTTTTTTTGGATAAGCCGAAGCTAACCATGGATATCCAGGCCGCTAGGCCTGACTAATCCCGGGGATGCACAAAGTCTCGGCAAGCATGTTTCCCACAAGTGCACCACGGTTAAGTCAAGGGCTTTGCCCAAGTCCGATGGCCCCAAGGAATTGTTTGCACCTGAGCGGATTCGAACCTGAGACCTTATGGGGAGCACACCAACGAGCCCCAGACCTCCACCGCCAGGCCAACCCCCTGGGGTTAAATCCATCGCTAACATGCTCAAGTGAGTTATAAACTGGTACTAGCATTTGGTTACTACACCCGACAGAAAAGATGAAAACATGTGTTTGTGTGTCTGAGGAACATGGATGGTTAGGATTTTGCACTTGTCTTTCTGTCAATTAAAAAACACCAAACTCCTGGTAAGAATCCATTCCTTTGAATAGCAGGCACACAGCGAGATCAATGAGAGGTGGGCTTTCGGAGATTATTATATATGGATTTATCCTGAAAGATGTGAATAGGAATCCAGGCTCTCAAGCTGCAAATCATCACCAAAAAGTTTCATCCAACTACAATGACTGGTTTAATCTCATTTTTTCTATATCATAACGCATTTGATGGTTAATGATGCATCACTGAGAAAGTGTTAGTTGTTAGTTGACATACTCATTGCACACTTTCCTCAGTCTACTCTTCAGTTTACCTTATATAAAAAGATGCAGGAAAAATTGCTTACACTGGAATCTTACACAACATAAACCATGCCGACCTCCAGGAGAGACACTGGCGGCACCTTGAGTGCCACATCTGGCCCTCGGCAGTTCCGCCTGAGAAAATTGTACCCGAAATTAAGAGCCAGTCTCTTCAGAAGTGATGATCCTTGCTTTGCTTTAACATGCGAGTGCCCTAGTATAAATGCAGTACCAGCTTGTTGGGCTAATAACAAATCTTCTAGCTCTTCTTGTAACTGCAAATCCATGTCAGCTGGTGAACGGGTTCCGGACTCATCATCAATGGCGAACCTCACTCTTCTTTGTACTACCCCAACAGGTTCCATTTCAATAACATCTGTCACACTCTCCACCGTAGGGAAACCACCAGATATACTTGCCAGCTGCACGCTCTCCTCAATCTCATAGGCTGGTATGCCAGAGAAAGCGACAGTTCCAATCACTGCCAACCTATACTCACCCGATGAGTCGTTGGATTGAGATGCATCGCACTCGGGAAATGAGTTGGTCCCATGTGCTCGATGCCAATCATAGTTGATGAAATCAGCCAGTCGAGCAACGAGCTCTGATTCAAAAGAATCAACATCCTGGTGCACATCACGATATCCATAACGTACAATGCACCTGTAAGACCGATGACCTGGAGGACCCACACGACCAACAAGATACCTCTCCGCAGGCGGCACAAAAGGCACAGGCACTGATTTTATGCACACAAAGACAAGGACACGATGGAAGGCAGGGAGGTTGGTGACAAAGCGTGAGAAGTTAGCAGGGATGCCGGAGGTGAGATTGGTGAAAACTATGCCAATGCCAGGGACTCTAGCAATCCCCAAGCTTGGACCCAAGGCTAAAAGCCATTCTAGTGATACCTTGTTGTGGAGGTCAAATTCATATTTCTTAATGGTGGCATAATGCCAAACAAACATGATGGTCATCAAAAAGAGGGCTAGAAGGATGGGGAGCCATGCACCCTCGGTGAATTTGGTTAGTGATGCCGAGAAGTAAAGCAATTCAATGGAGCCAAAGAAAAGTAGAAAGCACAATGCTACAATAGGGGGTTTGTGCCAACAAATAATGATAACCAGGGAAGTAAGGCATGTGGTCACTAGCATCACTGTCATCACTGCTAACCCTGCAACAGATAAGAAAGTGTAAAACTTCAAGTTCAATGAATCCCTCATTACTGACGTAATTTCAATGTTGAACTTCAATAACACTACAATATAAATTAGGCTAATGCATAAATTAGATCAATGGAATGAAAGAGTGGCAGGCTTGCTGCAGAAGATTTAAGCTTAAAATTGACAGTGTTCCTTAATCAAGTATCAACAGAAATGAACTTCAATTTCCAATCTAACAAGTGCATATGTCGGGGTTAGAAAATAAAATGGTGCAGCTTACTTCAACTTCCCTATAATTGAATGGCAGGTTAGTAAATTATGAAGGAAGGTACGACTTACCTGATGCATTTCCCATGTGCTTCGTGTCTCTAAATCCAATTGTCACAGCAATGCAGAGGATCATGAGCATCCAATTGATCTCAGGGATATAAATCTGGCCGTGTATCTTGTCAGAAGTGTGAACAACCTTCACTCTTGGGAAACAGCCAAGTGATTGGCTCTGGTTTATGATAGAGAACGTTCCACTGATGATCGCTTGGCTTCCCACAACAGAAGCAAGTATAGCTATTATGAGGACTGGTATCCTTAACTTCCCTGTTCCAGAAAATTGTATTTATGATGTATTCTCATAGTCAAATATTATACTAGTTAAGTACAGGAACAAATTGATAGAGGAATTGATATAGAGATGTATTTTCTTTTCCTGATTTTTTTTCTTCTTTCCATGTGCTGGGACCTCATACTTCATTTCAATCTGAATTAGCTTGCATATCTTAGTAATTCTTCTACCAAAATTATAATCCATCCTTCAGCCAGCTTTCTATGAATTACATGCATATGCAATTTCCTTAGATATGACTATTGAAGACATACCTGGGACCGAGATATAAAAGCCAATATGGTTTGCATTGTCATGATGCTGTGACAAATAAGCAGCTTGCCCCATATATGCCAATATAAGGGCTGGATAAACCAGAAAGGTGAATGCAATCTGAAATGGGCCAAAGAGGGGGATATTTTATCGGGCATTGAGAACCGACTTTCTTTGACAATACAAGATTCTGAAAGACTATAAAAGTGTCAGATTTACCTGAAATGCAGCATACGAGAAGTGGCCAAGATCAGCAAACATTGCCTCGGAGCCTGCATACAGAGTCACACAGAATATTGGTACTTGGTAGCTGAATAAAAAAAGGTTGAATCATTCAGAGGTTCACTCCTACAGTATGATCCATCAACTTCAAATCATGGAAAGAAAATTATAAGATATTTTGTTATTGGTTTAGCAATATATAGCAAACAATGAACATGGTGAGCTTAAAAACTGGTTTCCAGTCAAACATGCAGGGAGGGCAAAGGCAAACAAGAACCTGTTATGCACAACAATATTCCACCCAAAGACATCCACCCGCCTTTCTTTGTTTTCTTCATGAACTTGAACATGTAATATGGAGAAAGAGCTTGATAGACGTGTGGGTTCCAGTGGATTATATTATACAGACCAAGGGCACTGATGCATAGCAGCCATGCCAAGACAACTGGTGCAAAGAGAAATCCCACCCGATGTGTGCCATAGTGTTGAAGTGTAAAAAGGCACACCAAGATGAAGCAAGTGATTGGAACTACTGCATCTGCAATATGAATGGCATAAAGAGTGCTATATGAGACAAGACTACCAATAAAATAGGATATAAATGTCAATCTCTTTGATCTAAATTACGGAGCTGCTTATCCACATGCCCTAAAACAAATTGTGACAGGACTAGAAAGGGGTAAGAAATTGGGGAGACGATCAGTCAAGACCACAAGTTGGGCAACCCAAACTTCAGGCCAACTTATTCACCAACTGGACCAGAATGAACAAAGCAGACCCCCTCCCATTCTTTATCATCTTCGGTGCCCCTACACAGACACCATCTTACTCTGAATATTTTACATCACCTTGGTAACAAATGAATATTTCCCATGTTCTCATATAACCATAACCTCTCATTTTATACTCCAGAATGATCGTGTAAAAAATGGTTCAGAAAACTCAGTTATATGATACTTAACTAGAATGAAATAGTCAGCTGTTTTTGCAGATATAACTGTTCACATTGCAGCAGATGTTTTCTCTAACATATTTGGTTCGGCAACATAAATCTATGTTTCTAGGTTTGAATATCGTCTCCTATTAAACGACTCTGCATAAAAACTTTAAATGCTTCAACTCAATTCAGCCAAGAAGCTTACATTGATGATGGTCACTGGACATGGAAAGCTCAAGACCAGACACTGCTGAGAAGACTGAAAATGAAAAGATTTTAGAATATAGAATGCTAGTCAATTATATGAATGGAAGCGATGGTAAAATAATAATTTAATGTTATTTTACCAGAAATTGCCGGAGTGAGTAGTCCATCTCCAATTACCATGCAAGTGCCAAGAAGAACCAAGATTAGCAATGCAGTGTGCAAGGCCTTGTGCTTCTCGAGGTACATTTTAACCCTTGTGCTGTTCTTCTCTGGAGGGTTCTCTAGTTTGTATGTGGAGAGTGATTCATCAGCAACCTGTCTATTGGGCAGAAGGCTAACCTTTGCATGCCGGCATAGCAATGAATACAATGCAAAAGTACCACCTATTGGAATAGTTACAAAAAAATTGATAAACTTGAAGACTGAGTATTACAGAAAATTGCATAATTACTCACACACTTACCCTCTCCATTGTCATCTGCTCGAAGGACCACGAAGATATACTTGAATAAGGGGACCAGAGTGAGGGTCCAGAAAACGAAAGATAGAACACCGAAAATCTCTTCATTGGTATCTGAATGTTGAATGTCATCTGCGAATGTGCTCTTGTAAACATAGAGAGGGGAAATGCTCAAGTCCCCGTATACTACTCCAAGGCTCTGATAAGCCAAAAGCAACAATGTCTTCCAAGAATCCTTCTGCAATGCAATTTCACATGCAAAACTCTTAAGAATCAAGCGAAGTGGCAGAAGCATATCAAGTGACCAAATTCTATCAACTGAATTTAAGTCTCAGACATCATGCCACATTAAATTTCCAGCATTTCAAATGGAAAAATGCAATTGAAAGCAAAGAGCCGCAAAAGTTAGGCTCAAAATGCAAATACACATACCTTCGAAGTATCCCCACAACTGCCATGCCCAAGATCCATTGGCTCCTATACTCAAGCTTCACACAGAATGTTTTGCTGTTATTGGAAGAAGCTAGCGGTAGATCTGCACGGAAACATATAATTTGATCGAACACATACTAAAAAAGAATGAGAAAGTGGAAAATGCAACTGAAAGGATATCATTTTTATGAAATTTTAAAGGCTATCCATGCATATCAGAGCCTAACACCCGCAAATAAAGGAGAAAAAAGGAGGTCACATTCAATCCACTTTCCAGAAAACCCACATGCCATCCATACCTCCATCACATACTCTTGGGAAAATGAGCACATGTTGATGTAAATTTTTTCACAAAACAAAAGAAAAATCAAAACCAAGTGACACCCACGTCCTAATTTCTGATAAAAACTTGGAAACCATCAAAAAAATAATTGAAGCTCAACTTATACGCTACAATTATTCAGAGAGAGATAAAGAATCATAAATGTAGACGGGCCCCCTCTTTCAATGCCCCCACATCTTTATTCTTGCAGACAATTAAATGGGACAGAAGCTGATAGCTCACTGTTTCTTGTAATTTAGTCAAATCTAGGGCTTATCCAACACGAATGGTATTGAACAGCGCTACCCAATAAAGACAGATAAAAGGAGATAAAAACAACAGCAAGCAATATCAACTTCCTCAAAGGTAGAGTAGCGCGTGCTGCTACCACATACTACTACTACTATTATTTATGAACCTCAAAGTTACTGCTGCTGCTGCTCCATTTTTTCAGAGGGAAAAGGAAGAGGTAAAGAACGTATAGAATCGTAAGAGACGGCAACCCAGAGGCACGATCACATGATGTCGTTAAATCACTTCTCCCACTAAAAACAAGTGCCCGCGGAAATACAGCCATTTTTCAGGACTATATGCATGTCCCCACCCACACACAGACTCTCTCTCTCCCCTACCTGTTGATTATTAGAAAGAGAATCGTTTCTCCAAACCAAATGCTTTACCTAACAAAACAAGCCCTTTGAATATCTTTTGCTTGCAAAATCTTCAATCAAGAATGCTAAACAGGGGGGGAAGGTAAGCTGTTGCTATAATGGCCATTAATTAAACAAATGAGTTTTGCTAGTGATTGAAGAAAACAGAGAGAAAACCAATCACAGCAATTCACATTTTCAAAAATCTTACCTAAATCAATCACCAGAAACTGGCCTGAATGATATATACTACGCAAACCCGTCTGAGCAAGTAAATATATATTAGAGAAAAACCAAACAACAAGAGCTGAAGACGGGCATTTATCTCCAAATCAATCTACTGACGATCACCAGCTCATTTCATAGCTGCTAACTCTTAGCTCAGCTTTTACTGCTAGTATTTGTCTTCCGAATAACACTTTCCCATGAAAGTTCTGGGTTTGAGAAAGTAGCCCAACTCAAAAAATAAAAAATGAATTTTATGTTTTTTTTTTAATAATAATTTTAATTTATTGCTATAAAAAATAATCACATGTTAAAATGGCTCTTTGTATACCAGGCCCCCAACCCCAGTAACCTGGGACCGAAACATAATTAATTAGAGTTTTTAATTGCCTGTTTCGAAAGGTCGTTAGCGGTGTTGTCTAAAAATGATTTTTTATTTAAAAATATATTTTTAATATAACACAAACATCCAAAAAAAAATTAATTTAAAATCAAATTAAATCAAAAAAAATTCAAAATTAATTTTGAAACCAGTGACAAACAGTATCTAAATCTTGCAATCAAGCAAGCAAGAGTGTTAGGTTTTGTTTCACGTTACATCAAACCATACGTTTTGAATTTAATTTCTTAAAAGTTATTTTAATATGTTAATATTAAAAATTAATTTAAATAAAATATATTATCTCGATACTTTAAGTTTCACCTAACTTTTTGTCAAAATTTGAAAAAGAAACTATTTTAAATTATTTTTTTATAATATTTTTAAATTATTTTATTGATATCAAAAATAATTTTTTAAATATATATATATATATATATATTAATATATTTTTAAATAAAAAAACATTTTAAAAAACCATTCAAAACAGAAAATTTCGAAAGCAAATTTCAAGCAGCACACCACTCATATGCCCGTTTAACCATGTTTTTCAAAATTGTTTTTGAAAAAATATTTTTATTTTTTATTTAAAATTAAAAAAATTAATATTTTCAGATTATTTTACTAGTGTTAAAACTGATTTTTTTTAAAAATAAAAAATATTATTTTTATATATTTTTTAAATATAAAAAAATATTTTTAAAAATAAAGTCAATTATATTCCAAAACAATCATGTAGTGGGACTGCTGGGGGCAGGGGTGGGTGAGAGACGGATATGTATCTTTAACCAAAGTTCGTTGTGCGTTCAATGTTTTGTTAAAAAACAATGCAAAGAATACAACGTTAATCTATGCTATTTAAAAAAAAACATTTTGATTTATTATATTTTTATTAAGAAAAACACTCGAATAAAACCCTATCATGTTTTTGTCTTGGTAAGCAAATTAACATTGCAGGAAAACGCTAGAAAATATAATATTTCGAGCTTTGTGATCATAAAAATCTTATTTGAAAATTATTTTCACCTACGAACACCCCCCACAAAAAAACATCTTAAAAATCTCTGCAAATCTTTTTCAAATCATAAAAAGTTTATAATCAATCCAACTAAATAAATAAAATTCCATGGATCTCAATCTACTTCTTACAATATGTTCAAAGGAAAACATCATTTTTCATTCTCTTTCTCTCTCTAGATATATTCGTGACTGTTTGAGAGTATAGTTGAGATTTTTTTTTAAACTGGTTTTTCATTCAAAAATACATCAAATGATATTTTTTATTTTTAAAAAATTATTTTTGACATTAGTACATGAAAATGGTCTAAAATACCAAAAATATTTATTTGAAGTAAGAAAATAAAATAAAAATTTATTTATTTTTAAAAAACGCTTTTAAAACGTAATATCAAACATGACCTTAATATAATAAATAAAAAATCATATAAGTTAATAGATTATATACAAAAAAATATTAGTTGTAATAAGGTTACCGTAACAGCCCTAAACTTTCATCGTTTGAGGTGTCATAACAGCACATTTACACTTCAAAAAATCATATAATATATGCCTAACATCTAACTAATTTCATGTTTTATATACCTTTAACCTTTGTCACTATATATGATTCAACGACAATATATGCCTAAGATATGAAATACCTTTTATGTTTTTTTTTTATAAAAATAATTGCTTTTTTAAATAACAACTTATCATAACCAAAACCATAAAAACAAATTTAGTAAGGAAATTTGTTTATGTTTTGATATTTTTTTATATGAAAGTATTTTAATAAAACAATAGAGTAATGCTCAGGTGCACATAAAACTTTACAGAATATATATTTTTAACCAATTATATGATTATAAAATTGGCATTTGCATGCAAGAGAACAAGTAAAATTATTTAACCAAATTGTTTTTTTTTTTTTATGAAAAAACTGCTTTTGTGACTTATGTATTTTTTTTTACTTTGAACTAAAATCAATATTCTAAAAATTATTTTATTTTATTTAAATAGATTCAAATATATTTTTCTTTGAAATATAAGGACTCGTAAAAATAGCTCGGTGGCTATACCCTACTAGTCTAGTTTCTAGCTCTAAGAAAAGCAGGTCAAGCGAGTGTGGCAATGTTATGATACGTTTACAAGTTTCATGACTTTTTTTAATTGAGAAACCCAAATATATTGTTTATACTTAATAAAATAAATTCAACAAAATATATGAACGGTTAATTTCAAATTTTAATATTGCTACATAAGTTAAAACAAATCGACATTTCAAATAGTAGTAAACAGTGATTTTTCATTGTTTATCTAAATTCAGAGGCATTCTGGATTGTAATAATGAAATTATTATTTTGCCCCACCGTTTACTGTGTTTTTTAGCCTTGGATCCGGGGGTATTTTTGATTTTTTGCATTTCTATGCACAGTAAATTTATTAAAATACCTGTGAATAAGACAAAACAGCACAGGAATTGTTGGGAGCATTAAGATTATTGCATCTTTTTTTTAAATGACTAAATACAAAACGAAACCCATATAAGACAAAACTGCACAGTACACGTCGGGGTCTGCACGGTCATTCCACATTTTTTTAAATCGAAAACTATGTATATACCCCTTAATAAGACAAAACTCAAGAATTGTTTGTAGGGATACGACGGTAATTTATCATTTTTTATTAGATTTTCTGGCAAGTTACTGTTTGCGCGTCGTTGAATGCATCGTCCATTTCCGCGCTCATGCGAATTTTGGACAACGCGCATGGTGGTTTTCGGCTTGTAAAAAATCTCAACCAACGTCTAGAATTATTCTCCGCCATGTTATTTTCGTCCCAGTGTGGTGCGGTGGGGTCCCAAGGTGTCTGGAGATGTGTCAATGGTAGGTTGAAGTTTTTTTCCCCATTTTCTCTTTCCTGCGTGCAAAAGTACACGTAAGACCCCACTGTTTATTGGGTTTTCATTTTAGACCCTGATATTTCGATTATTTTATATAGTCCTTATTTCTGTTATATAAGTTTTGATTTGTTTCAATTTTGTCCTTCAATTGGAATTGATTATATATTGTAGTTTCATTTTGGTCCTCGGTCTTTTAATTTCACGATTCTTTTGAAATCCTTAAGAATCAAGCGGTATCAGAGTTTTCATTTATTTCAATTTTTATTTCTATTCAAATTGATTATATATTTTAGTTTCATTTCGGTCCTCGGTCTTTTAATTTTCGGTTTTGTGTTAAATTCTTTAATTTTTTGGTATCAAAGTTTAGATTTGTTTCAATTTTATCCTATAAATGAAATTTATTATATATGTGTTTTTCATTTCAACCCTCATACTTTTAATCTTGAATTTTATTTTAATTCCTTTATTGTTTTATATATATTTCTTAAACGGTTCCTATTTTCATCTATGTTTATATGTACATGCTCTTAGTTTTTGTTTCTAATTTTTATTATATCCACTGTTATTAAGGTTTTTTTTTATGTAATGTTAAAATTTGAATTTGTATTGGTGATCATTTGAAAATTGATATTTATAATTTTTTATCTGTCTTTTTTTTTATTGTTCTTCAAGTCAAATATTTTTAAAATTTTAAAAAATAAGAAATAAATAAAATAATGTTTAAATTTATATAAATATATGTAGTAATGTAAATCAAGGTCTTAATACGAGACTTGCAAAGATAAGGATACACGAATGCTAGTCATGCTCTGATTTTAATTGGTTCAAATTAATTAACAAGACCATAAAGATGTTTTTTTGACTAGCAAAGTTGACCTGGTCATATGAGGATAATTCTCACATTATTTTTCTTAGAACATATGGGACAAATAAAGAGTCATATTATGAGATTTTTCTCTAACAATTTCATTCTTCTTCTTTTTCAATTTCATTATCATACTTTATGTACCATACAATTAGGCTATTCTTAGATGGCCAAGTTCATTGAACTATATCAAAGTAACTCTAACATGATTTAATTTTTAACCGGGGTTAGAAAAGAAGTTGGATCATGATGTTTTCTTCATGTCAATTATATCATTTTTTTTTCTTCTAACTTCATCATTCAAGTTTTTCTTACTTGTTGGTTGGGATGCTTTTAAATTTTAATCTAGTTAGATTGACTAGATTATATTAAGATAACTCGGTATTATTTAATAATAAATTCAAACTAGAATAAAAAATAAAAAGCTTTAAAATTTATGCAAAGTTTAATAAAAAATGTAGCTATGCAACCCTATAACACAACCCAATGACTTTGTTTGCTATTGTATTTTAAAAATATTTACTTTTACTTTATTTTTATTTGAAAATAAAAAAAAATATATTTTTTTAAAACAATTATTATTTTAATATATTTAAAAAAAAAAATTCAACATCCTCTTTCCTGGTCACCGAATATAGACCTGACCCTTGTAGTGCTAGCTAGGTAGCTAGTTCCATGGCATGCCATAAAAGCTACACTCACTTTTTGGAGTCAAACCCGGCCACTTGGCGGATTTGTTTTATTCCGATTAAAAGAGAGGAAGACAATTTGGACACTCAAGTGGTTAGACGACAACGGAGGCCAACAACACTATTGCACCACCTTCAGGGCGGTGCTGGTGGAGGGAGGTTGGGCCCGGCAAATTCTACAATGCTGCTACCATACGATGCCGTTCTTAGCTTTGAGACACGTGACGTTTTGTTTCAAGTGAACATGTCTGTGAACAAAAGCTGTTGCCTATATATTGCACTCACGCACAAATTGATTGGTGGGTGTGCAGAGGTAGTGCCACGTGTGCACACGATGATCACATCACTTGGTATCTACCTGGCATGTTTTGAAGAATTAAGTCAAAATGATTGGACTTATTTTCGGAGTTACGTACTTGGGGTCATGTTATCTGTTTTAAAAATTAAAAATTATATTTTATAAAATTGAGAAATGAAAATCTAATGTGTACTCGTATTGCCTTTTTTTTCCATTAAGCCTTTTTTTTTTCTGTGTAAAATAGTTCTTTTTTAACTCTAATGTCCGGTCAACTTGCATATGTTTTGATTAATTCTATAAACTCTAAAATTGATAACCATTTAAATTTTTAATGACAATCATATTAATAATTACATGGCTCGATAATGAAACTATAAAAAAATAAACTTTTTTAATTTCAAATTTCTTACCACTAAATCATCTACTATATATATATATAATTCGTAAAAAAGTTTTTGTTTTTACGAGTGAGTGTAGGTGTGTCGTATAACGACCCAATGAATTAAATTCCAAACACATGAAGAAATAAAATATAAAGGGAAAATATGAATGGCAATGAAAGAGTTTAGAGAAAGTTGGCTTGGCTTAGCAAACGTTTTAAGCTAATAGTTTAAGCATTTGCAAAAAGAAGGTAACGGTATAAGAGTAGCAACAACTCAGAAACTACCATGGTGAATGTTTTTTTATAGCACAATTTTAAAAAGTGATAAAATAACACAATGGAAAAATTAATTTGGGATCTAGTATAATTTCATGAATTTTAGATGATATAAGTGACATAATAGTCATAGATGGTATAATTAATTAACCTAAATAAATACAAGTCTAATGAGTTGTCAGACTCAACACACGTGAGATCGGACATGTGCTAAGCTTAATTATACACTTAGATTTGACCATGTGTTGAGCCTAAGTGAAAATGAGTCAAGTGAGTTGGTAGACCTAATTTACATGAATCTAACCATTTGTTATGTCCAAATAAGCATAAACTAGTCGAGTTGCCAAACTCAATATACTTAGGCTCGACTATACATTGAGCCCAAATAAACACAGGTTTGGAAAAGATACCATATCCATCTCTTTTAGGTTAGCTACACCATAAACCCTTTGATCGAAAGTTTGTTATAGACCCGTATCAATATCATAAGGCTTCATTATCTATTCTTTAAGATTTTTAACATGAATTATTCATGTTAAAAAAATATATTTCTCTACATCTGTAGATGTATAAAAGATCTCATCAGACCCTATCACATTTCATGATGTTAATTATTTGTAATAGATATTTGTCCATGATTAATAAAATCTCTCACATGCAATTAGTTATATGTAAGAGTTTTTTAAGAGATTTACAATCCCTTTATTTTCATTAATGCCATTAAAAGAAAATAACTCGCAATCCCGTCCACTCCATTGAAACAACTAGATATTTTTAAGAATTATAAATATCTCTTAAACCACCTAGATAAAAGATTTAGAAGTTATACTCTCCAATCATTCATACCTTAATTATTAAAGCATTCATTATACAAAAATAAAAATAAACACCACCACATATAACAAAAGTATATATTCTAATTGTATAAAACTTTTAAGGATATAATGGATGCATTTTAATATTCCAAGATAAACTAGACAATTCCTAAACTATAAGGATAAATTGAACTATTTCCTCCAAAACCATCTTCAAACTCAAACAAATTCTTATCATTTTTGTAATTTCATTTTAAGTTAAAATTAAGTGTTGAATGAATGAAGAAACTCGTTTTTCCCTTCTATCAAACTCATTTGCTTGTTTAAATATAGGCATAAAAGGGTATCGATTTCTTCTCAAAAGAAAAGAAAGTAGCTTTTAAAATTTCATTTTTTTTCAAAACATATATTTTTTGTAAGGAAAAATATATGAAATCATAGAAAATCTCTTTCATTATATAATGATTACTATTTTCAATATAAAAAAAATTCATCTCTTGATGATTTTTATGCTTTTTAATGAAAGAATAAAAAACAATAATAATTAATTCTTGAGAAAATATAAAAACAAAATGACATTAAAAAATACATATTTTATTTTCATTGAATATTTATAAGCAATTTTTTTTTATATTTTTTCTACAGATTAGTTTTAAATATAATGATTCAAAAAATAATTTAAATTATTACTATAAAAAACTATAATATTATTTAAAAATCATGACATAATCGAAATAGAGTTTCTAAATATTTATATAAGTGAAAGGGTCCCAAGAATTAAGCCCATGCACTTCTAGAAATGTACTTAGGCTCTAGACTTTGAAAATAAAATGCAAAGCGCTCATAGGCCTTTGACGATAGGCCCATCCCTACACTACACAATAAATTTTATTTCTATTTTGACGTGCCATTTCGGGGTCATACTGTTCATATATATATATATATATATATATATATATATATATATATATATATATATATATTAATTTAACAAACATAATTAAAATTCAAGATAAATTAACTTTAAATTATACAATACAAACACAAAGTCAAACAAATATAATTTCAAAATTAGAAACGTTTCTAAAATTTTAAAATATTATGAAAATAAAATGTCTTAAAATAAAAAAAATATAGATCAAACATCTTCTACATCATTAATATAAAAATAAATATCTTAATCTTGCGTTGTAATTGATTTGTTATTTGGGCTTTTTGGAATAGTCTTTCTTAATTAAAAATAAATTATTTGATATATATTATTTCTTGAATAAATACTTCCATCGCTAAGAAAATAATATTATGTCTCCCTAATTTTTATGTGTATGTATCCTGAGATAATTCAATGAAAAAAATAAAAAAAATAAAATTTCTAATCTCATTTAATATTAATAAAACATTAATAACTTTATTTCTACAAATTAGGTTTATATATAGTTATTCATAAAATGATGGTTAATAGCACTATAAAAATACAACAAATGTTATTTAAAAAGCAAGTATCATCATAACGATATTCAAAACATAATAATAATAATAATAATAATAATAATAATAATTATTATTATTATTATTATTATTATTATTTTAATGTTTTTTTTTTTAATTTTGATACAAGGGTCTTTTAAATAAACCTAGCTTTCACACCTTTTTTTTAAATGGGCTAAACATGCAGTTTTCATAATCTAAATAAATTTCTTGTAACTTCGAAAAAATAGACTTTATGTTTTTGACCTTTAAAACCCAAAACTTAACCTATTTCACTATTAAACCTTAACCTGACTTGTCAAGTCAATCTGGTTACTCTTTGACCTAACCTTGGTTAAATAAATAAATAAATAAATTAGAGTTATTTTTACCGGATAAATTAGAGTTAACTTAATTTATTCGGTGAAAAACTAATTAGATTTTTAAAAAAATATATTCTTGCAAACAAACATCTTATTAAGTTTTTTTTTTTCTAAGAAAAAACAAGTGAAAAAATAATCCTACTTTAATAACATAGTTTTTCAAGCACAACCATTATCTTTCTTTGCTTTCTTCTGGAACCCATAAAAGCTCTTTGGAAAAAAACACTTATTTTATTTGATTTACATTAAGTTTTTATTTTTGTTTTTTAAGATCATTTCAATATAGTGATATCAAAAATATTTTTTTAAAAATGTTTTAATATATTTTCAAATAAAAAAATACTTTAAAACATAATGGTTATCACAATATATATATTTTCAGGCGTGTGCAATATCTTTTGGTGGTTAAAAATGTTCCTCGAGCGTCTCACTGAATGCGTTGTCATGTCCGCATGATGGTGTGCATGTCGTCTCATGGTGGAGGAAACGTGACGGTGATCAGTTGATCTTCCCCCCTTTTCTCTCTCTTATAGCCTATATTACACGAAAGTCCCCTTGACTTTATGGTGTTTTCATTTCAGTCCCAGAAACTTTGAATTGTATTGTTTGGTCCTGATTTCTATTATAACAATTTTAATTTGTTTTAATTTTGTCCTACAATTAGAATTGATTATACCTTTTGTTTTCATTTTGGTCTATATTCTTTTAATTTTGGATTTGGTTTTAAATCCCTTAATGTTTTTGGTATAGAAGTTTAGATTTTTTTTTAATTTTGCCTTCATTTGAAATTGTTCCTATATTTTGTTTTTATTTTGGCCCTTATTCTTTTAATTTTTAATTTTATGTTAATTCATTTAATTTTTGTGATTTTTCTGAAAATAGTTCCTATTTTTATCAATGTTTATATGTATATGCTTTTAGTTTTGATTTGGTTTTTTATAATTTTTTATTTTGTTGAGGTTGTATTTTTTTTTAATTTAGTCTTTAAATTTTAATCTGTGTTGGTAATCATTTGAAAATTGATATTTCTTCTTTTTTTATTTGTTCTTTTTGTTCTTTTATTTATTCTTCAAGTCAAATGATGTTTTAAGCTAATAATATTTATATCTGTTTTGTCATTAATTTTTTTTTGTCTTCTCTCTTTTTAAAGCTCTTAGTTTTTTTTATTCTTCGAGGTTATTTTGTTATTTCTATTATTTACGTAGTAATAATAATAATTTTAGTTTTTTTTCTTACTCTTTTGTTAAAGTTTTTGAGTTTTTTTATTCCTCGAGGTAATTTAATAATTTTTATTGTTTTAAGAGTAATAGTAATAATAATTTTAAGTGTTATTTTCATGATAATAATAGTTACATTATTAATCACAATTATAATAACAATTATAATTTATTATAATGGTTATAGTGCTTATGATGTTAATAATTATGGCTTTGATGATAATAATAACAATAAGTCATAAAATAATATAAAAAATATCAATAGTGACAAAAATAATTATAATAATGATAATAATACCATTTACAATTTAAATAATATTAATAAAAATAACGGTGGTGGTTATCGTAATAATTATTGTCATAATAATGACAACAATAATAACAATAATGATGATGATAATGATAATATTGCCATAATAATTAGAATATTAATTATTTACAATAATGATTATAATGACAACTATGTTGATTGTGACAATTTAACAACCATAATAATATCAATGAGAATAATAATCGAAAAAATTTATAAGTCAATGTTGTTTTTGTTATGTATTAACTTTTGTGTTTTTTTATATATGATATTTTAGATATGATATCATGTAAATAAAAAATATACGAAACCACACGTAGACAAAACGAGTAGAAAAATTGGGTCAAATGACAAAAAAGTATTATCGGCATAAAAAACAAATTAAAGTAGTCAAAGGACAAAATTAAAGGATAGAAGCAAAAAATGTATTATTATCATTATGAATATAATTATTATTATCGCTTGGATTATAATAAATTTGTTTTTTAATATTTTTTGTTTGATACTAATGTTAAGTCATATGATTTTAAAGGAATAAGATAAAAAATTAAAACCAATTTTGAGTTACAAAAAAATTCAAATAATTAATCTGAGATATTAGATTTAAAACATTATATGTAGAGAAGTTGTAAAACTTAATTCTTAATAAATACAACACCGAATGATAAATTACTTGAATTATTATTCTTATTGTTATTATTATGATTGAAAGTAAAACCTAAAACAATATTAGCAGCATTGAAAAAAATTTATATAAAGAACAAATAAAAATATTTGAAGAACAAAATTAAAAGAAAAAAGTAAAATTAATATTATTATCATTATGAGACATAACTAGACTATAAAACACAATCTAAGTTAATGTATTATTTTCTTTCATGTTTCCCTAAAAAACATTAGATTATGTAGTTTTTTTATATTCATTTTATTATGGATAAGACGTTGAAAATAATGATAAGGATTATTTTAACATTATTTTCTTAAAAATATGTTGGGATAATTATATATTTTGATATTTGTTTTTATATTAACAAATTAAAATATATAAAAAAAATATTTTTTTTTAAATCTTAGATTAATTTAATCTCAGTGTTATGAAATGCATTTAATATAATAATATCAAGAATAAATCTTAGAAAATAAAAAAAAGATTTTTTTTTCAAATAAAAATTACTTTAAACTAAGAATATATCAAGCCATATGTGTATAAGAGAGAATTTCACTTTCATTTCACGCCATCAAAGCTAAACTTTGTTTTTTTAACATAAGTTGCATTTAATATAAAGATAAATAATAATAAAAAATTAAAAATCAAAATGAAAAGTATAGATACATAAATACGAACAAAAAATAAGAACTATCCCAAAAGAACTGAAAAAAAAAGAGATCAAAACTAAAAATAAAAAATAAAAGAACAGGATCAAAATAAAAAATAAAAAATAAAAAATTATATATATTGAAATAAGACAATTCGTTTTTCCTTGAACAGTTGAAATGGCTCGTACATTATAAAAGAGAGGCTTTTCAAATAATTTAATTTAACGCTTTTCTTCTGTTTTTAAAATAAGATGGTCTATTAATTAATTATTAATTAAAATAAGTCGGTTAAAATGGAGCGAGCACGTACAAGGCAGGAGGAGGCAAGCACTAATAAATAGAGCTGCGAAAGAGAGGGTAACATGTCTCGCCTCATTGCGCACCAGTTGTCTCTCCAAAACGCGTATGTGCTTGCATCTGCTGTATTTTAAAAATATTTTTAAAATTAATTTATTTTTATTTTTTATTTTAAATTATTTTTATTGATATTTTTATATTATTTTTTATATGATGTATCAAAAATAATTTTTAAAAGTTTTAAAATATAATTTTGATGCATTTCTAAATAAAAAAAACACTTTAATTGTGCTCTAAAGAAGTCTCTTAAAATTCAGCCATTGTACATATAAATATTTTAATATAAAAATTCACAAATATCTCTCTTAAAATATTTTTAATATTAATATTTATTGAGGTTAAAAATCACGAGAATAAATAAATAGTATCGTGTGATCCAAATTAGAGCCTATAATAATGATGCACAAGCTCTTAGTACATTCTAACACAAGGATAAAAGTCAATTAATTAATTTGTATTTTTAAATTATAAAACTAAACAGAAATAGAATAATTTTAAATTAATTCATCAGAGTAAAAATAAATTGATAAAAATCCCTACGGATGCTTATGAGTTTTTTTTAAGGAATGGAACCCAATCTCATCAAGTAGCATCGTTTAATAAATAAAATCAATCAAACTAGCAAATCATAACTTCAAATTAGTTTATTATGAGCACTCACACACACAATTTCCCCTCAACTTTCACCATTTTATGATGACTAGTCAAAGTCGAAAGTCTCAGGTAACTTAATGCAACTGAGCTTCCTATGAATTTCAATCAATAAAATTTCCACAAAATTATTTCTTTCGGGACCCGAAATTTGAAAGTCTTTTAATATATTCTTGTTGACAGACCGATAGTGCTGATAAGGTTGTTTTTTAAATGTTGTTTTTTAAAATATTTTTTATTTAGAAATATATTAAAATATATTTTTTATTTTTTATACAATTATTTTTAATATCAATTCATCAAAATAATTTAAAAACATTAAAAAATTAAATTAAATTTCATTTGTTTTTAAAAATAATAATATTAAAAACCACCCCCAGCTTCCTTCCTTGGATTATAGTGCACCTCCACCAGCGCGTGTTGACCTCCTATTCTCACAGAGTCACAGCCTTTAATTTGACTACCAACCTCTGACTTTGTCAACTCCATCTCTCTCTCATCTTCTCCATATAAACCCCGAAGCTCCCCATCAAACCCTAACAATATTCAAGATTTCTCTCTCTCTACTACCTCGTTATATATTTTCTCTCTCCATCGGTCTCCAATGGAAAACCCAGCGAAATCCGGGAAAAATCTCAAACCAATTCTGTTACTTTTCATCGTCATATCTGTATCAGCTCCATCATCAGCCAGACCACTGTCTGCCAATCTCTTGCAGAGCCTAACAGCAACAGAGCCAGCCTTAAATCTTGCACTTCCCATGGAAAACATGGATGATGTGTTTGTGAATCCTGCAATGGAGAAAGATTCTGAGCATGTTTTACCATGCCACACGGAAACCGGCGAGGGTTCCGATATCGGATCGGCAAGACTCGCCGGTAAATTTGGACCCATGATTCTGAATCTGCTCCCAAAGGGAACAGTTCCGCCATCCGGGCCGAGCAAAGGAACCAACAGCCTTAACGATTGAAGGCAGAGAGCTAAAGGTTTGAATCAAAAGTAGTTGACCTTGAGTTTATTTAATACGTAAAAGCTGTTTGTTGTCATTGGGTAACACAAGATATAGTTTTTTTTTATACTGTGGATGTATTTTTTGTTTTTTTTAAGTATTTTTTATTTATAAATATATTAAAATAATTTTTTTATATTAGTGTATCAAATAATGCAATAACTTAACATATCACAATTCAAAATCATGATATCTTCTAAAATAAAACATGGCCTCCTTGTCTTCCCCGAGAAAGAAATTGAAGCTATTATGGTTGATATTGTTGTTACCTAAAAAATTACATGTGATCTAATTGAAGGTTTAATTGCAAAAGATAGTTCTCGAAGAATTTGAGTATTAATTGAAAGAATTTGAGTATTAATTGAAAGAAATCAAAGTTTAAGGAATCAAAAATAAACCTTGGAAAGCCAAATTGATGAAAATAGAGAGTTAATTGTGTGAAATTCAAGGTTTGATGAATAATTAAGGATTTAATTAAATATATCCAAAACCAAAGACCAATCCGTAAAAGACATGTGACTTCAAAGACTAAAATCAATAAATATAAATAACTAATTAAAGAAAATTGAAAGTTTAATGACCAATCAAGAACTCAATTAGACAAATCAAAGATTGTAGTGGAAAAAATGCTCAAACTTAGGGCTTAAATTTGATTTTAGCAGGGGGTGAAACTGCAAGCAATTGAAAATTTAGAGTGATTAAAGGTGCAATTACACATATTGAAAAATGTAAAGATAAAATTAAAGTTTGAAAAACCCCAAATCAGAAAACTCTAATTTTCAAGGATTAGTCAAAACGAAGTTGTTTTACAAAAAAACTGTGCATATTCTTCTTCAATTTTGGCTAATTGACAATGCATCTTCATATGGTCAAATATGATGTTTTCAAACACCTCACAGACTGAAACCACCACCATCAAACTCGGATTCATCCCTTTTATAATCCTATTACCTTGAAATCAAATGATTATATCTAATATACACCATTAGTCATCTCAACATCTTGTCCATGATTAGCTTTCGGTACCTATTATAGAAAATGCTGATCAAGTTGGCATATTCAGAAAATTAAATGTGGACTTATGAACTTCCAAATCAAGTAAGAAAGGATCCAGTAGATATGTGTTCACCCCCTCTCTTAAGCACAAATGGTCTCGGACAACAATGATATCAGAGCTGCTTCGATAAGCCCGTGAAAGTGACCAACCTAGACAGTCTTGACTAAGCCACCAAGCTGCACAAAACCACCGAATTACCTCTCGTGTTCAAAATTAAAGATCATTCATATGACTTTTATCAAGGGTTGAAAATCATCTAGATGGCTTTTATTAAGGGCTGAAATTCATATGTCCTCTATTTTATCTCTTATAATGAACCTGAAATTCATAATGTCATTAAGTTTGGCATGAAACTCATCAACATATTCATCTTTTAACATTCTAATTTCCTGAAACTTTGAGGTTAACATTTGTAATTTGGGTTTTTCATAATTGTAGTTCCCTCGTTAACTTTAAGAATATTCCAAACTTCCTTGTTTATTTCACATTTTGAATTTGTTTTAAACTAATTAGGAGAAGTCTCGATATATAACATTCAATCCTTTTTTTATTCCAATTACAATTAGCATATCACATTTATTCCATTCAACAAACAAATTTTTAGGTTTGATCCACCCTTGCTCTACTGAGTGCCATACTTTCTCATATAAGGATATGAGAAAAAAACTCTAATTTTGAGCTTTTATTATGTATAGTTCTCACAATTGGCTTATAGTGGTGAATTTAGAGTTGAAATCTTCAATCATAAAAAAAATATAACTCACTCCTATAGATTGATCCTGCTCTAATGCTCTAATACCACTTGAAAGTCTATTTTTTTGTTTACTACCTCTTAACAAATAATCTAATAACACTTTGTAAAAACTGATTAATAACCAAATAAATAAAGAATAAAGAAAACTTAAATGCATATGATAGTTGGTTAAAAAGAAAAATAACATTTTGAAGAACTTTTCTAAAGATAAAAAACACCTTAGGGGTAACCAAACCTAGAATAGATAATTGTTTTTACTAGTTTGAAAGATTACAAGATGAATATCTTTAACTATAATATATTTATGTCTATATTAACTTACTTTTTAAAATAGTGAACCATTTATGTCTCCTACTACAACGACTTGTCAGTACACTAGATGATTTTCAAACTATTGTTGTCCTAACTAGAACATCTAATTACTAATAACTCATACAAGAACTTCCCCTAGGAGTCTGTAGGCTTTCCAACTCTTTAGGGACCAATTCTCTTGGAAAAATTTCCTACACACTCTTTATGTGTCAAGAGTATGTGCTATAAAACTCTATGTAAACTTCTTATCTAGTTGTCACATTTGCTTTATTGTAAATTCTACTTTACGTTTTAAAACTCTTTTTTTGAAGCCCCCCTCTCTCTATCTATCTATCTATATTTAACCTTCATTATATACATGTCTTATGTGATAAGGGTAAAAATAATATTCAAGCTTCTTGTTTGTTATGCTAATAACAAATTGCTAATGTGTTTTTACAAAAACACTCATAAAGTTATCTTCATATGATTTTTTCTTCTTTATTTGAACTTATATTTTATAACAAAAATAAGATAATGGTAACTAATCTTGGTAAAATTCTATCTTAAATAAATTATCTTTTTACCACCTTTAAAACAATTTTCACTAGTTTAGCATGAAAATAACACAGATTAGGTATAATTTTGATAAATTATGATTTGGATTGAATTTGTTGATAAGTTGTTGTAATTAGGGATGTTGTTTGGATTGTAATAAATTAGCTAGTAATTGATTCAATAAGGGTTGAATTCATGCAATTGATCAAGAAAATAACATAAATTAAGGTTAAATTCATACAATTGAGCATGGAAATAACATCAATTAGGTTGAATTTTAAGAAAAATTGTATGTAATTCGAGATAATGTTTGAATTGTGATAAATTAGCTAAAAATTAATGAAATTTAAGTTTATTTCATACTATTGAGAATTAAAAATATGTCTAGTTGACCGAAATGGATTTTTTTTATAGAATATTGTATAACATATTTATGTGATGTTATTGTCATTGTCGCACACTTGCGCGAGGCATCGTGGGTTAAGGATTCACCACCTAGTTATTGGATTTTGAGTTGCTAGGATACCTAAATATACTAGTCTTACGAGCGATTTAAAAGATAAGAGACTAATTATGATTAGAGAAGGTGTTAACACCCTAACGCACCTTACTTGAAGTAAATTACTTTGTGTGGTTTTAATGTGGTTAAAAACAATTGGTGGTTCTAGCCAGAATTTTGGTTGTGGCTTAGAATTTATTTATACGAATAAATATGACTTTTGGACTCTATTATAGTCTCGTATACCGAAATAAGTTTTTATTTGAAAAAAAATTCCTTGTAAGTCTTTTGAAAGGGTTCACCAATCCTAAAGGATAGGTGTTTTTTTTTTATATTGTAATAAAATGCTCTTCATTAAGTGTTTTTAAAATATATTGACTAATGGTGATAATATAATAAAAATGATCTTATTTAAAATTTTTAAAATCTATTCCTAACTCAATCAAGATATATTACCAAAGTAGCATGAGTATGATAAAAATCCTGCAAAACAACTTTTGTGCTCACTTTATATTTTTCTTTATAGTTATCCAATTTTTCTTTATAGTGCTTTGTTGTTTCCTTTTTTTGTTCAATTTTGTAACTTTAACCTTTCTATATTGTTTGTTTTTAAAAACTATGAAGTCTTGAGCTTGACAAAACATGTTTTTCAAATCTTTTTTACCAATTACATTACAATAATACTAAATCTCTATCTTATTTGCTAATTCAAACAAACTTTTTTAGATCCTTTATTTTCTTTATCTCTTTAAGATTTTCATTACTTCTAATTTTTGAGTTTGAGCCATTAATTTTTTTCCATCATCTCTAATACTTTGAAAATAATTTTCAATAATATTCCACCTTTTGTTTTTAGCATGAAAACAACTTGGTCTGCTTTTTAGCTTTACTGGTGCAACTTTGGATCTAGGTGAGGTTCTAGCTTTTTATTAGATTTTTAAACTATTCCATAAAAGGACCAGTTTGAGGTAGATACATTATGTATTTGATTTTTCACCCTAATAACTAGCCATCGTAGTAATCTATTTCTTGTATTCAACTAATTATCAATCAGTTTTTGTTCATCATTTCCTAAACCAACCATCATCTTTAATGCATCTAACCATATCAAAAGAAGCCTCCTCATAGATTTTCATGAAACACAACTAATTCGACAATTATAGTACCACACAATTCATAACCAAGTTGTCTTAAGACCATAAAATATAAAAAAACTTGAAAAAGTAACTCATTGCCTTTAAAAGGACCTATAGGCTATTCTTTACTAGGCTAGATAGGGTGTTGAATCCATCCACACTAATTTTTAAGATAAAATAATATCTTATAATGATATTAACTCATCAATCCATTTATGCTTATTTATGATCAACTTTTCGATATAAACTCTCTCAATTGTTATTCTATCTATCAAGCTAACTAAAGTTTTAGTTTAGAGGTTACCATAACACCATTTATATAAACAAAAATTGCATTCATCTTATTTGCCTTTCATAAATCCTCAACAATGATTAAAAAAATAAAGGTTTGTGTTAGACTAACTATAATGGGTTTTTCATTTTTCTCTTTCATTTTAAAAGACTTTGACTGCATCAAAGTTAATACCATGGACTGATAATGAAATAAAACCATGTCAAATATTCCCAAGGCCAAAATTTTTACATTTTTTAATCTTTCTTTTAATGTTCTCAAGTTATCCAATTCAATCTTCTATTGTATTTTTACATTTGATTTTTCTTAGAATCCAATTGTAATTCATCCACTACCCATCCCCCCCCCCCACCCCCCCTTTTTATTATTATTATCATCATAACATTGGGTATAAAAAATATTTGCATAAGAAGTGTGGCATTTGGAGTAGTTACTGGTACTCTTGTAATATATGTGTTAAATCAATATTTTTTAAAACTAAAGCAATAGTAAAAAAGATGGCACAATATACCCAACATTCATATAATTTTTTATTGTCATTTAACTATTGCTTGAAAATATGCAATTTTTTGAATGTTACTCTAACATCCTCTCTCAAGGAATCCCTTTTTATTTGATATTGAGTTTCTAACACTGTATAAAATTTTATTGTTGATGAGTTCACACTTGAATCTTTTTGTCACCCATTCTAAAACAGTTATGGTTAAATAACTTAGCCAAAGTTTCGATCACATTGAGTATTCTTACTCTGACCTAACTTAAGAGTGAGCTTAAAGACAATTTTAAAGAAATAAATGTGTGGGTAAACTCTAACTATGGTCGCTCGCAAAAAGGGTCTTTTTTAGCTTGAGTAATCAATTGATTAAATTGAAGGTGTTTAGATAAAATGAGCCATAAACCCGTGCTCCGCTGTAGGGTTAATTTTTTTTTTTTGTCTAGTTTTAACATATATAATTTCTTATTTTGTATTTTAGTTTTTATTTATTTTTATTTTTTGGTTTAGTTTTGATCCCTTGATTTTTTTGGTCCTTCTGAGATAGTTCTTAATTTTTTATTTGTATCTATATACCTCTGCTCTTAGTTTATATTTTTAATTTTTATTGCTATTTTTATTTATATTAAATGCAACTTGGGTTAAAAAATATAGTAAGTTTAGTTTTGGTGGTGTAAAATGAGAGTGAAACTCTCTTATGCATGTATAGTTAAACGTGAAATGTTTGAAACACCCCGTAGATAGTTCTTCTGTTTTGTCTTATTTGAGGTTACAAAAATTATTTTACCGTGCATTGAAAATATGAAATTACCAGGACACCTCCGTTGACAAGTATTGATTTTTGTCTTATTTAGGGGTATTATGGTTATTGTATTGTGAACAAAAATGATTTTTTTTAAAATACCCCTGATACCATGACATTATTTTAAACATATTTTACATAATAAAATGAATATATAAAAAACTAATATACAATTATTATTATTATTATTGTAAGTAATTTTGTTATAGTAATAATTGAAAGTTTTACAGGCTGATTATTTCACTCAGATATATAGCATCGTAAAACAAATATAAGACCATTAATATTTTTTTGCATGTTAAAAAAATTATTTCTGGCTATGGCAAAGTGTAGGGCGAGTGACTCGTACATTTTTTTATTGTAGATAATTTGGTATAATTTTTCTACCCGTTTTGTCTACGTGTGACTTCATAATTTTTTTATGTGATATTAAATATAAAATATCATACATAAAGAAGTTGTAAAAGTCATTTTTAAGAAAAATAACATCAACCGATGAATTATTTTGAATATTATTCTCATTGTTGTTATGATGATTGTTAAATTATTACAATTATTATAGCTGTCATTATAACTATTATTGTACATAATTAAAATTTTAAATATTTGTTGTCATACTATCGCTAACACCATTATTGTATTTAGAAAAAAATTAATTTTTTTTTATAAGATTTATTCTTAATATTATTATATTAAATGTATTTCAGAACACTAACATGAAATTATTTTGATTTTTTTTCTTCAAAAAAACTGAGGTCATTTATTTATATATATTTTAAGGTGTTAATATTAAAAAATATCAAAATGTATAATTAGTCTAACATATTTATAAGAAAAAAAACCTTACAAATAATCATTATCATTATTTTGAATGTCTTATCTATAATAATTAAAAATTTTAACACCTAAAAATATGAACAAAAAGCAATTAAAAAATAAAGTCAATGACAGAACAAAAATAAATATTATTAGCTTAAAAAATATTATTTAACTTTAACAATAAATACAAATAATAATAAAAAGGGAAAAAAATAATAAATATCAACTTTCAAATAATCACCAACAAAAGTTAAAATTTAAGAACAAAATTAAAAAAAACACAACCTTAACAAAAAAGGAAATAATAAAAATTAAAAACAAAAAACTAAGAGCATATACATACAAACATGAATAAAAATAGGAACCATTTAATAAATATATTTAAAAAAAATAAAGGAGTTAAAATAAAATCAAAGATTAAAAGTATAAGGGCCAAAATGAAAAATAAATATATAATCAATTTCATTCCAAGGAAAAAATTGAAAAAATCCAAACTTTGATATCAAAATATTAAAGGATTTAAAATCAATCTGGAAATTAAAAGACTGAGGACCAAAAAGAAACCTAAATATATTTGATGAAAACTGATCCGGACACCCTGATTATCAAAATAAAAAAATGGGTCCGAGAATTAGTCATGGGGCGTGAAAACTGGCTTGGACACCCTGATTATCAAAAAACAAATCAATTCGAGATTAGTCATGGTGCACTTGAGTTGATCCGGAGATCCCGGTTATAGAAAACAAAACAAAAAAACAAAGAAATGGTATAACTGGAAAATAATAATAAAAAAAGTATAACCAGGGAAAAAATATTTTATGGGAAAAAAACACAAAAAAAAGCTTTTAAAAATAATAATTTTGGTTCGAGAATTAGTTATGGTGTATTTAAGATGGTCCAGATAATCTAGTTATAAAAACAAAACAAAAAAAAAATATTAGTGGAAAAAGAAATAAAATAAAAAGTATAACAGGGGACAAAAATATTTTAGGGGAAAAAAACATGAAAAAAAAACCACTTTAGCTGGAAACCAAAAATAAACAAAATAAAAAGCATAATAAGAAAAAAAGGTAAAAAAAGTATTGTAGCAGGAGAGTAGGGGAATGAAAGTTGACCCGGACACCCCGATTATCCAAAAAGTATTAGTCATGGTGCGTGTAAGTTGGTCTAGACACCCCGGTTATAAAAAGAAAAAACAATTGGGTCCGGCGATCAGTCATGGTACCCAGACACTAGAAAACAAAAAAATAAAATGCATAAGTGGAAAAAGAAATAAAAAAAAGTATAACCGAGAAAAAATGTTTTAGGAGAAAAAACACACGAAAGAAAAAAAAATTGGGTTCGGGGATTAGTCGTGATGCGCTTAAGCTGGTACGGACACCCCGTTTATAAAAAATAAAACAAAAAAATATATAAGTGGAAAAAGAAATAAACAAAAAAGTATAACCGGGGAAAATATGTAATAGGAGAAAAAAACACGGGAAAAAAAAAACTATAGTGAAAAGCAAGGGAAAAAAATACACTGTAGCGAAGAACAAAAATAAATAAATCATTGTAGCAGAGTGCTACAATGAAGCACTGTAGCAATCCATATTGAAATGTGTGGGAGTTACGGTGCTTTCCCATAAATTTTAGTGTATTGTTAATGGGGACACAAATACACTCACAATATCATAATTGTATAGCTACACCTCTAAACTCTTTGTCTCTCCCTCTCTTGTTATATATATATAGACTCGCCAAATGGAACAAAGTAATAGACACATCTGTAATATCATCATCCATTAACTATTCATTCGTGCTTTCTATATATGTGTGTGAAAGTTTGTATATATAGATACATATATACATATTAACAAAACTCTAGGGAAAATATTTTATATTTTGAAATATGTATATTGAACATAAAATCAAATCAAATCAAATTGGAGAAAATGTAATATGGTTTGTTTAAGTGTAAAACAAGATAATTTTGGTTTTGAAATAAAATAAAAACAAATGATAAAAAAGAAATCAAATCAATTCCCAACAATTTAAATTCATCTCTCGAGTTATTTGGGAAGTATAAATCACAAGCAAAACACAAAAATCAGTGATAGTTTAAGAAATTAAGTTTAAAAATCAATTTTCAAAACAGCTTGAAAATATTCAAAATGAATAGGAATGAGCCAGAAATGACTTGAAATATGTCAAAATAAGTAGTCAGAATCACTTTCAAATTCTGTAGTGAGGAGTGAGGAATAGGGATGAGATCACATGTGAAGGATGAATAACACCGCCGGAAAACAAGACGATTCAAAGGGAAAAAAGCTCATTGATGTTGTGATAGTGATGTGTATAGACAAGTGTGTGTGTGGGAGAGAGAGATGAGGATTTAGGTAAAATGTTTACCTAAATTGACTTATGTCCAGGTTCTAAGATTTCCACTGAAATCAACGAGCCAATTTCCTTTCTGAGATTCTCCCTGTCTGCTTGAACGTCAAACTTCTTAGGTGAAAGGACCTTCATTGACGCCAATGTAGCTAACTCTACTCTCTAAGTGATTCATCTTTTCGAATTCTAAAAAAATTGCTAGTTCCCCACTATCTTTTGGAGTAATTTCTTTCCCAAGATGAGCAAAAATGAGACCCTTCTTCTTTGTGTTTCGGGTTGTATTATCAACTTCTTCTATTTGGCACACCCCTTTTTTAACTGTTAGATCATTCTTCAATCTGTATTTTCAGCACATAGTTTCATGCAAACTAATAAAAATTCCCCTCACTTACAGAGCTCGAACCCTCCCTTTATTAGAAAAGAATATTCTTGGTTAATTATTTTTAATAAATTGGGATAGGTTTGAGTATCTCTAGCTATAACTTCCAACAAATTTAGGTAGCCGTATCTAAAATAATATAAGAATGTACAAGGATATATTTCAAATAAATAACTAGACTTGTGAAAATATATTGAAGATTAAACATACTTTTGTACTAACGTAGAAAGCATGCAGAATATCTCTGCCCCTAGCTTGTCACAAAAACATAACTACTACTCTTACAGCAATTCCACTTGACCGCATGGAAGCTATCCTTACAAGACGTTATATAGAACCCTATTGCCAGAGATGTTAATTTAGAGCTATAACACACACGTACAGCCTTTGATTCATTAAAAGGTAGGACAAAACAAAAGAGAGGGAAATTTTTATTCTGAACTGAAATTAATTAGAAAATGGCTGCTGCGATCGAAACCATATATAAACTTTAATTGATCCTCCTGCAATTTTTTCTAATCTCTCCCCTGGATCCAGTGAGGGGCCTGATATCTCCCATCTTGATCATGCCAGCAACGAAATCTGATCTGAAGGTGTTTTCATTGGAGCTATAGGTACGGACTATCGAATCAGTGGATCCTCCATTGAAGAGCTGCTGATCAGAATGGAGCAACCCCCTCCTGTTAATCAAGTTCTTGTAATAATTGTTCTCAAAACGTGTAGGAGTTTGCAAATCAAGTGGTGCCAAATTGTTGTCCCCCGAGCCAGAAGTGCGTGGGCAGTTTGATCTTCTTGTCTGAGCCAAGGAAGCGTCTACGTTGGTCTCATTATATATGCGTGCCCTAAAGTTCGTGCATCTTGCTTGACCGATTGTGTGGGAACCTGGCATATATAAGAATTCGAAAGGAAAACTGTCTCGTCGTCAACTATTTCACTTGAGAAATAATAATAATAATAATACAATAATAAGTTAAGAATAGCTGTGGAAAGGAGTCATTTAGTTATATAATGTTGATTGTGATTGTGATCTACTTTTCTACTGTTGAAGGTATATATTTTAGAGGAAGTTAGGCAGGCCTGAACCTAATTCTATATTTTCCTTGCACTTTTAACTTAGTCAAGATATGCCATTAATTAGAATAGATTGCATAAAAGGGGCCAATGAATATTTGTTTTTTTTTTTTCAAAAAGAAAAGAAAACAATAACAGTGATGTTAATCAAACAAAACTTGAAAGTGAAGGGAGATGGAGCAAACCAGATAAAGCCACCAGATCTCTGGTGGACAGGCCAAGAGCATTGAATCTGGAAATGAGCTGGTTCAAGTTAAAAGTTGGACGTGGAATGCTGTTGTTTGCAGCAGCTTGGCTAGCTGTTCTTGCGTCTCTCCTTCCAAGTTTAACATCCCATTTTGGTCCTCCAAGCTACGATCGAACAGTACACGAAGAATCCATGAATATTAAAAAATAGTTATCTGCAGCATGTATTTATTCGGGGTGGACACCAGAACTTAGGATAAAATTAATTAAGACATGATCGAAGGAAGAGAAATAAACTCACAAGAACAGTGGAGTCTCTAGCAGCAATGGCCAGTACGTCGGCGCATGAGACCACGCCGGGACATGCTTTCTCCACGGCGGACTTTATGCTGTCAATGACCTCAAATCCTCTCGCAGAATTCTGGTTTGGAGCTGCGTTCTTCTCTCCGGTGAAAGATGACGTGTCGTCAAGTAAAAGTGATCCATCACATCCCTGTCATATCAAGATGATGAAAAAGTTGGACAATTAACGTCGAATTTTAACACTTTAAGCCGTGCATGCATCACCCGTAAAATAATAAAAAATATATAAAAGTTGTTCATATAAACTCTTCCACATATTTAACATCGTTTTATATGGGACCTCTCAGGTAAGTCAGTGGAGGGAAAAAAACAGCACTTGTACGATGAAAACTATAACATTTTTGCAAGTGGGGTCATGACTCTTAGGATTCAAGTTCTACCATATATGCTCTTGCGGTATCTTATATGCTTTATGAATTCTGCGGGACTATTCATGCAGTTTGGGAATTACTCATGACAATGTCATGTATACTGACACTCGAGTTATAAAAAAAAACTATAACATTTGTGCTCCTTTAATCAAAGAAAAAGTTATTTTATTTTTTATGATTAAATATAGCAAAAGCAAACTCTATATATATATATATATGGGTGAAGGAAGTGTCAAAGTATCATTGGACGCATAGGTTGCTTTGACCCTTGACAAACGCTCACTGACCTTCATGACTTATTAAATATAAATTCTATCTACTTCGAAAACTGGATCTGTTTCTTTCCCTCAGCAAGATATGAGAGGAAAACTAATAATATTGCATGCATGCATGCAGAAGCGAAGAAAAACAAATAAAAAAGATGATCACTTGCGGTAATGAAATGGCTAGGGGAATATTTACATTAACAAAACAGTCGTGGAAGAATAAACGAAGAATCGATGCACCCATTCGTGCTTCTTTGTTTATGGCAGATTGAACAACAGGTTTAACTGCTGAAAAGAGATTTGGGCAAGATTTGGAGTAGAAATCTGTCGAAAGCTGAGCGTCGGAGCTCCCCATGGAGAGCATAACTAGGATGGCCAAAGCTACAATGGCAGCCATTGATGAAGCAAGAGCTAGCATACAAGACTTGTTTGATATGTTCAAAAGAAGTGAAACAAGGTGATATTTATATACAGAATTAGAGAGCTAGCCTTCTCTGGGCTCTTACGCTCGGCAGGTTACCTAACTCATAGACTCTTGGTGCATGCTATTTTCTACGTTATGAATATAATCAAAGATGCCGCTAAGTGATTTTCATGGAAATATGTAGAAAGAAAAGGGCTAAGATCAGACTTTGAGAATGGAAACACGTTTTCTCAGTTTTGAATTGTCATGCTGCAAAGACTTGTGATGTGAGGCGTGAGAATTTGTCAAAAATCTAATGGTTCAGGTAAGAATTGTCAAACAGAAGGGGTCCCATACATTTTGAAGCTCATTGATCTCTATGATCTTTTGAAGTCCAAGGATAACTCTCCATCAAGGTTGTCAATATCGTTCCGGTCGTCGTTCATGTTTTTTATTGGAACAAAATGTTCTAGTTTCGGAGCGTTTCAGCGTGCCGTTTCGGGGTTGTACTGTTCATATATAATTAATTATATATATATAAAATTAAAATATTAATTTAACAAGCATAATTAAAATTCAAGATAAATTAACTTTAAATTATACAATATAAATACAAAGTCAAACAAACATAATCTCAAAATTAGAAAAAAAAATCATAAGTTAATCAAAATAAAGAGGATTTTAAGGCCGAAACGGTACCAAGACGTTCCAGCCGGAATTTGACCGGAATTTCCGGAATGGGCCGGAATTAAAACCGAGACGAAAACATCGCCGTTTTATCTCAGTTTTTTTAACGGCATGAAATATTCCAGTTGTTCTAATTAAAATAAAACGGAATTGACAAGCCTACTATCAATAAATAAGTATGAGTGAGTTGCTCTCTTTTGAAACATCAGACAAATAATCTTTGACCGGATCCCAAAAGTACAAAACTCATCGATCTCTCTTGGACAATATTCATTGGTTAAATTCCTTGAAGTCGTTAATTTGTTCCCTTTATGCTACGCGGGTTTTACCTATGACGCGATGCTTTAAGAATCTTCTGATAGATCACTCGATTACATTATACTGAGAGTTGTTGAATTTGATTTTAAAAGTATTTTTAATTTAAAAATATATTAAAATAATATTTTTAATTTTTGAAAATTTATTTTTTGATTTCATTGTTAGTGAATAATATAAATTATATTCTAGGGTTTCACTTAACAGTTTAAGTTTTTAGGTGAGATGATTTCTTAACATGGTATCGGAGCCTTGCTTACCCAACGATCATGAGTTCGAATCTCACCACCTCATTATATTTGATAAAAAAAATCAAGCATAAGGTAATGTGAGTTTCTGCAAGTTTCAAACCCAAAAAACTTTTATCTAAGAAGATGTGTTAGAGAATAATATAAATTATATTCTAGAACCTCACCTAACAACTTAACCTTTTAGGTGAGATGATTTTTTAATACTTATTATTTTCAAAATGATCAAGAAATACTAAAAATATTAATTTAAAATAAAAAATTATTTTTTTAATATTTTTTAAAACACAATATCAAATCTCTGTGCGCACCACAATTCGAGGTTCTTACCGAGCATCGATCACCATCGGAGCGAGGCCAGTGTATCTAGAATAATAAAACAGCATGTTTACTGCTGTCTGAGAGCTCAGATTTCTACATCGACAGTGTGTTCGTTGTATGTCTTTGTCGTTTATGCTGTCCGTTATAGATTGTTTGGTGGACGGATTGGAAAATTCAGCATAAAGTGGACTACATGCGTGAGTTTATTTGTCCAACCTTTTATTCGCGGATGCGCATAGAATTTCTGTGCATTCCTTGAGAGATTTTAAATGTGCAATCCTCTAGCAAAGAATTGTATTTGTGTTTTAAAAATGCTTTTTAAAAAAAATATTTTTTTTTATTTTTTATTCTAATTAAAAATATTTAATATTTTTAGATCATTTTCATGTGTTAATGTCATTTTTTTAAAAATAAAAAAAACATTATTTTGATACATATCTAAAAAAAAATCACTTTAAAAAACAACATCAACCATACCCCAAAAGTCAGTTAGTGCAGTTTGAAATTGTGGTTAAAGTTGCTTTTGAAAACATTTTTCTTCAAAAATGTATTAAAATAATGTTTTTTTAAATAATTTTGACATCAACACATCAAAATAATTTTAAAAATCAATTTTGAAATATAATGTCAAACATCCCTTTAAATGAATTTCACAAGTATTTTTTTTGTTTTTTCTTTTTTTATAAAAAATAGCTTTAAAGGTTCTACATTACGAGTCATGTAGAAATACACATATATAGCATTGAATGGGGTTAGTTGGATGAAGACTTTTTTCTCGACATGTTTATACTTAAGCGTTGAAGTTGTGGAGCATGCCCATGTGAAAAGAATCAATCCTTCTTATCCAGAAAAATCGGCTACCTTAAAGCATAAGACTAGTTCATCTCTAGCTTAGTTTATCACCTCTTTGACTTTATAATTTAATCAGGCGTGTTAATATTGTTGTAGGTTGAAGTTCGGTATTATCATAAATTTAGATAATCATTTAATTTTATATCAAGTTAATCATGTAGAGAGATTAAAAAAAAACATAGTAAAGAGTCACCACCGCAAACTTTGACTTACATAGAAAAAATATTTTGAAAGAACTTTTTACCAAAGGAACTTTTGTATCGGCTAGAGTCGTGTTAGTGATTTAAGATCCATCGATAATTAAATTAGTGATTTAAACGTCGATAAATATATTGAATATCAGTATCAATAATAAACTAGATACTGATATTTATCAATAGATAAACCGAGAGATAAACAATAGGTCATATATCATGTCTAACCAACAAATTAACTAATAGAATTATCAACAACCATGTTTAATTATTTAAATTAAGATTTAAATGAAGAGATCAAAAGGGTTAGGCTAAGAGAAGAGATCTTAGTTAGGCTATTTATATTAAAAGCTAGAATACCATTTGATTTGTAGCTAATGACTAGAGTTATGAGACTCTTCAAATATGGTTTAGCTTGATCAAAAAGATAATACATGGGCCTAAAACATTCATGTGGAGCTTAAGACTCAATATTATGATTTTAAAGTTAAAATAGTACAATAAAAGAGAAGTTTAAATTTGTCCTCTAACCTAGACATTGTCTACTGTTCAACCCATATCTTGAGGTCTAAAAGTCAGAATAAGCCAATGATTTTTTAGTTGCAAATGTGAGACAAATATTTAGAATTTCAATTTAGAACATCTATCCATATTATGATTTTATTAATGATGTTTTTTCTAGCCATAAATCAATAAATGTTAGCCATCAAATCAATAGTTAGCCTCCATATCAATATTTCAAAATCTTAGCCTATAAAATAACTCATTTTTCATACATTTAGACATCTTGTTTTTAGTTTAAGTTCCATGCGTTTGCTTTTATTATTTGCATTTTAATTTTCTAATATTCAAGTTTTATTTTCATTTAATCTTTTATTTATGCCTATCATTTTTTTTATTATTATACCTAGTTAATTTAGATCATAGCTGGGTTCTTATCTTGAATATTTATGTTTTTCTTCTCAATTATGTTTAGTTAATTTTATTTTTTCTAAGGTAAAAAGGTTACACTAATGGTGTAAGAATAAGTATAGTATAAACTCAACATGGACTTTAATGTTTAAATTCAAGAAAGTTTGTTATTAACATGTGTTATAGGTGTTATCTCAATAAATCTTTATGCCCTCCTTTTTAAGTGGGTAAGTCTTAAACTCATGGTGTACAATTCTTGACATAATATATACTTGATTTTTCCATAGTTTATCATATGGAGAACCAACACATGACTATGAAATAATCTTGCATGTTTATTAATGCTTTTTTCTTTTTATTGACTAAAAACTGATGATCAACAATCTCTTTGGATAATGTTGCTGCTAGGGTTGTGAGGGGTCTATTCTTTTTGCTAACATTGACACCTTTATGGGTGAGAAGACAAAACTTTGCTCTATTTAATGTAGTTGATGACACTAGAGCTCAAGTAGAAAGATCTTGTCTTTGCTTGGTGTCTTGTTTGTTTCTCTAGTAGCCAGAGACTGTTAAGAACAAAGACTCTTCAATGGAAAAGAACTCTCTTAGATCACACACAATTTGAAGAAAAGAATGCAATGTCTTATTCATAATCGGAACAGTAGCTGATTAAATAGAAAAACCCTTAGGAGAAGAGAGTCCCACATCTAACAACCCTATTACATGGTAACTGACTTATTCAAAGCAAAATAAATACTCCCTAAACTGAAGGGATTTATTTACCAAAACATAAAACATAATTAATGACACTAACAAACATAATTTATTTACTCTAAAAATGTCTCCCTTAAATTGAATGCACCTTAAAGCATCATGCAATCAGTTTATGCATTGTTCTTGACAAACACCCAACATACTTCGCAACATACAGTTTTGTTTTCCTGCAGCACTCAGCTGTGATTCCATTGGCTCGGATGAAAAAAATTAGAGACAATTCTCCATTTCAGAATGTATAGAACAGATAATTTAATCTTAATCTGAAAAACTCTTAGCATAAATTTGACTTCTGCTGCTCTCAGAATTACTTCAATCTGCGTCCTTGTGGTTTCAATTCAAGATTTTTACCAGTGCACCAATTAAGACCCACCTTGTTAGTAAACAAATGGTCTCGAAAAAATACGAACACGGACTTGCGATATTTCCACTGCAAAAATCTTTGTCCCTCATGGTTTCGCCACCAGAGAATTTCAGACAAGATAACTTATTGATCATCTGGATGACAGGTTCGCACACCATCATCGCCTTCTCCAGGTGCACATCATCATTTCGAGGACACCCGTTGTCAAGTCGGCAGCGTTTTTGCCCAAGTACCCCGACTTGTTTTTGATAATTGGTACCATAGGAACTTGTTGAGCAAGAAGGCCCTGCTTCACTCAGATCGAGAACTCTTCAATGGTTGCTCTGCTGACGCTCTTGTCAAAAGATATGCTGGCAACCCTTCCATAATGATTTCACCAGGCTCACAGGGAACCAGGGAAAGATGCGTAAAGAATGTAGAAAAGTTAATTGAAAAATCTAATCAGTCAGTAAATTATAAGAGAACATGTTAGCAATCAGATGAGTTGTATCGAGCATCTGAGATCAGTAGCATACTTTCGATGAGAAAAACTCATCAAAGCTTGTATCAAAATTCATTTGCAGAAAGCGTGCCATCTTCTATGACTGGCATCAGTGAATATCCTACAGCAGCTCTAGGAAATTGTGAAATCATTCAAGATGTTTCGCCCATCTCATCGGAAGCTAGAGCTGCAACATAGTTCCACTAAAAGTCGCGTATAAACAAGAATCAGAAACTCATATGACCAACAAAAAGAAATGAATGTATAATATTTACTAATCTAGTGTGCAGAAAACTCATTGCCCGTCAACTTTACTCTCTGCAGAGTAGAATTTGAAATATTACAGAGAAATCTATCCAGGTTCATTTCCTTGAACATTTTTCTATGGAAAGACATAATCTTTCGCCCAAGGATTAAACCATACACCCAAATGTTTTCAAGCACACGAGTTAGGAGGCATTTGCAACCGAACGTGAGTGTTTATTCCCTTAAAATTGCCACCATATCAATGTACTTTTTCATCTAAAAGCTTAAATTGTTAGGTAAGTTTCCAGAATATGATTTATATTGTTTTCTAACACACATTCTCAAATAAAAATCATTTGGACTAGAAATTTGCACTACTCACACTATCTTGTGCTTGATTTTTATCAAGTAAAATAAAGACGGTGAGATTCAAACTCGTTACCGTTAGATAAACAAGATTACGATACCATGTTAAGAAACCATTTCACCTAAAAATTTCGACTGTTAAATGATGCTCCAAAATAAAATTTATATATTCTCTGACCAGCGATGTTTCAAGTATATACTCAATCAACAATTACATTATACATGATGCCTGTTCATATTCCCAAAAGAAAATACTATAACATTGAAATGATTTATTTTATTTTATTTTATTTTATGAGCATCTTGTATTTTATACAAATTAAGAGCAATACAATTTTTATGTAAAGGCCACCCCTGTCCAGCTTTCTGGTTACTTTTTGTTTTTTCTTTTTCTAATCTTGAGTTTTCATATATATATATATATATATATATATATATATATATATATATATATTACTCATGGTTTCCCTTTACTACTATTATATTTTTCATCCCTTAATTTTCTTTTTTATTATTAATGTTAATTTATGCAGCACAAGGGATGTAAGAGGTCATTTAATTAATTTATTATAATCAGCATTTGTGCTTTTTTGTTGTCAATGTTAGTTGAGACTGGAGACACGAGCACCGATATTGTTGTGGGAGAAGAGAGGATTTAGGTGGGTGAGAAGGGGTCACGGCGAAACGACGACAGATTTGGAATCGATGGTGCTGTGGGATGGGGTGGATCCATGTTTGTTTTTGGTGTTTGGGAGTTTATGAAGAGAAAAAGTGATAATAGGTGTTTTTTTTTATATAATAATAATAAGAAATGTTGTTATTAGATGATGTTGAGGAACATTGTGAAAGGTTTGTGCAATCTGCCCATGACTTTCTCTGTTTCTTTTCTTATTATGATTATAACTAGTCCTAATAATTATTGCTTATTATGTAACTATGTATTTACAGTCTTTCAATAATAAACTTATATATATTTAGAATCATATAATATATTTAGTAAATACAACTATAATAATAAGAATAATAGAGATAATGGTAGTGGAGGGAGAACACTTTTATTTCATATAATAATTACATATCACTAATTCATTCTCTCAATAATGCACCTATTTATAGGTACATGTACATAAATGTTGATAATATCTAGTCATAATAAATTGTAAGACAGGGATGAAGGAAGGTATTTCGACATCCACATATCCTATGTATAATTTTGTAACACTCCCCCTTAGATGTCTATTGTACAACCTTATACATTGAAAATTATCTCAATAAAAACCTTACCAGGAAAACCAGTGAGAAAAAAACTTGGTTAAGAAAAAAAATGTAGGGCGTATTAACTCTCATTCATGAGTGTATTTTTATAAGTTTTAAAGCTATCATGTTTCAATATTGCATCGCAATCCTCTAAATATTGTAATTAGCAATGTTTTATTGATCAAATCTGTTAGATTATATTTTAAGCAAATTTGTTAAACATCAATGTCACCACACTTATCAATTTCATGTGTGAAAAAAACATTTAAGTGAGATGTGCTTTGTTTTATCTCCTTTGATGTGTCATTCCTTTAATTGAACAATACATGTAATATTATCTTCATATGTTAAGTCATGGATCTTAGCCACATGTATTCTTAATTTTCTTCATGAAATACAAGTATTTCATCATGCTTAGATGAAATGGTAACTAATATTTGCTTTGTAGATCTCCATGATATAATAGTATTACCACACATAAAATGATGACCTGTTTGAAATCTATATTTATGTGGATCAGACAAATATCATATATCATAATATCCAACCAATTTATTATTAACATTGTGTGAATAAAATGAGCTTATATCCATTGTTCCTCGTCAGTAATAAAAAAAATCTTAATTTTATTCCAATATCTTTAGGTAAGAGAAGAACTATAACTTGCTAGCAATTTCACAAAGAATTTTATATTAAGTCATGTATTATTAGTAAGATATATTAGCTCACCAATTATACTGAGGTATGATACTTTAGGACCAAGTAATTCTTTGTTATTCTCATGAGGTATAAAAGGGTCATTTTTCACTTAAAGTGATCTAACAACCATTGGGATACTCAATGAATGTGTTTTATCCATATAAAATCTTTTAAGAACGTTCTCTATGTAAGTGGACTGATGAATGAAAATTTTATCTCCCAAATGTTTGATTTGCAAGCTGAGACAAAAATTGTTTTCCCTTAATCTTTCATCTTAAACTCTTTCTTTAAATAATTTATTGTTCTTGGTACCCCTCCATAAGTTCCAATAGTATTTAAATAATCAACATACAAAACAATGATAGCAAAATTGAATTTTGACTTCTTCATAAGAACACATGGACATGTAAGGTCACTATTATAACCTTATTTTAATAAACACTCACTAATACGATTATACTATATGCATCCTGATTATTTAAACTGATATAGCAATCTTTGTAACTTGATTAAGTAAACCTCTCGTGAATTTGAATTATATGCTTCAGGTATTTTAATCTCTTCAGGGATTTTCATATAAATATCATTATCAATTGATCCATATAAAAGAATATGTTTCGTCATAATCATTGCTAGATATCTAGATTTTTTCACAAGTTATCAAGCTAAAAAGCTAGCAAAATATTATTGTATCTACTACAAAATAATATGTTTCATTGTCATCACTGCTAGATTTTGTGAAAACCCTTGTGTTATTAGTTGAGCCTTATATCTTACAATTTTGTCATTCTGATTTTGTTTTCGTACAGATACCTATTTGTATCCAACTAGCTTTACACCTTGAAGTGTCTAGACTACAAGTCCAAAAACTTCACATTTTGCAAGTAAATTTCATTTAATATTTCTTTCTATTTTGACCAATCATTTCTACGTCTATATATTTTTGATGGATATGGATTCAAGATCCTAATTATCATTAATAAAAAAAGGTTTGTAAAAATTTAAATCATTTGAAATAAACTATAAACTATTTCATTTTAATTTCAATTCCATTTTTTTATTAATGTATTTTGAATTAGTTTTAACATAAATATTTCTTTTTAATCAGAAGCATTATTTTTCACATACAAACTTATTATAATATAAAACATTAAATTAATGCGTTAAATATTTTTTATGTGATTGAAGGGATTTTTTTTTTACTATTTTTCTTAAATTACATAAGAATCCATTAATAAATAACAAAAAGAATTATTTTTATCAAATGTTTGCTTTTACATATTTTATATATAGTAATTAAAACAATAATTGCTAAAACATATACTATTGTTATAAAGAGTGAAAAAAAAGTTAATACTAATTGAAATATTATTTTATTTATATTGCATCTAAACAAAATGTAAAAAAGAAGGAATTTTTGGAAAGACAAAAGGACTAAAAAGTTATAGAAAGAGATTTGATACTTTAGTTTAAGAGGTTAGGTTAACGCATTTGGATAAATAGAAAAAGGCTAGACAAGCATGGACCTACAAGTTTAAACATGCATGTCTAAGTTTTTTTTTTAAAAAATGAATAATTGTTCTTACAAAAATAAATGGACTACTTATTATATTTTGATTATAAAAACTAGAAAGGTGGCTAGAGACTCACTATGCAAACCATGGAAAACATTTTATTGAATTTGCAAACCAAAATCGTTCTAATTTAGACTTTGAAATTGATACTTGAGCTTTACAAAAACAATATCTTTTATATTTTTGATTTTGATTTTGACAATAGATTTTAGGCCTAAATTTAAACAGGTGTTCTCTCTTTCCACAATTTGTTTTTAACATGTATGAAACTATACAATGAAATAAAAATAATATCTCACCCTCTTCTTCACATAAATTTATAGTTTTTTTCTCTTTAATATGCTTACAACGTCTTTTTCCACACAAATTCTTCTTCACTTCAATTCTTAATAAAACTAACACTTATCAACCAAATTTCATAATGATCTTATAATATAATTATGAAAAGAATCAAGAATAATGAAAATTATGAAATGAACAAAAAAATCAATGAAGACAATTTATGAGTAGCAATGTAAATTCATGCAAATATAATGATGATTGGAAGACACGAAGAAAAAATCATGAAAGAACTAACTCTACCAAGAATTATATAAAGAAATTAAATATTAAATAAAGATATTAAAGAAAAGAACTAATTCAACCCAATTTATTAAAGAAAATCAATGGATAATGAATAAAGACTCAAGATTTACGGCTTGACCAACTTGCCCAAAGACTAAAATTCAATGATATATATCCGGTCAACAACCCTAGGAATTTCTTCTATATATATATATCTATATATATATATATATATATATTTTCTTTTGTTTCTTTATAAACTTTTAGAAAACTCAAATAAAAATTAATAGATTTCTTTCTTTTTTTATTGATGTTGATTAGATGAATACTGCAAGAAACACATGAGCATATATTTTTAAAGGTATGTGTTTGGCAATTAAAAAAACACAATAACTAGGTTTTTATTTCAAGAAGTTGAAACCTTTTGACAAGAATCAAGAAAAATAAGGACATGAATTAAAAAGGATATAACCTTATATTAGACCTTGATTTGATACCAACTAATGTGAACCCTAATCAAAATTTTATTGAATTTGTAAACCAATATTATTCTAATTTAAGCTTTGATGTCAACCTCTTGATCACGTGGTCAAACAACCTCCAACAAAGATGATATTTCCCTAAGAAAGACAAAAATCAGGTTAAAAAATAAGACACTAACATTATTGGAATTGAATTGAATGACACCACAAGGTCAGTTATGCCTTTTATAAGTTATATTTGATCTTTATCCTGGTAAAGCAAACATGTTGTATCATGTAAAACATAATTTTATTTTATTAATTCATGACTGTTAGGTTTGCAACATACAATTAACTTATATAATGTTCCAAATAACCTTAATAGATCCCAATATATAGGTTGGTTTGAGTGCACTTACAAAATTGAGCCAAATATGTAATAATAATCGAAAAACTAATAAGAATATAATAAAAAGAATAAAAATCCGAAATTAATATCTTAGATATGCTAGTATCAAATTTGTCATCTCTAAGAAGACCCACAACTAGGGAACCAGATTTGATCCTAGCATCTTAATTAATCCAAGCCAACTTTAGATCTCATGTGGCCTAAACTCATATTCATTAATGAACCAAATTAGACCTAATATACAATCCAAATAAGCTTTCTTTGTTGCCCAAAAAGAGTGGAATAACAAAACTCGTAGATACTGTTATGATCTAAATCTTATTTTATATTTTTTAATATATTAAACTCTTTGATAGATTAAACTCCTTGTAAAATAAGTAAGACAAACACTATCACATGTATTTCTCAATAACATTAGTGAATGAAATCTTTCACTCCTTTGGAAACGATATCTTTTCTATTTTCATACTTTGTGGGCTAACTTTAAGCCCACATTTAAATATGTTGTTCTTTTTTATTTAGATAAATTAGTTGGCATATCATATATCATTCGAAATATACAAATATCTAGTTTCCAACCAAGTTCAAATTTCATTTAAAGTCTTTATATATAACTTAAGATATAACTCAAAAAGTAGACAAAAGTTGACAAATTTAAAAACTTTTATTCTAAGTCTCTTGACTTAGCCCATTGAAATTCTTGTGGATTGACTTCATTTTAGGCTTTCAAATTGACCCAATAAACACTCTAATTAATCCCTTGATCTCATAACTGAAATTGCATAAATTGGGATTGAGGTGCTCGGAACTAAAAATATATAATAAACATCTTAAAAAAAAAAAAAAAAAAACAAAATTTCTAATCTCAAAACACAATCCTAAATTAAACCAAATAAAAATAATATGCTCAAACATCATTTTTTTAAGATTTGTTTTTCATTGGTGGAATGTAACAAACCAAATGTAACACATATTTGTTAGTTAAATTTTTATTAACCAAAATAAAGTTTTTCATGTGAAAATGAAATGGAACTTGTTTGTGTTTTTTTTGTTTTTTGTTATTTATATTGTTTTTTATACTTTAAATTTAAATCTTATTTCATTATATTTTCCTCCAATTCAATTCTAAAATTTTATCAAACAATGTGAATTCATACGAATATATAGGAAAGAAAAAAACACATAATATTACCAACATAACATGTAAAAATAAAATAAAAAAGGTTTAATCATCAAAATTAAAATTAAAAAAAGTACTATTATTCATTGAACAACATCATCCATAGTGAATTTTTAGGCCATTGCACATTAATACAAAGTAAAAGAGCATATTCCCTTAGATGTATTGTATAATTATTACTAAGTTCTTGTAAATTATTAGAATTAAGTATCTAGTTCGTATTAAATTCTAAACACCTAATCATAGTTGTCCGTTTTGTTCTTTATTGGCCAAAACCGAAATGTTTTGTACCAATTAAAAAAATGAGACAAAACAATGTAGTTTTTATCTCGGTTTAAATTCCAACCTGTTCTGGATTTTTCAACTAAATACCATCCGAAACATTATGATTTCATTCCGCCCAAATAATATTTTTTTTAAATAATGAATAATTTTACAATATCAATCATATCTCTTAATCTAACCGTTAGATTGAACTGAAATTTTATTAGGAGTCTCTTGATATATTTATATATATTATGTTAAGATTTAAGAGAAATCAAAGAATATAATGACCTTGCGAGATTGATGGTGTAATTCTCGTAATATTATACATGTTCATAATTTTGTTCAGAAAAATCATTTTATTGTGTCTTTTTTTAGATTAAATTTCACAATTCTAAATGATTTTATTTTTGGATTGAACTAAATGTTTTGAATAATATATTTAATTATATATATATATATATACACACACACACACACACATACACACAAACACATACAACCCCGAAACGTCGTTCCTAAACCGACAAATCCAGTTCCAATTGAAAAACGAAGCTCCAACCGAAATGGTATTGACAACTTTGCACCTAACTAGTCCATTGATTGATAAATTGGTAGTTTTCGGTTTAAAAACTATCTTTTTTTTCATAATATTGACAAAATTAGGATAAGAAAATTAAAAAAAACATGAAATTGACAAGAAATACTAAATTATAAAAATAAAAAAGTATTTAAATTATATATAGTATAAATTAAGTTTTACCAACTAAAAAGATTAATTATAATTAGTATCATTTGTGTTAGATGTTAAATTTTCAAAGTGCTTTTAACTTGAAAATACATCAATATAATATATACTTTTTAAGATTTATTTGACATCAGAATATCAAATCCATATAAGAACACAAAAAATAATAACCCAATATTAAAGCTAAAAAAACCATTGCATTGAAGTTTGTTTTTAATATACATTTGACCACAACACCAAATATTTGTTAATTGTGACAAAATACAGAAATCCAAAATCAATTTTGTATACGCAACAATCATCAATCATTAGAGAAGATGGGCAAGGTGTGACATACCAGGCTGGCTTAAGTATAAAACAGCAATGCCCCCTTGCATCTGTTTTATTCTTAAAATACCAATACCATGTCTTTTCGATATTGCATTTCAAAACTATTTTTTTTTAAATTCAATTAAATAATCTTTTATAAAAATAAAAAAATATAATTTTAATATATTTTTAAACAAAAATATTTTAAAAAACAACCCACCTACACCAACAAACATGCAATCAGTGTGTGAGAAGGTAATTAAATAGATAGACGTGGCAGCCTCACACATGCAGGCTGTAGTGAGGTTGGAAAGTCCCTTTCTCTTTCCTAACTTTCAGATGCTTCGCTTACAGAAGCAATCATGCGAAGGACCTTTTCTTAGTTTTGTTTAGAACTCACTCAAACCAACTGCTTATCTTTCTCTTTGTATTGACAACAAATCCCTTCACCTTCACCTTTCTTTGGCCAGCACAAAGGGAATCCTGTAGTGGTTGATGTATTAAATTAACAAGAATTTTCAAATTAATATCAGCTCAGCTGGTTTGGCGACAACTATTCATGGAAGTTGAAGGATTCTTCCTCTTATATTTATTTAGCAGCTAATCCCTTCCACTTTGCCTCTCCTTCGGCTATTCAAATCAAATGGATTGCTCTGTTTGCAGCTCTTTGCCATTTATCTTACGGCCTCCAAGGAATACCATCTGCGGAGCATGCTACGAGGGAGCCAAGAGCGTCATCGCGTTGATGAACAAGCTTGAAAGTGATAAAACAATTGACAGTAAGGCCAGCAATTCTCTACCTTCTTCTCCGAATCCGTGTAAGGCAAGCTCAAGCTGATTTATTTGTTTGTTATATATACATATTTGTAAGGCAAGATCATTAGACACATGCAATTAGCCACACCCTTTTAATTTCTTACCTTCCCATGTATAATCAATGGCTAAAAGATTCCATCAGCACCACCTCATTGAAACTGAAAGAAAGAAAGAAAGAAACAGTGATCAGTTATGTCGACCATTGATTTGGGGTTTATTTAGGACTTGATATTCCTGGATTAATAGCATTATCGTTTTGTTATTGTTTTTTGTTTCTCTTGATCAGCTACAACTTTTATTTCTCTCTTATAAATCATATTTTGAGACCTCATCTAATAACTTAAATTTTTAGATGAGATGATTTTTAATATGATATCAGAGGTTTGTTGACCCAGCGGTCACAATTTTGAATCTCACCACCCTCATTCTATTTCATAAAAATCAAGCACAAAGTAGTATGAGTCTGTGTACAAGTTTGAAAGACTAAAGAGTTTTCACTTGAGGGGATATATTAGATAATAATATAAATTATATCTTGGATTCTCACCTAATAAGTTATTAGGTGAGATGGTTCCTTAACACTAATATCATTAGACCAGGATATGCACTTTTTAATTTCTATGGGTTATATTTTCAAGGCACTTTTTAATCTATATACCCTAAATTTGTAGTATCAAGGGAAAAAAATCTTACAATTGTAGTGTTGCTGTTCTTTCCAGCCGCAGCCACTTGCTAATATTCAAAGATGGATGACCGGCATGAAGGATAGAGAATCTGAACTGAATGAGAAGATAAGTTTTCTCAGTGGCTCTATTGCCTTACTTAAGGATCAAATTCTCACTGACATACAACTCAAGCCTGGCAATGATGGCCCTTCCATATCTGCACACAGAGCATTACTGGTGAGCTCAAACACAATATGAACATTCATATTTTCTATGGAATTCGAAGCTGAATTCTATGGGAACTGCTTGGAAATATTGTGCTCTTACCTATTAATTGGATTTGATTCATACAACCTGTTGTGTCCATGCTTGTCGAAAGCCATTCTTAAGCAATCGTTCGTGTGGGCGATTCATGTCTTTTGATTAACTGTGTGCTTGTGTTGTCCTTGTAAACGCCCAGGCAGCGAGATCTGAAATATTTAGAAACTTGCTGGACTCTGATGCGTGCAAAGCTCCTGCAAGCGACACCATAATGCTCCCTGAATTAGACCATCAAGAGCTCGAGTCTCTGCTCGAATTTCTTTACAGTGGAAGTTTGCCAAGCGAAAAGCTGCAGAAGCACGTCTACTCATTGACCCTTGCGGCTGATAAATATGATATTCCGTACTTGCTCAAATTTTGCGAAAGACACATGCTCAGATTCTTGAACTCATCTAATGCTCTGGACATGTTAGAAATCTCGGATGCTTGTTCCAACAAAACACTAAAGGAGACTGCCTTGAATTTTATTGTAAAAAACATGGAGGATGTTGTTTTTTCTGCTAAATATGAAGCTTTTGTACCAGAGAATCCACATTTAGCTGTGCAGATTACGAGGGCTCTGTTGATGGATGCAAAAAATAGAAGAGTTAGTGGAGTTTGAAAAAAAAAAAAAAGGGCATGAAAGCATTCTATAAATTGACGCCATATTCAACAATATCGAATGCATTGCAGTTCTCGTGTTCGAGTTAGAATGTGTTTATTTTGTAAGAGTTTGGGATAGTCGGAGTTTTACTCACGTAACCCGAATCCACAAAGAGTGCCTATAGGAGGGTGGAGTTTCCTCGAATCCAAAAAATAAAAGAATGTCTACAATTAATCTTTATGTGAGATAAATTAATCTTACACTATCTTATTAATTTACAACTACACCGCTTTTCTATGAATGAAGTTTAATATTTTTTTTCAAGATTCACTCATTTCACATTTTAATGATATAAACTCAAATTGACCTACCTCCTAACTGAAAGAGAGATAAATTATTGATTAGAAAAGGGGTTTATATAAGCGGTCCCATAGGAGAAATTGCTTCTCACTATTTGACTACACCTTCATAGTTACCTTAGATGGATGTGCCACCATCTAGGGATATTCCACCGCCATTACTAGTTAAGGTGTCCCCACTAGTTTTATCCAATATGGCAGGGCCACCTAGCAAACCATCATATATGGTACAATCATTTCCACTTATGCCATAATATGACTTAGTATTTGTGAAAATATAATGGGGGTTATAATGTCAAGGGTTACTAGAAGCATCAAGTATCATGAACAAGGAAAATACCCCTAACATGGTTTATTATGATGAAAAACACAAGAGAGATAAGATGTGTTTTGTTTCTAGAAAAGGAGAAAGCATAAAAAAACAAGATATTGGCTCTGAAAAGTGGATGAATTTGTTATTTAGATTCATGTACCAAAAAAAAAGGTTTGGGTAAACAATGTTGTATAATTATTATAGGATAGTGCACACTCTTAGTTGTTAGTAATTAAGCAAAAAGAGAGGTGCAAAGGTGTATGACTTTTGGACCAAATTTGAAACCACATACTATTCTTAACAGCATTACAAGATAGAGGAAATAAAGTTTATTACACTTAGAGAGGGGAATATCACTGCTAAAAAAGAGGAACATCAACAACCACGCAATCCGATGCAAATAATAAGGAAATATGTTGCTAAAAAACATTAGCAACGGAATTTGCATCGGAAACTATCTAATATAAATTTGTTGTTGCTAATTTATTTGCAACGGATAGTCCATTGTTGATAATTAGCAACGGAATATCCGTTGCAGAGCGAATAAATTAGCAACGGAATATCCGTTGCAATGGAATTTTCGATACTCACCAATGGAATTTTCGATTACTCACCAACGGAATTTTCATTGCAGTTTTTTTAATCAATATTAATTGTCATGATTTATTAATTTTTTAATTAATTATGCAACGGAATTTCCAGAAAATATCGATTTGCAGAGATTAGAATGCCAAACAATGCTATTCTACCACCAAACAACTGTTATATTTTGAATCCCCTCCACTTTACTGTTAGTCCTTACAAGGCTGTAGTAAGTCCTTCTGAGGGAAATAAGCAGTTGGGGGAAGAAATCAAAACATGGATACACAGACAGACCGAAAAACATTGAGCATGGTTAAGGGAATTCATATCAAAATCAGCACTAAAACACAAGACATAGTATTCACATAAACATGTTGCAATGCTAATTTTTTTTGTAAAAAGATTTCAGGGAAGGTCATCAAATATTTTATACCCCAACTGAATCTCATGGCTTTGACAGCCTTGTTCTGCATCTCCTAACAAATAATAATGAGTTGTTCTTCTTAACTACGGCTACAAAAGCAATTCTATAGAAAACGATTAAAAAAGAAAGAAATGAAATATCAGTCAATTGAAGGCGCACCTTGTGTGTTCTCTTCGCCCAAATCAGATTGGGATCTGCTTGGAGAATGATAAAGGGAAGGGACAATTGATCTGGGACCATCAGAAAATAGGTAGTCATCGCTTTCCTAAACCTTTTCTTATATTGCTTCGGAGAAATAACAGTTGGAGATGCATTCTTTTGGTCCACCAAGCATGCCTGAAGCCTTAACCCATGTTTCCAAATGTTTGTCCCAAGTATACAGCCTCATGATAGCATCTTCCTCATCAAACCCACGGTCTTCCATCTTCGCTTCTGCATCATCTTCTTCTTCACTGCTTTTTTCTTTCTATGTGTTTACTTTCAGTCTCTTTCCACTTTCTATTGCTTCTTCTTCTTCTTTGCAGAAGTGAGAAAGAAAGAAAGGTAAAGGAGAGGTGGTGTCTGTGTGTCTGTGTGAACTGTGAAGTACCCTGCTGTGGCAGTAAATTAATAAATTTTAATCGGCAACGGATAAATATATTAGTTATCCGATGCAATAAATTTTGATCATGATCTATCTGCAACGGATAATCCGTTGCAGATTTGATAGATTAACTATTCTGCATTCGATAGATCTAAGAGAATAATTTATTATTGTTCAACAATGAATTTTTCAATGTTAAACATAATCTAATTAATCTAATTTTGATCCATTCCAATATGGATAACAGAATTTTCCAGAAGTGAGAAAAGAAAGAAAAGATTGAAGAAAGAAAGGTAAAGAAGAGTTGGTGTTTGTGTGAAGTAGACTGTTGTGGCAGCAAAGTAATAAATTTTAATCCGATAAATATATTAGTTATCCGATGCAATAAATTTTAATTAGTAATTAAAAATCCATTGTAGATTTGAACTGCAATGAATTATTCGTTGCAGATTCATTAAATACTTTAAAAAAAAATTATTATTGTTTAACAATAAATTTTTCATTGTTAAACATAATCTAATGTTGATTCGTTGCAACATCAACAACGAAATTTCTTTACTACAATTTGTTGCTAGTAAACCACTTTTTTAGTAGTGTATCTTGCTCTAATAGTATAAGCAATGTTTCCAAGATATTTTTGTTTTAGGTTTTACTCTAATACCTCCAAGGCAACACCATATATAAAGATTAAGAAATGAATTTCGACTTTATATAGGAGGGGATTTAGTTACTTTTTTACCGAGACTAGTTTGAGAATTAGTAGAAACAACCCAACCCATAGAGGCAATTTTGGAAGAAGAGTGGTACAGGGTTACCAGAATAGGAAACCATAATCATTAGGAAAGAAAATAATATGGAATGTATTGTCGAAAATAATATGGAATGTATTTCAGTAAACAAACTCTCTCTAAAACAAATAAAGGGATGAATAGAGACCTAAACAAACATTTAGGAGTTGAGGAAATCTCTTCTCAAAAGGAGCTCTTGGTAGACCACCTCAATATAGACAAAAATGTTTCTTAAAAGAATGATCTTGTTTAAGTGAAAGTTAGGTTGAGGAGTTCAATAAGCGATTTTAGTAAATGGGATTTTAATAGGGACATTTTAATATGGATCTTGTCCCATACTATGAATATTATGATCAAACACATTTTGGTGATTTTATAATAACAGGTGAGAGATGTTACCTCTATCAATATGAAAGGACAATATTGGAAATACTACAACTATCTTGATAATGAATAGTATTTATGTGGTGACATAAGGCACTTTAAAAGGGAGTTATCCATATCATATACCCCAAATAAGTCTTATAATTAGTAATTATAGATAAACCATGTAAACTTATGTTTTTTGTTTTAAAATCTTGCGGTACAAATATATGTTTTTGGTTAACCACTTTAAGTTGTGAAAGTTTTAGAAGCTTACTCCTTTAATACATGTGAATAAATTTCAATTAAGAGAACTTGATTAAATGAAGGAGTGAAATTAAATAAAGAAAAGTATGGGGTTTCATGTGCAAATAAAAGAAATATAAAGCATTGGATCAAGTGAGGAAATTTTGTAACTATATAAGCATAAATAGTATTCTTAAATAACACTCTTGTTCCATCTATAGAGGGAAAAAAAAGGAGAGAAATTGTGAGGAAAAACCAAATAAAATCATCCTAAAATCATAAAAGAAAGATAGATTAACTAATTAAAATGTATTAGAAAGATATTCAGATAAGAGAAGTTTGTAAATTCGAGTCTAAACCTTTGAAATTTTAGGATAAAGAATTTTTAGAGGGGAGGAAGAAGACTAAGGATAAGGGTTTATTTTTTTCATTTAAACCTTGTTTTTTTTATGAGTTGAGAGGTATAAAACATCTCCAAAACAATTAATTAAGATAGTTTTTGCATATTGTTAAATTGAGAGTTTTGGTGTCCAAGGATTTTTGAAATTATATCTTAGGGTGTTTATATAATATATTTTTTTATTGTTAAAGTATGTTAAATGATGTTAAAAATGATTGGGTACCAACTCAGTTTTAAGAAATTGAAGGATAGTTTATCCTCCCTCTTAGACACTGGGTCTTAAATAAAATCAAAGGAATATGGTGTTTGGATTATTAGATGGAACTAATAGATTAATTATGTAGATTTGTGTTATTTGAATGAAAAATTTTAAAAAGTGATTAGATAAATTGAAAGAATACAAAAATTATGTTTAAGGAATACAACTTTTTAACTAAAACACAATTGTTTTTAATTACAGTTTTCTAATTTATCATGGAATGTGGTTATTAACATGTTAATTTGAACTATTAATACATGAACAAATGATTAATTCCAAAGAGATTTGAGATGGAATATTACTCTCATAACTATGCATAATTTTGGCTGAAATGAGAGAGAGATTCATAAGCTCTTATCAAATAATTGAAAAACTTAGCCACGAGGTGAATTGGAAATATGGATTTTATGTGGACGGAGATTTTAAATCTATATAATGTACATGTTTGGTAAAAGTGAGATTGCAAATACCATACATTAGCGAGGGGCAGCTTGTATAACACAAGTTTTAGGTTAATGTTAAACTCCATACCCTTTTTAATTTATTTAATTAAAGTTAAGTATGTTATTGAAATCTTGTTTATTTTAATATTCATGCTGTCAAATAATATATGTAGAGCTAGTTATTCTAGTATGGGGACTCGCGACAAACTTGGGCATGTTAAGCTAGTTATACTGGTTTAGGGAACAACACCCAATTTAGACATTTTGAGCTAGTTATCTTAGCTAGTTTTTTCAGCTTTAAGAGCTAGCACCTAATTTAGAGATGTTGAGCTAGTTATCTTGGTTTTGGGCCTAGTGCTTGTATTGAGGAAACGTGGATAAGAATATTGGATATAAGGGTTTATGCTTGGTTTTGGTTATACATAAAATTTTATTTAATAATGAAAAGGTGTCTAAGAGAGGACTAAAATTTATTTGTAACATAGAGATGCCACTCTATCAAGTGTTGCTTTAATTTATAAATGTTTTATTTGGTAGCACATTAGTATATAGTTGTTTTAGGAGTTTCACTTTTATATAACTTTTTGTAATGTAACAAATTGTTAGGTCATTTTATATGTAAAATATCTCATAAGATGTTATATTTTGGACTTTAATTTATAACTTTATAAGACTATCATGAGTGATGTAATGATAATTAGTTTAAAACTATGATGATTTCAATTATGTCTTTGCCATGAGTTTACTTTAAATCCATAGATAGGTTATGCCATGAACTATACTTTAATTTTATTTAATAATAATTCTATCCTTTAAAATATTAAATGATAGAAAAAGTTGAAATCTTTTTTTGCAGGGTTTATTTGATTTAGTTATTAATTTGGTATTGAAATAAATAGGGGAAACTTTACCATAATTTTATAACAATAATTTTTTTTTCTATTTTTAACAATAATATAACACACACATAAATGGAATATCATGAGATCAAATTTGGGGTTGTTACAAATCATTTAGAGAGTCAGGGAGACTCGTTTAATCTAGAACAAGCACTAGTGAAAGGCCAAAGTTGTTTACAGAGTTAAGAGGACATGTATAAGGGTTTATAATGTTAATCAAAAAGATGTTAGAACCTCATTAAATATTGTAACATGTATGATAATATGTATAATAACACTTAATTCTCAAAACATGTATGCCTTACTGGATTTGGGAGCCACATATTCTTTTATGTCCTATGAATTTGCTTTGCTAGCAAGTTAAATATGACAAAAACATAATTTGAATAAATGGCTATCTATTAGTATATCCCTAGGAGAAACCATACACATTGATGATGTGTATGAGAGATGTATTGTACATATAGGGGTTCATAAGATGGTAGTGGATTTGGTGCTATTAATAATATATAATTTTGGTGTTATACTATGAATAGATCGAGTATGTAAGCATTGAGCTATTATACTATTTTACAAAGATAAAGAGTTTTAGGATACTAAAAAGAAAAGAAGTTAATTAATTTATGCATGAGAGATGGATTGTGCGAAGCTTTATCATTTTAGTAGTGACAACAAGAAGATTGTTATGGAAAAGATGTCATGCCTACCTAGTTTATGTTATTGATATTGTAAAATAGAGCATTGAATTGTAAAATATACCAATAATGAATAAGTTTGTTAATGAAAGTTACAGTTAAGGGTGTTAGCTATCAATTGGAACTTAGTTTTGTTAATTTAGAACTAGAATTCTCTCATATATGAATTAAAAAGATAGAGAAAGGTTAAATAGAATTATGGTTGATAAATTTCATGCATCTCTAAAATAGTTAGTTTTGAGGGTTTAGTGGTTGAATTAGATTTTATTCTAAAAATTTGTATCTAAGCTTTTCAAATAATGAAACCATACCTAAAAACTATGTTTTAGAAGACCAATAATAATGGAAATATTAAATAATATTTTGTATGATTTGGGTCAAATAGGCTAGAGTAATCAACTTCACATCTTTGTTTATGATTTCTCTTGATGTAGAATTATATTAGTGACATGAGTAGAGGATCCTATGTTCTTAATGAAGAATAATATATAAGCATGTGTTTTAATAATATAAATTAAATATGAATTTGAAAAATTAAAGACCTAAGAACTTTAATAGGTGAGTTGGCTAAAGAAAAATAATTTGAAGTTTAAATTAAGTAAAGATGATGAACATTTGTAAATGGGATAAGATTTTATAAGAATTCATATATGAGCTGAAGTTCATAGAATATTAATAATGAAACCTCTTGTTTTATTCAAGTATGGATCTTAGAGCTCAAATCATTTATATTTGGAGGAGCTCATTTGATAGGAAAAGAAGGTAGGGTATATTGCGCCTTGTAGGCATATTTTATTTGTTAAATTTCAAACTTGATAATGTATGGTTGTGATGAAATCGAATAGGACATGCATAGATTATTGATGAAATTGAATAGAAAATGGATAAACTTTATACAATAATGACAGAATGAATGCAAGTCAAGTTTGTTATATTACAAGTTGGTTATGAAAGTTTAAAAAGGTCAAATTGAAATTGAGAAAGGAAAGGGTTTGAATTAATAATTAGTTGTCATAATATTGGTGACTAAGAATAGGATATAAATTGATCGATGATCAATTATCGGTATTTAAGAATATAGCAAGTGTTGATGTTTAGTTTCCAAGACAATGATGATTAAAGAATCATATATGATTTGATACTTGATTTAAGAAGGATGATAATTAGGAAAATAAATTTCATTACTTAACAGCTCGGAGATCGATAACTAAGAAAGCGAAGTATGATTTGGTTAATCACACGATGTTAATGTAGGCTCTCTTTATTAACACTCTTACTCTATGTTGATGAAAATCTCTACAAATTAGTTTTGATTAACTGAAATTTAATGGATGTAAATAATTTTGTTGTTGGTTGTAAGTGAATGAAACCCATGGTGATTTGTTTTTTTCCTGGAAGTTGGAAACCATTATGTTGTTGGTTTTCAGTGAATGAAACTTATTTTAATGTTGTTTCCTGAAAGATGAAAAACCAATATGTTGTTCATTCCAAGTGGATGGAGCCTATTATCATATTGTTTCCTAAAACATGGAAACCATTATATACTAATATAATAATGTAATTGTTTGATCTCTCTATATTGTTAAGCAAACTAAGATTTAATATTTTACTGCATAGAAATTTTAGTGTTTGTCTTGAATTACATATTAGTTAGAATTTATTAAATTGTTTGTTTCCTAATAACTATAACTAAGGAGAAATAGGAAGATAATTATAATGATGAATATCTAAACTATATATATATATATATCAATGATCTATTGTAAAAGATCTAATGGTGGATGTTGATTCAAACCAAGGTTTGCACTATTGATTAACTATAATTAATTTAGTTATTTATTATTTATTTGTCTTTAAAATTATATTTGTTATACTTAAATCCCTCTCTTTTTGTTCATGTTCACTTAACACAGTAATAGACTTGATACTCTTAATGGGAACAATCCTTACTCTCATTACTATATACATTTTTAAGAATTTAGGTTTCATTTTTGGTTGCTTGTGACAGCACGTCAAACTATTATATGTTGTTTCCTAAAAGATGGAAACTATTTTGTTGGTTTTAGGTAGATGAAACCCATTATGATGTTACCTTAAAGATGGAAACCATTATGATGTTGGTTCTAAATGAGTGAAAGTTTCAAGGTGGTTAGTCCTAAATAATTGAAAAACCATTGTATTGTCATTTCTAAATGAGTGAGTCATTATGGTTGTCTTTATTTTGAATAAAAGCCAATATGTTATTCTTTTCCAAATGAATGGAAACCATTGTATTGTTGTTCCAATAAATGGAAATCATTGTAACTATCATTAGTTATGTATTGGAAAACATTTTATAGGATGATTAACCAATGCTTAAAAGGTATATGACAAGGGGTTGATTTGGAAACCTCAGACTCAATATTATTTGATGTGTTACCAAGTTAAAACAAATGTTATGGGGGTGATAATGTAACAACCAATTATGATACCTAGAAAATGGTAAAGGTTACAAATGGATTATGTTAATGTTGATGTGGAAATATGAAATTAATATTCATGTTTAATGCAAAGATTATACCTAAGGAAAGTGATAATTAGTCATCATGAAGTTGGTAACTAAGGAAATGAATTATTAAATTGTTCACTATCGATTCAATAACTAAGAAAATGATTATAAATTATCAAAAATGAAATCAATAACTAAGGAAGTGTATGCTAAATGAGTTGATCATAAGATCATTACCAAATAAAAATAAATGTATGTTGTTGATAATGGAAATAACTAAATAAAGTGTTGATTAGTCGATTGTGGAAATGGTAAGCATGAAAGTGAAGTGTTACTTAGTCAAAAATAGAGTCATTAAATAGGAAAAAGGAAGAAGGAATGGTTGTAGTTTATCATTGAAATTGTTAACTAAGATAATGAAAGGTTAAATAGTTGATGTGAGATTAATAACTATGAAAATAAAATATTAATTAGTTCATTAGGGAATCGTTAATTGAGAAAATCAGTTGTAGTGTAGTAATGTGTAGTTAGGAACTTTAGATTTGAATTTATTACATAACTCATCATGAAGTTAGCGTTAAAAGTGATAAATATGGACTTTATTATGTGTGGATGGTATAATATTGTTAAAAACTTACATATCTTACTTTAATCAGCAAAGTTTTAGTTGTCCATGAATTTATCTATAAATTAATTAGGATAATTGCCATATACATTGGATATGGAGATATATAGAGATAGATCTAAGAAATCACTTAGATTACACTAATTGATACATTAAGAGTAGATGCTAAAATAGCTTAGCATGGAAGAATCTAAGATTGAGCTCTTATGTATTTTGCATGTAACATCTCAGTTCTAAAGATATGGGTTCTAAGACACAAACTAAGGAGACATGCTAGAAATGATATCCTTTACTTGGTTATAGGATTCATCAATTGAGAAGATAAACTAGAAGTTCAAAATTATTTGACTTATGGTTTTTTTTTAAATAAAATATTGAAAAATAGTAAATATCAGTCAAATATATATTTTAATCTAAATTATAGTGCTCTAGTTTGGAAGAGTTCCAAACAAGAGAGCACAATTGATTTTATAATTAAATTATAGTACACATCTATGTTAAGGAATTAAAGAGGTTTTTTAGATGAAGAAATTCATCAATGAACTAGGTTTGTTCATAGCATTATTGATTAAATTGCCCTACGTTATGATAACAACGAAGTCATTGTATAAGCACAAGAACTAAGACCTCATCAACTATTCAAATAACTTAAGAAAGAAAGATGTTAGATGAAATGAAATTATGTAAAGATAGAGCGAGTATCTATTAAAAATAATTTAAAATATCCTCTTACTAAGTCATTATTCATGGAAATATAAAAATATTATAATGGAGTCATTGTACTAAGACATTATTATATTAATGTAAATACATATTCAATATTATTAAAAGCTTAATTTATATTTAATATTCATAAAATATTAGATTAATAAATCTAATATTTGATTTATGAATCTAGAGTAAAGATAAAGTCTATGATATAAAAATGATTTGCAAAGGAAATTGTAAAGTTGTTATAATTATTAGAATTCTATTGTATCAACTGAATTATTTTTAAAATGTTCTTGGCTAGTGTTTTTTAAACACTAGACATTTATTAAAGCCATAAAAGACTTATATATATTATGTTACTTTTTTATATGAAATGAAGTGTCTATTCTTATAAGTTGAGGTATAAAGGATATGTAGAACTAATATATCGGTGTTTGTCATAAGTTATGTGCACTAAACGGACTCGTATGAGAATTTTAAATGGAGATATCACTTGTATATGTGGGAAAGGCTCACATGATGATTAGTGTATCTTAGACTTGAAAATCACTAAAGTTCTTATATTAGAAATGTTATGTTTTGATCTTTTAGATGTTATCTTGCTAAAGGTAACAAATAGGTAGACATCTAATATAACATAAATTATATTATTTTTGAGTGATAAAGAGAGATTCATCACCTCAGGTGAATTAAAAAAAACATTTCTATATGTTCTCAAATAGTATTGATTGTTAAATTCTTGCACGAGGTGGAATGAGATTTCAAAAGAGTTTTAAATTTTATTCAAAACATCAATGACTATAATGTTGCAAACAAATATGATTTGATATGGAAGACACAATTTATGTTAGAATATCTAAATCAAGATATTATTGGTGAAAGAATAATAATTACACGGATAAACCAATTAATAAAAGGTTAAGTAAAATTACTTATAATTTCTAATGTTTGGGAGATCATTCAAAAATTATAAGTTAGAAATTAAACTATGATAATCATTCAAGAATGAATTGATTGAAAGTAATGTTAGAAATTAAACACTGAAATGTAATTAATTCAAGGATTATAACTCTAGTCTTAAAATAATGAAGTAAGGACTTGATTCATTAAATCTCTAAAATTATTATTAAATACTATATGGATATTATTCAAGAGAGACAATTAGATATTTTGCAAGTTATAGGGTTTTCAAATTCCCTATAAACATAAAGTCATGCCTTTTTTATTTATTTTTGGAGAGGTTGTCTATTTGATAGAAAAACTACACAAGTCACAAGATAACAAACTACAAATTATTCTCTCCTAAATAGAGATTTATCACTATTGCTTCGAGTGGATTATCATTGGAAGCTAACCAACTGGACGTCTTGTGATTTGTGAAACTCAACTTTTAATGAATTATTCGAAGTAAAAAAGGATCAAATCTTCAAGTAATAAATCTCTAAACAACTCTATATTTGTCTAACAGGATCCTAAAAACATGCGAATATTGTTTTTATTGCTTCTAATGTGTGTATAATATTTGGGAAACCCAACAATATGGTGGTCTTTCTCTCATTTGCAAGTTGTAGAGATAAAATATTAAATACTGTCTCCATTGCAAATTATGATTTTTGTTTTCATGCATCTTAATCTATGAGAAACCTTGAAATGGAATTCGTGGTGACTTGCTCGATTAACTGTCTCGAAAGCTACAACAAGCATGCCATCCATCGAATATTACACGTACCAAACTGTTTCGAGCCTTGGCTGAACAAGTCTTCCAACCCTATCGGCTGTGACAGAGATCATTTGCCAGATTTCATGGAGGGAAATAAATTGGTGGGAAATTATACATGGAGCAAATGTGAGGAGGCAGGGAGAAATCTATATTGGTGGCTGTCTTCTTCTTCGCATGTAAAGAAAACCAGATAAATTCACCAAACCACACAAGTGGCCAGAGGTATACCTGTAAGAGACATCTATTGATGTCTTGCTTTTGTTCGCAACTTCTTTAAACCCCACAAAAACTGTCTTCTAGCTTTTCCAAGGGTTGAAAAGAAGAGTTTTAGCTGTTGGAAAATGACTTTCCTCTGATTGGCGAAAGATCATAGGTCTAGGTTTTGTCTCACAGATGAGGCCATAATGGAACACTTGCAGCGTAAGTCTGGTGAGAGGTCTCTTGATCCAACTCTGAAAAGGATAACTGTTTTGATGTTAGTGTTTCACCTAACAACAAACGGTGTTAATGCAAAAGGATAGCTGTATGATTTCTAGATAGTGTTTGTGAACGTTGGTTTTCTGGGTTGCAAACCCGTATTTTAACAAACGTTAATTTAATACTGTAATTAATGCTACAAATATTGTTAGTGTTCCCACCTTACAAAAACCACGTATATCTAATATTGGATCACTACCTTAAAGTATGAGTTTATTATCTCAATATTAAATAAATAAAAAATATCTGGAACTAAGAGATAATTTGAAAAAATCCTTACATTTTTTATAAAATTAATTTTCTTAAAACTTAATGGGCTCAATTTGGGAGAACCCTTCTTTTTTAATAAAACAAAACTATCAAAATATGTCCAAGGGTATTTTTTTTTACCTAAAACAACCTTTTAGATCAAAAAAATCTTAACAAAATAAAAAATTCAACCAAACAAAGCTCGATGAGATGAGGTAAAAAGAAATGACCACAAAGATGACCCATCCAAACAAACCTGAGGTGTTGGTTCAACCGCCAACCACCTTATTGACCCAAAAACAAACGAAAAAGGGGTTTCAACTCAAATAAAATCAGAGTTATAAGAAACATACCACTTGTTATGCCTTTACTTGTGTTTAAAATTGTAGATAATTTCTAGATTGTCGAGGACCCTAGATACCTCCTTTGCGTTAAGCAATATTTTGGATTTTCAAGGTTATCTTCATTAATTCAAATACCAACTTAAATACAGAATTGATAGTTCTAAAATAACTACCCACTACTATGCCTCGTTCTATTTGGACTAGAACATGTACAATGCCATGAATAGATAATAATAAACTGAACAAGTAAAACAAATAACAACAACAATTAATAAATACTGGAAAGTAAATTAAATAAAGAAACTGCAGCTACCACGTGTCTTCATCCCGTGCGCCTAGCTTTCCCGTGTCACCAATCCAGCGCGCCTTGGTTTCCTAGCCACCATATCCCGATGTGCCCCGTGTCACTCATCCGTCCATTCAGCTACGCCCCGTGTCACCAGCTCTCAGCTCCTTAGGCGCGTAACACAACCCTATTCTTCAGAAGAACTCGCCCACGAGTTCGGGGTATTGTCTTCTCATCTCTCCCAAATCAACCCACAGTGCATCCTCTTCGTTTGAACCCTCCCATTGAATCAACAAGTCTGTCCCTGCAACATTCCCCTTCTTCTTCATCCTCCGAGCTAGTATTTTGTGTATTTTGGGAGCAAGGGTCCCGTCTGCCATAACCACTAGTAGAGTAGGGCTAGGAGTAACCCGAGAACCCACCTTCTTTTTCAAGCACGAAACATGGAAGATCGGGTAGATCTTCGAGTGGGGTGGTAGGTCAAGCTTGTATGCTACCTCTCCAACACGTTGGATGACTTGAAACGGGCCAAAGTACTTCGCAACAAGCTTCAAATTTCGCCTCACCGCGACAGTCACTTGCCGGTAAGGTCGTAACCTTAAATAAACCCAATCTTCCCACTTCAAAATGTGTGTCTGTGCGATTTTTGTCAGCAAAGTGTTTCATACGTTCTTGTGCTTCTTGCAGGTTTTCCCGAGCAAGTGTCAAGATGAAATCACGGCTCTTCAGCTCTTCGTCAACTGCTTGGACCGCCGTGGAATGGGGTTCATAGGGTTGTAGCCTGGGTGGAGCTTGCCCATACACTACTTCAAAGGGGTGAGTCCCGTGGAAGCATGGACCGAAGTGTTATATGACCACTCGGCCAAAGCCAGCCACTTTGCCCAGTCTTTGGGTCTGTCACTTGTAAAAGCAGCGGAGGTAACCTTCTAACCACAACTTCAACATAAAAAATTCTAAAAAAAATGGATCAAACACAAGCAGAATGAAGAACAAGATAAATACTCTTTGTTAACCTAAAAACATAATGAACAAAAATACCATATTTTAAGCAATATAAAGGCATATTGTTGCTCACAATCAACCATAAAACAAGAATCAAAGGTTTGAAGCCAAAACCCCAAGACTAAAACTCACTTAAGCATATTATTAATGTATGAAAGTTCTAGATTATTTAATAATAATGACATGCAAACTAGCTGAAATAAATAATGAATGAAAATGAGTTATAAAACTAGTATCTAAGGCAATGTTCATTTGATGAATACTATGAGCAAATACCCAAAAACCAAGAAACTTAGAAACATGCATTTTGGCCTCTATAACATTCATTTTAGTCACAACAAAATACGTTATGAAAACTAAACCTATTTGAGTCACAAATGAAAAAAAAACAAACATTAAATCATTAGTCATCATATATGAAGTCTAAACTTTAAGACTGCCAAGAAAACAAAAATTCATCGTGCAATTTTGATCCAAACAGAACATTTCAACATTACACAAGACTCAAACAAAAACCAAAAGACAAAAATATGCTTTGAAAAACCCTAAACCTAGAAAATCAATGTAAAGTGCTTATCTAAATCCCTAAACAAAAGCATTTAAAAATCTAACAAACAAAACACGTTAATCAAACACTCATTACAAACTACAACTATATAAAAATATGGGAACTATAACCTATAAAACAACCTTAAACAAAAAAAAACACAAAACATCTTCAAAAAGACTAAAATAACATAAACATGTTGCAAATCCTAACCATATAGAAACAAATTATCACATAAAATGTTTTATTTTTACTTTCTTTTATTTTTTTGAAGAACCCTAAATAATTTATTTATTTCTTAAGGATTTTTACAAAGTTTCCTTCATTTTATTGGTACTAAGTTATAGATATTATATCATGTATGTGCATTCAAGTCAATTATTCATGGCCCAATCAATTCAAGACAACCTTTAGCATGTCCAATATAACAATATTTTTATTTTCACCCTTTGTTTTACAAATACTCACCACCATTCATCCTAAACATGAGTCACATTTTAATAATACTTGAGAACAAATACTTCATATTTATCACCCACATCGTTACACAAAATAATAAATAATAATTATAATCCAAAAAGGAAATATAAGTATTAAATCCAAAATACAACAAAAATAAAGTTTCATAACTAAAGCATTACTTATTCAAAATATACTAATTAACAAAATAAAATAGTGGTTAATGTGACCAATAGAATAAAAGGGATATGCAACAAAATAAGAAATATATCATTGATATAAAATCATGTTTTAACTATAAACTTAACTTGTACCAACACTTCAACATAATAATATACCATTATGTTTTGATCATATTTTGAATAATCATTTGTATTCTTATAACATTTCTCCAAAACATGTCAATAATCATGTTCTTTATCACTTCCACTCCCTCAAGATATATAAGTTTAACATTCATTCTAAAGTCTTAACATATTAATAAATCTCTTTCCCTAATATCTAATTTACTTTTAATTTAACTTGAAACGAAGAATAATCCCTTTCAATTAATTTGACATGAAGAATCATCATTACACTCAAGCTTGATCATCACCATTTGTAAGAAAAAATGAACTTTTATTTGTCACTTGAATACTTATTTATTTCTATCTTCCAAACCTTAAATCTCTAATTTCTTTATTTCTTGGACAATTTAGTTAACTCATGTAGTCCTTAGTTTTTGTACGCACAACGACTAAGTTTTATTTTTTTCATGCTCTAAATCGTGACCTTTCAAATGGCTAAGTCATTGATTGATACCTTAGTTACGAAATACAAATAAACTAAATTATCTTTTTCATACCCTTAACCTCTGATTCCATGGTCATTAAGTTAATTATCTAGTCCATAGTTACCCAAGACATTATAACTAAGTTATCTTTTCCACACCTTTAATCTTCGATTTCATGGAAATTAAGTTACTTGTCTAGCCTTTAGTTGCCCAATACATTGCAACTAAGTTAAGTTTTTCATACCCTTAATCTTCAATTCCGTGATGATTAAGTTAATTGTCTAACCCTTAGTTACCTAATACATGACAACTATGTTATCTATACAATACCATTAATCTTTGATTCCATATCAATTAAGTGAATTGCACTTGATTACCCAATACATGACACATTATCTTTTTTATACCCTAATATTTGACATAACAATGATTAAGTTAATTCTCTGGCCTTTAGTTACCCAATATACAACTACAAAGTTATATTTTTCATATCCATTTTATTTTAAATCTCCAACTTTTCACTATTTAACAATCTAAAGAAATCAGTTTAACAATAGAATTCTATAATTTAGGCTGATAAACACCTACATATTGCTCTTAGTGCACGAGCTAGCAATCTAAAGAAATCAGTTTCATAACAGAATTCTAAATTAATTACAGATAAATACCTATATGACTCCTAATGCATGAGTTCTTTCTATTGAAGTCTTAACTCTAGATATTCCTCCTAAATTTAATGAAATACATTCATATTAGACAAACCAGTAATGTTTTCTTTAATGAAAATATACAAATTCAAGTTTAATCTTAATCTTATATATATATATATATATATATATTATATAAACATTTCAATAAAGTCGAACACATAATATTTTGTTCATAAATATATATCATCATTCTTCCATAACAATTACAGAACATAAGAACCTTAATTTTAACCTTTTTATGGCATATGTTTTCTAAAATTTCATAATCTTACTTTATTCCACTTTTGAGTTATAACACCTACAACCAAATCTAATAGCTTACATATATAAAACACTCTTCTTTACCTTTCATTATTTTATCCTTCCATTATCTTCTATAAAATCACATTTTAATTTCCTAAAATTCTTCTCCTCTATAGTCGGCCATTTAGCTAATTCCTCCTTTAACAAATTTGTTAATTCTTAATAACACACTTTAAACTCAACATCATCATCAATAAATACAAGGTATCCAATTAATTTACATAAGGCCAACTTTAATATAAACCTTAGTTTCTATAAAGTTTAGGGGTTTCTAAATGTCATGTCAAAAACACAATTAACTATGAAGCTGTTACTTAAAAAAAACAACTTACAATAAGTATTGAACATAATTCAAGGGTCATTGTATCATCTTGGATACTATTCACATTCTTCCTCCTTGATGTCCCATTTTCTCTCTCTACTTTAAATTTTCCTCTCTTTGATCTTTCAAGATTTATCATGTGAATGTGTTTTCCTCTCTTAAAATCCTTTCTTTTCACTTCACACCTTCACTTTCCAGCCTCTAAAGGTGAAAGGAAAGAAGAAATTGCAAAAACTATTGTTATTCTCCTTTGAATACACTCTATCAGTTTTAAGAGGACAATATCCCAAATCAATCTAACCGTTTTGAGAAATGGTCCAAGCCTTTATTAAATTGTTTTAGCTATTATGAGAAACAAACTAAATTGTTTTTACCACTAGACAACTAAACATTTTTTGCCTTAACATGACTCTTTTTTTCTTATTTTATTTTATCTTACCAATATTTTTATTATATTATTTTTATTTCTTTCCTGGGTTTTACAAATTTAATTTTATGCCTACAAGGGAGCAATTTGCCATAAAAATTTTGTGGCTCTCTTATTTTTCTCTTTATTATTTAATTTTTAGAATTGCAGCCTACACACAAAACACTTTACTAGTATCAAAAACAAGTTTCATTCCTTTGAAAATATTTTCATTGCATTTAGCCAAGTCTCTTAAATAAAAATCATATTTGCATCAAACAAATACATGAAAGAATTTAGTATTTTTAAAAAGAATAACAAAATTCAAGAAAAAATGTTTTTATATATATTTGCATGTACTTTTTATTTAATAAGAAGTTTATTAAATTCATTAGAACTTAGACTACATTTCAATAACACCAAAAACATAAATTAATTTATTTAAATCTCAATGATTATGAGCTTATACATAATATATATATTTTTATTTAAAAAAACAAATGCAAAAATATAATTGGACTCTATAATGGTTAGGATTGACCCATAAATTAATAGTTCACTATACTAGAGTGGATCGACTTTTAACTGATAGATAAACCAACAATTAAAAATAAACACAACATTGAATTAGTAATCAAAATAATAAAAATGCAACTAAACTTAGATAGAGTGTACTATGAGTGAAACTTATCTCATTGAATCAAACAAATTGATACCACAATCAACCTTTTTCATGGTAAAAAAAGAAATCAATGATTTTCTCTTTACCACTAGAATCCAACAACTCATTCTCTCTCATCTTTCAAACCATGGACTAAAAAAGTAAGAAAACAATGTTTTCAACCGGAACGTAATTTTCAAAATCTAGAGGGACCAAGAAGTTATCATTTTAAACGTAGGAGCAAAGTGAACATTTCATGCCAACTTTGAAATTGCCACCTATCTTTTTTGTATTTTCACTTTTGTCTTCTATCTCTAAATTTAACCATTAATTAATTTTATAAATTAGAGGTGATATGCTCACTAATTTGACCCTAAAACGATCAATTCAAAGAGAAAAAAGATTGATGGCCAAAAATATCTATGGATTATTGTAGAAAAAATCTATCCCTTTTGTCTTTTTTCAAATATATATATATATGACTATACAATAATTTTTGAGTTTTAGAATGCGAATGGTGGGGATATATAAAATCTGATAGATCAAAGAGCAATGGTGTAAATTGTTAGCACGGTCGAACTACATGGTATTTATAATAAATTTTCTCTTATAAAAGTTCATTGGAGGACTAATTTTTAAGTGGATGACATATTTGAGAAATCTTCCTACAATTAAGTCGGGGTTCACTATGGAATGTGCATCATCAGTGAACTCGTTATATTTCCTGCTGATTGCCATGGATGAATGTTCACGAGGCTTTTGAATTTAGAAAAAAGTTATTTGAGAATCTCTTGAGGTTTGCGAAAACTAAAAACATAATTAGTTTATGTTGAGGAAATTTAAACTTTCTTTTCTTTTCTGCACACACTCCAGCATGTCCTTTGAATTATCTAAAATGAATGAAGGTAAAATTGCTGATCCAGTGATGGTTGCGCCTGATAACATTGATGAAATCAGAACTTCAAGGAGCAAATTGATATCTGGTATCTAAATTGTGAGCAGTCGTAATTTGCCCAAATTTTTCTTACGCCACAAAATTATCTCATGAACTGGGGCTGGTAAAGAGTATATCTTAATTTTTCTTCCTCTTTTTGTTTTTTCAGAAGAAAAAAAAATTTCCACGCATATTTAGAGTTTTTGTTCATTCGGGTAATGTTTTTTTTCTCCTGAGATTCACCAATGTTCTACCCTCTACCCCTTGTAGTTTAAGGTAATATAATCGGGATAATGTTTTTTTTTCCCTGGAGTTCTTAGGTGAAATTAGCACTGATTTTTCGATTTTATCAGTTCCACGAGGTACTAGTCAGTACAAAACCTTGTTAGACAGGGTGATTTCTTACAGTTCTTCCACGAGACCCTAGCTTTAATGACTGTCTCACGTAACCATTGCTGTCGCCTAACATTTGAATGAGAAGAGGAGGATTTTGTTTGGAAATCTGTAATTTTGACAACTACCCATACCAGGAACAAGAAGATGGAACTTCAATATATATATATATAAAGCCAATGCTTTCCTCATCTGGTAAAATCCAAAAGAAAGGAAGATGGGCAACAATCAAATGAAGTGCAGGCTTTCATCATGGCTAACCTTGGGTTGCATTACTTTGCTACAAGCCCTGAGTGCCCCCCGCTTCATTTTCTCTGCTTGCTCGTCCCTGATGGAACAGAACTACCACATCTCGCACGTGCAACTGAACAACGTAATTGTTGCTTCAGAAACAGGAAGGCTATTTGGTTTTGTATCGACAGCCGCTGCCACCTGTTTTCCTGCATGGATGATCCTATTCATTGGCCTGGTTTCTGGTCTGGTTGGTTATGGCGTGCAGTGCTTATGTATCTCACACAGAATTCCTGCTCTATCTTTTTGGCAAGCTTTACTGCTAAGTGCTCTTGCAGGGAACAGCAGCTGCTGGATCAATACTTACTGTCAATTGTTAGCCACAAGAAACTTCAAGAACAGTTATCGGACGATAATCGATATAACATCGGCTTATTCAGGGTTGAGTGCAAAGATATTGACTTCTGTGGTTGAAGGGATTGAAGGAAGGAAAGGCTCTACAGATTCCAGCATTTACCTCCTCTTGACCTGTCTGGTTCCTGCAGCTGCTGGGTTACTAGTTGCTCTCATTCATATTTGTCTCGAGTTCATGGAATCTGGGGACTCCGATGTATTTCCGGCCGTCTTCGTCCTCATCATTGCAACTGAGTGTACACAGTGATCGAATCTGTTGCACCAGCTTACGAGTTTGTTTCCTCGCAGTTACGCGCAGTGATTTTAGTGCTGGTGTTAGCCATGCCATTCGCAATTGCACTATTGACAGCTGCTGCAGATGGATTTTCAGAGGAGAAATACCATTCCGGCCAGGTGACTCGAGGGAGTCGAATAACTCTGGTGAATCAAACCCCAGAAAGTTTATCCCAAGAAGTCAAGATTGCAGTGGGAAAAAAGGAGAAGCTGATCAAAAGACAGAAGGGGAGGTTGGCTGTAATGACAAGGGCTTGTTTATAAATGATCCTGGTATGAAACAACTTCTGTTAAATGTGGATTTCTGGATGTTCTATCTGGTGAATGCATGCGGGCCTACGCTGGTAATGGTTTATTTAAACAACCTAGACAGAATCACCCGATCTCGCAGCATGGACGAAGCATCATTTTTACTGGAAATATCTTCTGCATTTGGCTTTTTTGGAAGGATCTTCTCTGCTATGTTCCACTGGTATACAAGGTCAGGGAATTTTCTACTGCTTGAAACTCTAATAGACACTACTAGGTTTTGCTGATTATACATTTGTTTGTCCAGGGAAAAATCAGTGATAGCCAACCCGGCGTTGACAATGCTCCTGATGATCCCCATGCCCATCGCCGTCTTCTTGCTCCTCCACAGCAACGGATGTGTATACATCAGCACCGGAATCTTTGGGAACCTGTTCAGGAGCCTTGACTGCTATAAACTCAATGGCAACGTCCGAGCTGTTCGGCTGCAGGAACCTGGTAGCGAAACAAACCATTGTTCAAACCAACATTCCCCTTGGGCTCTCTGGTTTATGGGTACTTGGCAGCTATTAATTATCAGAACGAAGGTGGTGGATATCATGGAATATGTTTAGGGCTGCAATGCTATCACACAACTTTCATCATCTGGGGATCCATTTGCCTCGCAGGAACAATTCTGAGTTTTCTTCTGCATCTTCGAACGCGGACCTTCTATTCTCAGAAACCCTAGAGTGCTGGCAATTGAAGACTATTGTCCATGTCTTCTTCGGATGATTCCCACTGAGATGAGGCTGTGGGAGAGGATTTGTTACATCCTCCATTTTTGTAATGCCAACATGTTCATTTCTAAATTTCTGCTTCATCACATTTGTCACAGCATCCCATTACTGAAATCCATTTTTAAAACCACCCATTCCCATTGGTAGAATCTTACACATAACATGGAGTCGACAACTCCAATCTGAAGAGAGGAATCTCATTTAACGCTCCTATTTTCACTTTACCATAAAACAAGAATGATACAGCTACCAAAACCTAGACAGGCGGGTGGGCGGGAGGGGAGCGGGAAACCTAAGCCATTTCACTACCAAAACCCCTTTATAGCCACGCTAACAGAGCAACGAATGAGGCAACTCTCTTTATCTTGAAGGGCATGATTTTGCTAGTTTGAACGTTTACCGAGCATGCCTATGAATTCCAGACTATTTGGATGCATTATACCTCCAACTTCAGCGATAGTTTCATTTCACTACCCCGTGCTTATGGGTCTTGACAAGTGTCGTTTTCCTTAAGAACCACGAGCTTCTTACAAAAAACTGAGCTAAGCACAGCAGGGATGAACTATACTCGAAAGTTCGATATTTGATGCAAATATAAACCTCCATCCCATTACACTGATCATACAAGGCATTGTTACTCGGGTGAAATACCATAACACTTTTTATGATATTGATGCTCATTAAACATGAGATTTGATGCATGAACATTAGCATCTCTTTGCACTATGTATATGAATCTGTAATGGATGGATTACTATACCACCTCAGCTTAAACTAAAAGGAAAATAAAAGGTAACTTTGTAACTTCTACATTAAACAAGTACACCAGTATCAGCTGTTATGCACATGGTATATATTTTCCTTGATATCCTTATTTGACTCAAGTTGAGGATTTTCGTTGATAGAACAATTCTGACAAGATATACTGACAATGATGTGAATTATTGGGTTGTATTACAAATCTTCCATTGGAAGGGCTTGTATTGTTATCGCTAACTACTACTAAAACAGAAGAGATATCTACCTGCAGTAACAACTCAGGTTGCTTTCTTTTTCCCAAACAATAAGCTCAGTGAATATGTATTGCCTTTTTGTGCAGCAGCTGCTATTCGATTTGCACCAATCTATAGTCATTTCAACCACAAATTCTATTCAAGTGGTGTTTAAAATGATGAAAAATAATAAACGTTAAAAGCTATTAATTGTGTGGCTGTGAAAGAAAACTAGATTCAAAAGGTATGATGGTGCAGTTGAAATTAGCCCTTAAATGTTTAGGTGGAACATATTGTTCTGAGAAGATACCTTGTCCATGAGCCAATACCCAACAGTTGGCATGTATTGCACCAAATACAGAACAGCTAGCACAGGCTGAAAGATGGAATGAAAGTATTAATATTTGCAAAAAAAATATGACAGCAAGGAAATGCAAGAACTCTGTGTCAGCATATTCTTACACATGAAACCAAAGAAAATGAGTGTATATGCACATTCCATTGCAAAGCACGAGCATGATACAGTAAATGTATTAGAAAATGTTAGTTTATGAGGATTAGTTTTTGTCCTCCGTTTGAAAACTACAAATATAACATAGATATTTTCCTTGTGATAAACTTTATTATTTGCATATAACTAAGAAGATGCCATAGATGATAATAAAGTTGATAATATGCCTATTTTATATGGTATATTTTAGTTTCAATCGAGAACTCATTCACAATTTCACATAGTTATACCAAGGTCCTTGTAGTAAAAGCCAGTTGACCAGTCTAGATAGGAGAATTGAATGGTCTCAAATTTGAAAGGGTAAAATAAAATCAAGAATTCTATTATCATTCATCAACTCCTCATATTAATAGTCATCCTTAAGTATCACCCCCATGGTACAGGCAGCATCTCTGTTTTGAGAAGCATTATATATCATTAGTTGTAGTCAAGAGTGTCATATATTTATTAGTCAGATTATTATATTATGAAGAACTAGTATTAATTTGTGATGTTTCCCTAAGAGGTACCTGAGATATATTAAACACTTGACTGCTCAAATTAGAAGGGAAGGCTACTGATTTCTTACATATCAAAAAAAAAATGGCCAAATGAAATCTATGGAGGGAAAATTGATCTTTTGTGCATGTATATATGACAGAAACATAAAGAGTTGTCCACCTTCGACCTAGCTCATAAACATACCTCAGTCAAACTAATCATCCATGCTCATACACTTGCATGTGTATACTGAATGCTTAAATTTTGAAGCTGTGACTCTCACTTACTTTTATCAAGCACACCTAACATACCATTAATCAGATAGCAAGGCAAGTTTACTTAAGTTTTACAATTGAGGCAATTTTATAAGAAACCAGATCACTGAGGCTAAACCTTAACACAGCAAAAAAAAACCTAAAACAAAACAGAGCACATTGAAACACACCAGTACCCAGTAAAGGCTCGCCAATTTTTACTAGGTTTGCTTTTAAAATTTTAACTTAAGATCACAACTCTATTATTAAGAACTCAATGTCTGTCATGGTATCCATTCCCAAGAATTTGTGAATTACCTTTCTTTGAGTTGATGTTTATCAAGAAACTCACATTGCTAACAAAATTAAATCTCATAGAATGATGTTTTCATGATACAAACTTTCCAATGTTTCAAGGACAGAACATATGTGGAGTGTAGTCAAATGTCACAGCATAAATTTCTCGATATTCAACAAAGTTATTGCGATTCAAGGTTGGTTGTAATTACATTTAGAACGAGCAGTTGTATTGTGAAAGTACTTCAATCAAATTTGTTTCATTTTATTTTAATCTAATAGAATGATTCTCTAGTGAAAATTCAAATACCTGGTTTGATATCCAAACTTCCTTTAAACCATGAGTTGCAGCAATAATTGTCAGTTCTGCACACCTTTCTGACGACACTCTCCTCTGTCAAAAAGAAAAAACAGCAAGATCTAAATTAAAACCAAGCAGGCAGCATAGAAAGTAATCAGTAGTGCTGAAGGCTGGCAGATGGATGAGAACATGTTCAATAAGAACATAACTGTTTTACAATATGCCAATCTGCACAGTCATAGATGTGCACACCTTGCTGCATCACAATATTTGAGTTGTCCAAAAGAGACAACAAGAAAAAAAGTTACAACTAAAGCCAATTCCACTCATAACACTACAGTAAGAAGCTCAAGCTCACCTCAGAAGTAAATTTGTTTCCTGAGGATGTCGATCCAAAACCATTTGATGTTTCTATTGGTCCAGGACAAACAACGGTCACCTTAATCCCTTTTTGACAGAGCTGTGATAACACAATTTAAGAAAGAATGCAAGGACTTGGCAACGAATAGGAAAAAAGTTGAACATTCATTATAAGGTGAAGCATAATAATTTGGAATAATGTATTTTTTACACTAAATAGCATAAGCCATTACAAACATCATTGCCCACAATATAGCCTCTTGTGCGTCTTGACCGATGTAGTTTTGGTTCATATCCTTGTTTTAAATAAGTTTCTTGTTGGAAACTCGAGGAAAAGGACCAGGAAAACAAACTTCTTATAGCCCCACTTAGTTTCTATTGGGCCAAACTTACCATTCTTAACACATAATAGAACCAACTAATCATGACGCTCTTATTCCTAGTTCACCATCAAAGCACACAATTACTATGCAAATCATTGTTCTCAGCTTGTTTACATTTCAGTTCAAGTACCTCCTCATCCAATCCATTTAACTAGTAACACCAGCATCTTTTATTTTCTGCGATTCCATAAAAATCAAGGAACTCATGTTTAAAGTTTCTTATCCACATCAGACACCTTTATAAGTTATAATTACCCACAAGGGCAAATCAAGAGTGCATATTTCAAAGTTTATTCTTTTCTGCATGTAGCAAGCAACATGCTATAGGCAAAATCAGCCCAACCACTTTCCCAAGTTCAAATTAGTCAATCCAGGTAAACATATTTCAAAGTTTATCCACTATCTCCAGCATTAAGGGAAATAAACTAGGCACAATTAGCCCAACCACCTCTAAACCTCTTCCAGAGAGAGAGAGAGAGACTCAGTAATAAACGGGTTATTTAGCTTGTATTTTAGACAGACTACCTTAATAAAAAATATTCAATAATAAACTTTCGAATTAGGGTTTTTGTGTGATTCTTTTTTGATAGAATTCTAAGTTATTGTTCTTGTTGTCTTTCTTACGTTACTTTTGTTCATTTTATGGATTGAAACAAATGCTACTTTTTTGTCCATTATTGCAATACTTTTTTATGTTATAATCTCGCATAGCAAGAATTCTAATTTACCATAATGAGCAATTCCCAAAGCATTTGACATAAGAACAAGAATTCTAGTTTATCACAATGAGCAATTCCCAATACATTTGACTTAGAAATAATATATATACCTCAGAACGCAAGGAATGAAAGTATCCATTTAGAGCACATTTAGAAGCAGAGTATATGGCCTGACCCGGGGTAGGTGTCTTGCCTGCAACACTGCTCATCTACATTCATAGAGCAATTAAGAAGTTAGTGGATATCAAACATGTACTTTATAAAACTAATCTATTTCTTTAAGAAAGGGTGAGAGGCAAGTGCTCTAACATAGATAATTATTTAGATTTCCTTCTCTCTTTTTCTGTCATTCATTTATAATATACCAATCAAAGGAATGTAGCTAGGAAACTAAGAAAAGAGAACACATCTTTCTAGCAATCAATCTCATAAGTGACAAGCATTACTATAGACTATAAGCAATAATTGTAATGTGCAAGGATCATTCAAGTAATAATTTCCTTATGAAAGTTGAGATGTACATCCAAAACAAATATTGGTTAAAATATATATCACTAATCCAAACATACCACAACAAAATGACCCCTCCCCCGGCTCAGCATAAAAGGCGCCAATAGCCGTGTGAGAGATATTGGCCCCAGGACATTGATGTTGAATGTAGCCTACTTCCACCAAATAAACACCATTAGTAGTTTTACAAGGGAGTCACAGAAAAAACTTGATTGAGTATCATATTAGTGATCCTTTGATATATGCATCTTGTTTACTGAACTAAACTTGAAACTAAATGCAGGCAAGGCATAGCAAAATAACTCAAGTAAACTAATGTTATTTTTTAAATGATTGGACTAGATCATCATTAAGATGCTTAATTCCATGATTTGATACCTTGAGACTTTCCTCGTTCACATCCAAAGCTGTTGATTTCTGCCAAAAAGAAATAACAAAAAGTAAAGTCATTCACCACTGGAAGACAAATCAATTTTACAAGCATATCAATAGATTATCAATGATGCATAAAATAAACTGAACCATATTGCTGCATATTCAATGCTTCCAGAGATATGTATACTAGGTAGCCTGAAGAGACATGAGGAAGCTACAAATCTCTAGTCAATATTGTGTTTGCAGAATCAAAATGTAGTTATACTTGATAACACAATGATCATCCAGTTATAATGAAAAACACATTGATCATCCCTAAGCAGGATCCACTTTTAGCGCAAAGTAAATAAATTGAAATAACAAGGCAGCACAATCATGAAATTTATTTGATGGTGATAAATATCGCTCTATCAAAATCTTTATGTTTTTTTGTCGCAGCAAAGAAAACTTCAAGGTTATTCCCAGGCTTATGACCAAGCATTCCCACATCTTAACAAAAGTAAAAAGACAAAATGAATTAAATTTGCACAATGCAAATACTATATCTCAAGTGTAATCACACTCTTTGATAGGAAATGGCAATAGCAAGCAAGCAACAATGGAAGAGGTTCAGATAAAATCATCCCCACAACAATCTAAGCCGCATACCATTTCTTTCAAATAGATGTTATTTGACTGCAATAGCCAATGTTACTTTCATCATTTTCTGTTTCTGTATAATTCAGATAACCCACTACCTCCACAAACACAAATATTTGCTTTTGTTTAATTTTTTGCCTAACTCAATGACGAGTTTTTGTCTGACATCCACGGATAAAATATTTAAGGTTCCAATGAAAAAAAATTTCACATCTCCCAGCCATTTTCCGTTGTGTAAGTTGTGATTAGAACTACTCTCTCAAGAATCATCTTCGATCTCTCTTTGAAAACACATCACATTTGAATCTCAAATCCCTTTGTAGAAAATGTGAACACCATCATGGATAGTTTTGTTTGTCCTTTAGCTATCTTCTTTCAACATCTTGATTCTCATCATTCTCTGCATCATTTCCAGCAAAACTGTTACTTCTCTTGGCCTCAACTTAGTCATTTTTTTCTTCTCTTCTACATTATATCCTCTCATTTTCCACAATCCTATTTTAATTTCCCAAGCAATCCTCCTCACCTATAGTGTCTTGCTAACACCAAAATCCAATGATTTTTTGTTGGTTCTCCTACAATTTCCTAAGCCTAAGTTTTGCAATCCATACAGCAGAACCACCTTTTCCCCTCAAATACCAATCAACCAAGTTTCAATTCAATCAACGATCTGTATGGCATTGTTCCATTCCTCACATGAAAAACAAAATTTACCACGCCCAAGCACACAAGAAGAACATGTCTATAAGACAAAAGGATGAAAGGAAGTTGGTTAACAATGTTGTCATTCTAGAGGCGTAGGATTGTTTCTGGGACAGTGCAACATTGACCTCCAGCCCATACAGGCAGTATAGACTGATACAGGACAACCTCCAAATCGTTGATAATTTGTTAATGGTTGGTAGGACGTTAAAAAAACAAAAAACAAATGCGTCTTTCTTAGGAAAAAGTAAAGCAGCTTCGAAAAAAAAATTAAGAGATTGATGAACATTTTTTGCTCAAAAAACATGAGTGAATAAGTGCAAAAACAACGGCCATGATCTGCAATATCTCAGTGGACAATACATGTATGAACAAAGCATTGCTGAATGAAAATAAGTCTCTCAAAATGGAAATTACAGCAAGATACACACTGTAACAATCATTGTTAGTTTGTAACAATGTTTACAGAGTAATGTTTTGAAGATGGCTATGTTAGTTTGTAACAATGTTTTCAAAGCAATGTATTGAAGAGGGCTAGAGTGCACTAGAGGTCTGTTGATGAAAGGTAGTGAAACATTCACAACCTTGTTGAAGAATCACAGTGGTGCATGATCTCTTGATATGACATCCTGAATTTGCAATGTGTTAGCAGGTTCCTTAGCTAACTAAGATTAGCTATTGACTTTTGTAGCATGATTTCCCTTTACTTCTTTATCACTAGACTACAATGACCACTAGTTAATATATGCCTATGAGTGTGCCTCTTTGGCTGATTATATACATCTATAGCAATGTATCACTATCCCAAATCAAAAATTTCATACTTACTGGCCGTTCATAAGCTGCATTGTGGATCATATAATCAACACCAGCACCAGAGAAAAAGGACTCTGCTTTCTCTACAGCCTCTTTAAGAAACTCTTCACTGGATGCCAAATCCAAAGGTATAATCTTCACTTCACCAGGTGCATGTTTACCTGTGGGTATACTGATGGCCCGTTAAAAACTAGTAAAGAAGGAAATGGAAGGCCATAAGGCCATGCTCCACATTGGATGAATTGATATACCAGAAAGTTGGTTCTTGACACGCTCCAATTCTGCTTCATTCCGTGATGAAAGAATTAGTTTGGCACCTAAACTGGCCAGTTGTTTAGCAAGAACCTCACCTGAAACCCACCATCAAAAGTGAAAGAAATGAGTTTATATAGGACAAGGAAATTAAGAAAATCTCAAACATTAAAACACATCACACAATAGATATGGAGGACAAAAGCCTCATAAGGACAGTCTGGACCAGAAAACCATTTACCTATACTGCCAGATTTTCACAGAAAGCAGTATTGTGCCGTTTAATTGCAAAAAGCACAATGACCATATAAATTGATACCGTAGGATTTTTGGGTAAGAGATGCAGTTGGAAACACATTATATGCACTCAGAAAATAGTTGTAAAGGAAAAGATTAAACTTATCACATAAAATAAAAAAAGGGCACATGCAATGGTTAGCTTATTAACTGCACATGCACATAAAATTCAATGGTTAGCTTATTAACTGCACATGCAACCTAAGTTCCTTCGGATCAGAGAAAATGAAATCCCAAACTATGTATTAACATCAATCAAATTCGACAAAAATACATCAAGAATTCAAGATGAGAATTTCCATACCTATTCCACGGCTGGCTCCAGTAATCCAAACAACCTAAAAAACATATGAAATAAGTATACAAAAAAATACACACACACACTTCAATGTTTCAAAACACAGATTATGATATGAAATCAAATATAAAATTCAGGGAAACAAATAAAGATAGACTATTTTAAATTGGGCTTTTCACCTTATCTTCAATCTCTTCACGCTTAGCATGCCTCTTTGACAGCAAAGTGAAATCCCCTTAAATTTAAAATCAAATTTAACAAAAAAGAAGAGCATCCCCCATTAAAAATAGATACAGTGAGCTCGCAATTGACATGTAAATGTATGCCTATGATCTCAGTATACATACCATCAGAAGTGAGGAACTTGAAGAGTAAAGCAACGAGAAGGAGAAGTGAGAGAAAAATGAAGATCATTGTTCGTTGTTTGTTCTTCGCGTTTCTCTTCGGTTATTGATAGATAGATTGATACCAAAAAAACCGCAGGTACTCGGATACTGGCCGAGGTAACGAGGACAGCATTTGTTTTCTAAGCCTCTTTTTAGAATTTATTTTTATTTAATTATAAAAAATTAAATTAAATTGGGTTTTTTTTAACAGAACTCAACTATCTTTTTTTCATTCATGTCTTGTTTATTTATTAGCTCTTTTACTTTTTATTTAACAATTATAGTATAGTTTGATAGTTGGTAAACCATAAAAATAATATTTAGAATTATGAACACGTGGGAAAATGAGAGATGGAAGAAATATTATTAAAAATAATGAAAATATTTAAGAAAAAAAAAACAATAAAACTTGTGAGTGTTTTCTGTAGTTCTAGATACAAATTACTATGGATTTTAATAGTGTAATTATCGTTGTGTTTCTCAATCCATAAAAAATAACTCTTAACCTCAAGGGTATTATTGACTTTTTCATCGCATCTGTTGTCATTAAATTATTATTTGAGAGTGTTTTCGCGTCTTTTTTCAGTTTTATGGAACAATAAAACTACGGTTTTACCCCTGGTAGCACAAAAAACAAAGGTTGGGCAAGGATATTTTAGATATTTATATTTGACCATAAATAGTGAAATAACTATTTTATCCTTAGATGAAACAAAAAAAAATTGTCGATGAGGGTATTGCTGGTTTTTCATGTTTGGTGAACAATGAAAACACTTAAATGCCCTCGCAAAAGACAAAAATGGAGGGTTAGCGCTAGGGTATGATGGTATTTTCATCTGCGGATTTTTTGCTATTATCACAGGCTCTAGAGAGTGTTTAAGTAATTGCATATATTTTTATTTTTTTTGGAATAGTTGTTGGTGTGTTTTCCTCATACGCCAATAGTTTTTTTTGTCCGCACCATATAGGCGGCAAGTGCAAAGTCATGCGACGGTCAAAAATGTTCAACCATCATCTTGCCGGATACGTCACCATGTTCTTTATCACATGGTAGTGCGTGCCTCGGCTCATGGCGGTCGAAGCCTTGCCAGTTTCTTTTTTTACCTGTTTTCGCTCTCATGTAGGCAAAAATACATGCAACTCCTCTTTGTTTTGTGTGTTTCATTTCGGTCCTTTGTCTTTTTATTTCTTTTTTATCCTGATTTTTGCTATAGAAGTTTTGATTTTTTTTCAATTTTGTTCTTCAATTGAATATGTTATTTTTCATTTTAGTCCTTATTCTTATTCTTATTCTTTTTTATTTGTTTTTAATTCCTTTATTTTTTCCAGTCTCGCGGTTTTGGTTTGTTTCAATTTTGTCCTCCATTTGAAATTGATCATATATGTTATTTTTCATTTTGGACCTTATTCTTTTGATTTTTAGTTTGTTTTAAATTCCTTTAATTTAGTTGTTCTCAAAGTTTTGATTTGCTTTAGTTTTGTCCTCCAATTAAAATTATTTTTTCTTTCTTTCATTTTGGCCCTTATTCCTATAATTTTTTGTTTGGTTTTGATTCCTTTGATTTTTTCGGTCCTTCTGGGACAGTCTCTATTTTTTATCCATATATTATGTATTTATGCTCTTAGTTTTGGTTTTTGATTTTTATCATTTTCTCTTTTATTGAGGTTTTATTTTTATTCAATTTATTACTTGAAAATTAATTTATATTGATGATCATTTTAAAATTGATATTTCTTCTTTTTTTCTTGTCTTTTTGTTAGTTTAACCTACCATAAAAGAAACATAAACAAAAACAATCATGGAAAGCGAAATATGAACAATATAAATTCCAATTATGATTAAAAAACACCAACGTGTAGCATTTTTACTATTGATGCTTTTTTCAAACACCGTGGACCACAATAAATATTTTTTCCTTTTTCCTTTTTTTCACCCCTTAGATTTTTTCATACACTGTGAGGCTCTTACAGTGGCAATAACTTGGCATAACATTTTGATTCACGTTTAAGGGTGAGGAGCGGGGGAGGTGTTGCTTGAATCAAAATTGAGGATAGATGGGCCTAAATTGATGTGTCTTTTTTTCTTCCCTGAGGAGATGAACCAGGGGATGACAAAGATAAAAAGAAAACAAAAAGAATAGGTAGACGGATCCATGTTGTAGGACATTTGCCTCCATGCACTACCTAAAAAGGAAACCTTAAACTTGATTGAAACGATTCCAACTAAAAGGGAGTATTTTTAGTTCGGTTCAATTTTTATCTATAAAAATAATTAAATCAAAAAAATCAAAAAGAGAAATTGAAACTGAATCGGACTCGGTTTAAACCGACTAGTTTTGGTTTGGTTTAGTTTGTTTTAACTATAAAACAAAAAATAGTTTCTGTTTCTTAGGGTTTTTTTACTTTAACCAAGTTTTTCCTTCTCTCATTTAACCAAAATGGAATCAAACCAAAAGATTTGAACTGCATCGAAAGAACAAAAAAAGTTGTAGTATTTTTTTAATTTGTACATGTTTGGTTTGGTTTTGGTTTACCGGTTTTTGACTTAAAAAATCAAAAACTGAACCAAAAGTTTTTTTTAAATTCTAATTGGTTTTTTTTAATGGTTTAGTTTTTCTAGGTTATTTTTTTGTTGTTTTCTCTGTTTAATCGATTTTTCAAAAAAAATTATTACCCCTAAATCCAATGACACAAATAAAACTTGTCATTAAAAATTTATAGGACACTATATATGCCTCTCAAATACAATGGGCTTCCTCACATGCTAGTGCATGTGTTTAACGCACCAAATATTTGTTTATTTGGTCTTTAATCTTTTAATATCTCTTTTTTTTATTTGGTCTTTGATTCTTTGATAACTTTTTAATTTAGTCCTAGATTTAATCTTACCCACTCCAATTAAGCAACTTTGAGCCAACTCAAGGAATTGTTTGGCATTGCGTTCAAAAGTATTTTTTGAAAAATTTAAAAAAATATATTTTTATTTTTTACTTTAAATTAAAAAAATTGATGTTTTTAGATCATTTTATGTTCTGATGTCAAAAGTGATTTTTAAAATATAAAAAATATATTATTTTAATATATTTTTGAACGAAAAGTACTTTTATAAACTTTAATCACACTTTCAAATAGACATTAAAAATGGTTGGATTTGAAACTCAGGTCATGCAAGGGACCATGACACAGGGTGAAGCAAAATCATGAAAAGTAAAAAGGAGCTATGCTAACAAATTATTTTGTTTTGATTCAATTCTTTCTTTATTATCATAAACAATATTGATAGGTAGTTGAATTAATATATTAAGTAGCATGACCCATTATGAGATCATGTTTTTTATATGTATCCATCACTTAACAATATTTCAATATTTGTTTATTTTTAATGATTTTTTAGCATTTATTAACATATAAGGTGATCAAAAAAAATTATTGAATAAAGATCAAACTTTAAATTCATATTTTAGATTTTTCATCATTTATTTATATAAAAAATAGTGACCACATCTTTTTTAATGCTAGATTTGACTTTTGATTCGGCCTATAAAATAACGTGTGCAACAAGACTACTGACTATTAAGGGTCTGTTTGGTATTGCTGTTGCTGTTGTGGTTGAGGTTGAAAAAAAACAGTTTTAAAAAAAGTGCTTTTACTGCGGTTCAAAATAAGCAGTGAAGTGTTTGGTTAAAACTGTGGTTGAGTTTGAGGTTTAAAACACACACACACACACACACACAGATATATATATATATATATATATATATATATATATATATATATATTATTTTTTAAGTATTTAATAATTATAATAAAAAAATATAATTAATAATTCAAGTAAATTAAACACTTGTTTTTATTCTCCTATCAAACTACTTGTAATTTCATCCAAATTAAATTCATACGTGAAGGTCTCTATGATCCCGGAACAATTATAAAATATCATTTAAAATAAAATTAGAATTGCGATACAAAAATTATATTGTGATATTCTTTTAATATATTTATTTATTGTAATTAATTTTTTAATTTTTTAATATTAAATATACACGCACACACACACACACACACACACATATACACACACCCAGCCCAGCCCTATATATATATATATATATATATTCCAGCCCACCCTAGAAAACGAATGTAACGCACGGAAAACAGAAAATTTCTGCTTTCCATGAAACGCCGGTTCAACATTAAGAAATAGTGGGCCCCATAATTAAACCAGCTTTTTTTTGTTATTTACCAAACACATATTTATAGGTGCAACCTGTGTTTTGTTGAAAATGCAGGTTGCACCTCAATACCAAACGGGCGCTAAAAGTAAACAATTTTGGATTACAAGCTTCTTCACTCACAACTTTAGTATTCCAAATTTTGTTTTGAACCACATGAACAATATATTTGAAAACCATCACTTCACTTTTGTTTAGTATTTCAAAGCTTGTATTGAACATTATAATGAAGCCTTTTGTTTCTTTCTTTGCAAATGATTTACATACAGTTATACCATGTTAATCTCAGGATCATAAAAAAAATATTGGTGATTTGTTTTAAAACAAAAAAATGAATTCAAAGTCTCAATATCCCATATGCCTTTGTTTATCATTAAGTTGTAAATAAGTACTCTACACTATTTTCACTTGATTTTAGAGTCTAGCTCTGATATCAATTGATGTGAACCTCTTGATTAAGCTGTCAAATAACCCCCAATGAAGATAATACTGCCCCAAGAAATATGAAAATCAAGTTTGAGAAGTGTAACACAATGAAAACCTATCTCGAGACACCAACACTATTGGAATTGAATCGAATGACACCACAAGACCAGTTTTACCTTAATAAGTCATATTTGATCTTTGTCCCAACAAAGAAAACATGTTGTATCACGCAAAACATAAGTTTATTTTATTAATCTATGGTTGCTATGTTGACAGCATATAATTAACTTTTATAATATTTCAAATAACCATATTAGATCCTCATATGTGGGCTGATTTGAGTCCACTTACAAAATTTATTTAAATATGTAATAATAACTGAACAACTAATAAGAAAAGAATAAAAAAAAATCTGAAATTAATATCCTAAACATGTTAGTATTAGATTTGTCATTCCTAAGAAGTCCTAAATAGACTAGAAAATCTAATTTGATCTCAACATCATAATTAACCCGAGCCAACTTTCGACCCCATGTGGTGTAAACTCATATTCATTAATATGAACCAAATAAGACCTAGTATACACTTCAAATAAGCTTTCTTTGTTGCCCAAAAGGAATTGAATAACAAAACTCATAGAGACTGTTATGATCTATATCGCAAGGCCTTCCCAAACTTCAATTGATCTAAAATTCCACCCCTGTATAGTATAGCTCTAGAATCGTTTGAGAAAGTTTTAGTTCAATCCATTAGTTAGGTATAGATATATGCTCAATAGAGTATAATTGGATAGTATAAAACTTTACGTCAAAGTTCGAATTTGACCATGTTGGATCATCCTTTATTACCACTAGCCTCTGATTAAGCTAACCTTCTAGACCTATCTATAGTAACAAATAACTACTGACTATATATTGGTTGTATTTGTCCTTGAATAAACTTTGCTTTTTAAAATATCTTTACCCTTCATAATAATAACATCCATGATTTAATTATAGACAATCTTGTCATTTATGTCCCTCATGTCTACAAATATAGCACCAACCTAATAATGCAGAAATAGTTTTCTAGATGCCTTTGCATGCATCAAGAACAATAAAGATAAATAATGATTTTAAAACAAATACCTTTAGGATTCGACTATCCTCTAGGTGACGCTTTATTTGTATTCTACAAAGACCTAATTGCTAAACTTTCTTGACCAACATCTTCTCCCCTTTTTTGGATTGATTAAAATTTCTTATTTCCCCTCTTTGGAAAAAGAACTCTATCTGAAGAGGAGTTAATATCTTTCATTTCACCAAAACTCAAATTGGCCTTATTGGCCCTCTCTAATACATCCCTCTAGGGTCTGAGGTGCTCCTATAAGCTCTTTCATCATTTTAAACTATAATGCAATCAACCTATGTTTCAAATCTTGTTTGTAACCCATCACATAATCTCTCAATCATATCTTTATTAGAAGGAATATAATTTAGTGCAAATATAGAAGGTCATGAAACCATATCTCATAATCAAACACCTCTATATCATCTTGCATCAAAGGGAGAACTCTTGTGATTTTTGTCTTTTGGTGATATTTGGAATAAAATTAATTATTAAACTTTCACTCTAAAATCACTTTATATCTTTAATTTTATGGACCTCCTTAATTGTATAGTCTCTCACCATGACTATGTTATGCCTAATAATAGTTGGGTCGAATCTACTGTAAGTCTTTGACATTTTGATTTGAATCAAGCTCTTCTCCACTATCTTAATCCACCTACCAACAATCTTTGCATCTTGTTGCCTTAAAATTGTCTCATAACTCATAACTCATCTCTCTTATACTCTTCATTGTTTATGGGTGTTACTACTACTGTAGTTGCTGACACTACTGGGATACTAAAGTTGTTGAGGCTGGTACACTATTCATAATAGTAGCCCTAACTATAGTTGGGACAACAAACAATGTGGGGGCCCCCCTACAAACATTACTGGTAAATGTGATATAACTTATTCATGATGATCTAACCTTTATAGTCATGACACTCTAGTTTATCTAGAAGTGGTATCATCTCAAAGTCCAAATAACTCATTCTTCTCATATTGAATAAATGTTAATGGCACATAAAAGCAACATTTGCTAGGGATACTCCCCCTGAACCTTCCCAAAATATATACCCATATTCTCCTTCATACTAGAAAGTGATATATCATCATACCATGCCTCGTGCAAACCATGCTAAAATAGTTTTAACACCTATTAATTTCCATTATAAATTATGATACCAAATATAAAACCCTAACTTTTTAATATAATTTCCACATGATTTTCTTTTCAATAGTTTAACATATATTTATCCTTGTGATTGGTTCCATCGATTGACTGATTTAATTAAATGATAATATTTCAACCAAAATCTTTGGCAAGGTTTCCTATACTTTTGGATTGTACCAAGTTATCAACAACTTTCTATATGTAACAATTCACATTAAAATCATAGTCTAACCATCCTCGATTTTATCTCACATCATCATATTAGGAAAATAGGAAATATCTAATCCCTATATAAACACATCATATTTTATAATTTAATTTTCACAAATAATAAACAAATACAATACATTAGACAAATTCATAGAGAACACATTATAAAATAAACTTATGCATTATCAATCCTAATATATACAAAATGAATCCATGATATTATAAAAAGACTAACAAGAAATTCTTATAAAAAGTAACACAAATATCATGAATATTGACATTATTTACATACATAAATTTACATTACAAAATGATTAATATTTTAGAATTACATCTTTATTAGTTAACAAAAGGAATCCTAAGCATCTATTATTCTACATGAGATTGCCAAGTACCTATAATTGATTTAACACTAGGTATAATTAAAACTAAATAATGAATATAAAAACAATAAGACAACTCTCATGGTATGTTAAAGTCTTAATTTATCTTTCAATCAATTTTATAGTCTTGTTGAATTATGTTTCTAAGCTATATATCCTAGTCATTCTTGAACCGATGCCTCCATTAGCAAACATAATCATAATTACTAGTTAACTAATTTCATCGCCCAATGATTAGGAACTAGCATCATCATCAAGTAACTAATTCTATTTTCAATTACAAGGCACTAAATCTGTTACAACATAGCTAGTTCCACTACCCCATACGAGCATTATCTCCATTATCGAATAACTAGTTCCACTCAAATCAATATTGAAAAAGAAACATACCACATTTAATAAGAGTGTAGTTACTTAATTTGATATAAAAATATCAAGATGTCAAGCACTTATTTAGGGCCTATGCTTATGGAGTTATCCCTTCTTGTCATCCTAAATTGCTAATATCTTCTGTTCCAATATAAATCATCATCATCATAAAATAATTCAACTATCATTGAAAATATTTTTGAATTCTTATTAAAACCATATTTTTCACTTTAATAACAAGGAAGCCATAAAATTCCATACACGTGTATTTTTCATAACTATAGTTATACCTAAAGATATTTTCATTTAATTCTTCAATCCACATTAAATTTAATTTCACACAAAACCTTTAATCTCATGTGTGTGTGCGTTCAATATAATTTCCATATCAGATTTTTATCAGGGTTGTCAATACCGTTTTGTTCCGGCCGGAACAACCAAAACGTTCCATGCTATTAAAAAAACTGAGACAACACGGCGTCGTTTTCGTCTCGGTTTTAATTTCTGGCCCGTTCTCGAATACCGGCCGGAACGTCTCGGTACCGTTCCGGGTGTGACGTTCTGGCCTTAAAATCCTCTTTATTTTGATTAACTTGTGATTGTGTTTCTAATTTTGAGATTATGTTTGTTTGACTTTGTGTTCATATTGTATAATTTAAAGTTAATTTATCTTGAATTTTAATTATGCTTGTTAAATTAATATTTTAATTTTTTTTTATATATATAATTAATTATATATGAACAGTACAATCCCAAAACGACACGCTGAAATGCTCCAAAACCTAAAATATTCAATACCAATAAAAAAACTAGAACAATGACCAAAACAGTAATGACAACTTTGGTTTTTCATACTAACAATATCATCCATATTTAATTTCATGTCAAGTGCGCCAGCTGTTTCAGAAAAAAAGAGGAGAAAAAAAAACCCATCTTGCCAGCATTCATCAGTGATGCGTATCGTAGGAAGGAGCATGTTGTCCGTCCATCCAACCTTTTTGACCCGTCGTTGCAACGCAAGCCGTTGATTAGATGCAGTGCAGGTCAAAGCAGCGACTATCTTAATTAATGAATATTTTTCTTTAATAATCTCTTAAAAGGAAAAAAGAAGAAAGGCGGAGTAGAAAGTGACTTTTTTCTCCATATATCAATTCTATCCTCTCACACAAAATAATCCCCCACCTGTCCTTCTGTTTGTTTTCTAGTCTAAGATAACAGAAACAAGGATATAAAAAGCAGAGGAAGAATATTAGAAAGGCGGCCTCCAAATAAAATCAGCTTTGAGAAATTGGCGAAGAGAAAAGTAAAGAGAGATGTGTACAGCCTTACCTGCTGCTGCTGCTATGAGGCTTTTGTTGGCCACTTCTACCGTTACAGATTTCCCCTCCAAATCCCTAAGAACAACAACAACAATCCCTAATTTGAACCAATCATGTCTTGCGAGAAGAAACAGCCTCTCTTTCTCCAAACCAACGGTACCCTCCTCTCTCTCTCTCTCTCTATCCCTGTAATGCTAGTATATTTTTCTTTTGGTTTTATCTGTGGTTGGTTTTTTAAGATGCAAAATTTATTACTCTTTGAGCTTTTGATGAATTGGGTTTTATGCTGTGCTTGTGTTTCTCCAAAAATGGTTCTCAGTTTTGTGTGTTGGGGTTTGAGAGGTGGGTCTTGTTTGTTTCTTTTAGTTTCTACTCTCTCAAAACTTTGGAAGAGGAAGTGTTGTTTGGTTGTAGGTTTTGAGATGAAAGTGTTAGATATTTGAACGAATTTTTTTAAAGTCAAAGGTTTATAATGGGGTTCCGTTCCTAATATGTTTTCTTATGGTTGTTTCCTGTTACATAACTTCAATTGCATTCAAAATTTGTTCTTATTGACATTTAAAGTCGGTGCTTAACTAAATTTATTGGCTTCCCCCTCCTTTTTTTTTGTGTTATTATAGCTGTTAATTTTATCTTTTTATTTATTAGCTTAGGCCTTTATGATTCTATATAGGGAAAAGTTCCATTCATTCCGATTCTATAAAAAAACAGGAAAGTTGATAGCTTTGCATATAATCACAAGTAGTAAACGGTAGTATTCTCCGAACTCGAAGTATATGGGGAAGATCACTGGACAAGTAGTTTTTCTTTTTATATGGTTTGCAGATCAAATTTTGGAATACCTATGAAAAATATGTTTGATTTGATGCTGTACGTAAATGCATGTTCTTGAAAGTTCATAGGACATTGCATGTTGCATTGGTCTTTGCATCAAATCCAGTGCTTATCCGATCATATTTCTAAATCTTGTATGTCAGTTGTGGGTTCTACGAAAGCAACTGTAAACACTCAACTGACAAGGTGTGTGGGGCACGAATAAAATGAAGAATAAATATTATTCTTTTAGGCCATGATATAAACATGTTAATTTTCATTAATTGCTTGACAACCAGGGTTTAGAAAGTGTTTATTAAGCTCTTGTAAATGTGTTTCATCTATTAGAAAACTTCAAAGTAAAAGGAGGAGCGAAAGCAATTATTTTGTTCTCCATGCTGTCTATCAGAAAAGTTAGATATCAAAGGATAGATGAAGAGTGGCTTTTTGAAGAGAAAAAGAAAACGAGCAAGAATCATAAATTTATATCTGTAATTCCGGGTTTGACATGAAAGCTGCATAAAAATATCACTTTTATCAATCCTCCTTTGGGAATTAATTGATTCATCTCAAATTTTAAACTGGATTCATCTGGCTGAAATAGAGGTTACAATTTATACTCGTTTGCTGGATATTTATGTGGCCTATGAATAAAAGTAATTGTTATAGAAGGAAGCATGCATAATTTGTTTTAAAGTTTGATTTTCCTCAAATGCATCAAATCTGAACCAACTTTGTTTGATTAAAAAGGGCAAGGAAGTTTTTTTAAATGTCAACCTTTCCCAAAAAATTATTCATATAAATGCTTCTTGGGGCTGTGGGCATGGCATGTGAGAAACAAGTGATTCAGGTTATTGAGCACAACCAGGAGAATAATGTTTTGTCTTAAGGTTGATACTAGAACTTTGATGGTAAGAAAAGATGCATGGTGTGGATAACTGAACTTGTATGTTTAATGTGGGTTGTTTGGATGGAGAAAAATGGGATAACTTTTGAATTGACTGGAGGCTTTATTTCTATTTGTGAGATGAAAATCTCTTTCTGCTGGTCTTTGCCCCATATTTTCCAGATTTTGTAGACTGTCTTGTATTTTTAACATGCCATTTTTAGGTAGCTTGTAAAATAACCCTATACTCTTTTTCTTTCATTTTAACAAGTTTCCATTTATCCAAGGAAAAAATTTTGGGCCTACTAAAACCAATTGTTATTCATTATTTAACTCGCATGCAGACTGATCTGCGACACCAGTCAAGTACATGCCTTGATATTTTATGCATGCAAGGCCACTCCCCTGGTTTTCTATATATCTTCCATAAACCTTTCTTTTTTCAGATTTATGATTTGTAAAATATACTGCTTTTTACTGAGTTGAGCTGATATCATGTGAATTATGTTTCTTTTGAGTGTGGTATGATTTTATGGGGGTGATCAAACAGACTCAAGCTTTATGTATGCTTGCTAGGTCTTGAAATATAAACATTTTGAGGGGGAAAAAGGAAAGAGATGATAATATTTGTTTCTAGTAGGCCATGTGAGCTTACTACTTGATCAAGCAGACTACTCTAACGAAACATGCCTCAAAGCTCATGTGAGCTTGAGCTTGTCTGATCACCACTCTTTGGGTGCAGTTGGTTTTCACTAATGATTTACTACCAGGGAATCTGTTTTTATGTAATGGAAATAGTGGCTTTGTGGACATAAGAGGAAGGATCAAGAAATGGATAGTTGGAAAGCTGAAGAGGAGAACGTTGAGTGCATGTTTGGTTCAAATGAAGATACTGGCAACCAAATTCCAACACAAGCCCAATCTATTGTGGAAGGATCAGGGACAGCTGTGTTGTCAGAATTTAAACCTGTTCCTGATGTAGACTATCTACAGGTGTGTAATCTTTCAATTACAAACTTGTTCTTCAGTCAACAGAATTTGTTTTGGGCAGTTGATTGTTAAAGCCAACCCTCAACTTCTTCAATAGCAGTATCATCTCTCCACCACTTTGACATATTGGGTTTGACAATTGAAAAATAGTTTACTGATGGCTTATGTGGGATATCATGCATTAAAGCACTCAACTTTGTAAAAATGCCCTCGCATTTTAGTGGTTGGGACCACTAACAACCAAGAGGCCCAGGATAATATATTTTCCATGATGGACATAACAATGAGTGATCATCTGCTGTCTGATCTAAGGCATTCTATATAGATGATAGTTTTATTTTATTTTTTAATGTGATTCTCAGGGACAAATTTTAAAGAGTAAAGTTCATCTCTCTTTGTAATGGTTGCAGTTTTGCATGCACCCCAGCATTTTTTTTCTATTGTGCTAAACCTTAGGGCCTTGGAAATCTGTTCAAAAGGTTAAGTTTTATGTGCATATACAAATGTTTGCAGGAGTTATTGGCCATCCAACAACAAGGACCTAGAGCTATTGGGTTTTTTGGAACCCGGAACATGGGCTTCATGCATCAAGAACTTATTGAGATTCTCAGTTATGCTTTGGTTATAACAGTAAGATGCCATGACATCAATCTCATTTATTTAATTTCTGTTTGTCTCCTTGGAATACTCATTAAGCATTCTAGAAATTTACTTGATATTGGTTCTCACCATGGACTGTTTAGGCAATTTTTTCTGAGATTCTCATCTTCCTGAAATGCAGCATGATTTCTTTCCTGCAGAAAAACCATATTTATACATCAGGTGCATCTGGGACTAATGCAGCTGTTATAAGGGGTGCTTTAAGAGCAGAAAAACCTGAACTACTTACAGTAATCTTGCCTCAAAGTTTGCAAAAACAGCCCCCTGAGAGCCAGGAGCTATTGGCAAAAGTAAGAAATTAATTTTGACATTCATCCATGTAATGTTCCCTCTGTTCTGACATTATTCAGCCTCTGGATGTTTGCAGGGGTATTTTAATGATAGTTAAGTTTTAAGCTCAAAACATTGTGCAGCCAAACCCATACACAAAATTATGTAATTGAATTCTTGTTAAAAAGCATCTGAAATGTAACCTCAAACATTTGATTTACTCTCAGACATTGTTGAACTTGTAGTCTATTTAATTTGTACACCTATTAGGTGACCTTTTGAGAGATTGTCATTGTCAATAGTAAATTAGATGGTAAAATTTCAGCCCACCTCTCTTTGAAAGTTTCTTAGTAAATGTTGTGGATAGATTAGGGTTAAAGTTAGATGTTCAAAATATTATCTTGATCCCAATCATTCAATTCTAAATTTTTTGCTATTAATTGTTTCGTTTGTAATTATCTATATGGCTACCAAAAGAAGATCTCTATTTTACACAGCAATTAGCCTAATGCTAGTTGCAGAAGAGTCTACAATTAAACGAACCATGACTTTTTATGAAAATAACTAGGTCCTATGAATATTTTATGTACTGAAAATGAATCTACGCCCCTTGTTTTTTTTACTGTGGAATACACCAAATTGAGCTATAGGAAAGGAAATAATAATATCCATCACTGATGGAAACTGTTGGTGTTGTGGTAACTGGGTTTTTTTTTTATTATTATTATTTGCAGGTGCAGAATGTGATAGAGAAGCCTCACAATGACCATCTACCACTGATTGAAGCCAGCAGGTTTGTGCTAACATGTTATTCTTTCAGTTACTCTTCCAGTATTTTATTTCTTACATCATTTTCTTTTGCCAAGCTGTTTGATCTTACACGGGCAAAGCATGGTAGATTCACTGATATAGGAACTCAGCTGAAACGCAAGCTTGACTTGCAATGTTTAAAATGTTTAGTCTAGTGAAGGATCTTGGGTTGTTAGTTTTGGTTTGCTAGTACGTTAATCCCCCTTCACATTTGAGTTCTGATTTGGTGGGGAGTTATATAGAGTGGCTGCAAAGTTGAAGCTGGAAAATGACTGCATCTTCAATAATAAACAGAATTTCTCTGATGGTTTTTAATGGTGAAATTGCAGGCTGTGTAACATGGACATTATTTCCCAAGTACAACAGGTTATTTGCTTTGCCTTCCATGATAGCAGGTTGCTCATGGAAACTTGTCTGGAGGCCAAAAATCTCCGGAAAATTGTTACTCTCTTTTATCTGGACTGAAGCAATTTGTTCATTCTATACATTGTTTTGTAGAAGAGAGGTTGGGAAGGGATGTTGCTTATTCTTTTTTCTTTTTTTTTTGTAAATGAGGCAATGAATTGGGAGAAATCAGTTGACTTAAAGCACATATTGTAACAGTGATGGAGCCAATTTGCTCCACATAGTTGGATAGATACTGTAAAAGTTCTTATTCACCTGATTTATTAGAGGATATGGGACATGAACTGCACCTTCCCATTGAATTTCATATCTTCATGCAATATGTTGGTTTCTGTTTTACCTACGTCAAGCATTTCAATTAATGTTTTTGTTTAATTGAAACACACTTTAATGAACCTAAAAGCATTTTCTACTCTTTCAATAGATGTAAAATACATGGAAGCAAGTACATGTCTGTTTGGGAGTGTTGTTTTGAAAGAAAAAGAAGAAGAGAAGGGTATCTTTGAAATATAATTTGAGATATATACGAGCAGCCACCGAATGATGCTCCTTAGAGAACCCTCTGTTCGTGTTAGTGAAAATGCAGCAGAGCAGCTTGAATTTCATGTCTTCATGCGGTTAGTCTCTGAGGAGCAATTGAAACCTTAAAAATAAATGATGTTCAAGCCTTAAAATTTATTTACTATATCCTTAAAATTTGTTTACTATATGTAAATAAAATGTACTATAAAATTATCTTAAAAATTAAATTTCATAATACTGTCAAACCGTGATAAAAACACACACACATCATGTATACAATTATATATATATATATATATATATATATATATATATATATATATATATATATATATATATATATATATATATATAATGTTAAATACTTTATAACAATAAATTATTTATTTTTTATATTCTATTCTACTTAACAAACTCAAGTGTTTGGAATTGTGTTTTTAAATTATAGTTTGTACATAAAACCATAATTTTAAAAAATATCATATTTTCAACTTTATCAGAATTTAAGTTTTTTTATGTAATGGATTTTAAAATATAGTCTTGAGAGAATTAACATATCTGTAACCTACTTTGTATTAATATTTTTTTTGGTTTTGTTTTCAACCGTGTTTAGAGTGGGTAAAAAAATAAAATTATCTTTCAAATATATTAAATTAATTCTTTTATAATATTTCTTCTTAATATGATAATATAAAAGAATTTCTAAAACACTATTTTAATAATTTTTTAAAGGTTTTAACCGCGGGTCCAAAATTAACCATAGCTGTAACAATTGCTGATGAAACTGCATGGATAAAATCTTCGTCAGTCTCTAATAAAGATAAAGTAATTATAGTTAACCATGTGGCGAGTCATAAGAGGTTCGACTAAGTTTATATTTGTTAGCTTGTAGTTGTTTTTTAAAGTGTTTTTTATTTAAAAATATATTTAAATAATATTTTTTTTATTTTTTTAAAAATATTTTTTAATATTAACACTTCAAAATAATTTAAAAAAATTAAATTTTTTAATTTAAAGTAAATAATGAAAATTAAAAAAAATTATTTTTTTGAAAAATGATTTTAAAATACAGTACCAAACACTATCTAAATAGTTTATTTTTCTATAGTTTCAAGCATAGTTGTTAATTCCGTTCCGTTCCGGGCCGTAATGTTCCGTTCCGTTCAAAAAACCGAGACAAAACAGCGTCGTTTTCGTCTCGGTTTTAATTCCGGTCCGTTCCGGAAATTTCGGCCGGAACGCCTCGGTTCCGTTCCGGGTGTGCCGTTTCGGCTACATAAAAAAATCATTTAACTTTTAAACCAGCATACATCGGATGTCACTGACATCATTTTAAGTGAGCAAATATTGCAAGTCAAGTTGATTTAGTTTTATAGAAACAATTATTTGCATTGACATATTATTAATCGATGTGGGATAACATTTAAAGCCACGAGATGAAACTTCTTTGATGATTTCAACGATGTGGGATATGAGAATTGAGAATTTAGTTGTCCAGCTGGACAAACTTAATTTGTTGTCCGGCTGCATGTTTGTCCAGCTGGACAAACATGCTATATATATATATATATTAAAATTAAAAAAAATATATTATAAAAAAATAAAATAAACCAAAATCAAAAAAAAAAAATATTATAAAAAAATAAAATTGTTGCATCAATTTTGATTTTATAAAAAATAAAAATTATATTTATTTATGTTTGTTTGAATTTGTGTTTGTATTGTATAATTTAAAGTTAATTTATCTTGAATTTTAATTATGCTTGTTAAATTAATATTTTATTTTTTTTTCATATATATATATATATAATTAATTATATATGAACAGTACGACACCGAAATAGCACGCCGGAACGGTCCGAAACCGGAACGGTCCGTTCCAATCAAAAAACTGGAACGACGACCGGAACGATATTGACAACTATGGTTTCAAGCTCAAAATTTGCGATTGCTAATATATCAAATTTAAATAATTATTAAATTTAAAATTTATATAATTAATTAAGGTATATATATATATATATATATATATATATATATGAGATTAATCAGGCATCAACCAGATATTATAACAACGTTAATAAAAAAGAGTAATGATAGTTGAGAAATCTAGCGTCCAGGCTTTTGCAGCGGATCGAACATCAATTTTCTGACAAAATAAAGCTGCTGCCAAAAACATTCGGCGCATATATATAATTGTTTATTATATAATCATACATGTGCATTAAATGCTCCCTTCTCTTGCAATCATGAGATTTTCTTCCACTCTTCCACCTCTCTTGTCGCCATTCCCGAACAATACAATCAAGCACGATCTAGCAGCAGCTCATCTGGGTGTTCACTACCCCACCCTCCATTCACTCTCTGTTATCAATAGCTTCCATGTTTCCTCCTGGTGGAAACAGTACCAGCTTGAACCCAGAAGCTCCTGAGTTCTTTCCTCATAATTACCTTGACGACGATATGGTTGCTCCTTCGTTTTTTCCTGCAAATTTCTCTTTTCTTCCTGCAATGAATCAAAACCCATCTTCTTATTACTACTATCACTGCAACTCGACATCAGGACCATCTTCCCATCCTTATCCTTACTATACTCACGCTGATTATCAAAACCCTAGCAATGCACAGTACTGCGTTACGTTTTCTCACAGCCATGATCTCATGGTTTCTACAGTACTGGCCAAGCCAAGCCCTATCCTGGCAGTCTCGGAGGAAACGCAAATGGTGCGAGCCCAAGATGAGCCGGAAGTGGACATGCGACAGTTGATGAACTCATCAAGTAAGAAGAGAGGAGAGTGTAGCAGATATGTTGGTTCTTATAATGGTGGGAGAGAAGGGGGTTGTAGAGGGCACGGAAAAAAACATGCAAGGAAGGAATATTTGGCAACCAAGTCTAGTCGGGAGTAATAGAAATTTCGAGAGGCAATATTCTTACACCGGAAGGAATGTGAGATCTTGTGGCGGTGCCGATTCTAGGCAGAAGCATTCCGTGTTCCCTGTGCTACCCGATGGCCAAGATACCACAGTTATGATCAAGAATATTCCCAATAGATACACGTAATTAATTGGTTCCCTTTCTGTCTCTCCTTATATCTGTGTGCAATGGTGTTCTTCATTAGTTACAGTACTCTGTTAGTTTCTTATCAAGCATGCATGCAGTATTGTATCAGTACCAATCATTTTCTAATTTAGTCCAAAAGTTGTTTCCTTTTGTTATTCTGAAATGGTTTTTCTTGTTACTCTTATTATATCTCCACAGAATCGCTCCTAATAGTTCCGCTTGTTTTCTTGTAGCCGTGAAATGTTGATGGAATTCCTTGACAGACATTGCATGATGGAGAATGACAAGGCAAAGCATCAAGATCCTGGCTCTTCCAAGGAGGCGATTGTATCAGCTTTCGATTTCCTGTATCTGCCAATCGATTTCGAGTACGTTTCATTTATGTTTCTGATCGTGAATCATATATTGCTGGGGTTTAATTGAGAGTTATTATTATACATATCTATTCACAAAAGCCAAACTTCATTGTTTCGATCAAGCTAATTAATGCTGGATTTGTGGTGGGATGCAGAAGAGAGGCCAACAAAGGCTACGCTTTTGTCAACTTCACAGATGCAAGAGCTGCGTATAAGTTTTACCTCTCCGCCAACCATCAAGCATGGGATGTTTTCCAGTCCAGCAAGATACGTGAAATAGCCTGTGCTAGGCTCCAGGTACGTTAATCATGAGAGTATTTTTCTTGAAAGGCAGCACTTTATAAGACTCCCTTGGTTATTTCTCTTATCTGAACACCATACGGCTTGATTTGAGAATGTGATCTCAGGGCAAGGAGCAACTGGTGAGGCATTTTGAGAGGTCAACTTTTGAATGTGACTCCGATGAGTTCTTACCGGTGAGTTTCAGCCCAGCCAGAGATGGTTCAGGGGCGGTGGTGGAGCAAAGGGCAACGGGTAGACGTATTTGTAACAAAATCTAGCCATGAGGGCCCCTACTAGATATGGTGACCAGGACAAGAAACAAGATTAATTATGTGCTTTTGTCAATTGTCATTTTGTGACCATCATATCAGGCCTCTGTAGCTACTTTCGGTGACGGCAGTAGTTCACTTGTTGTTTAATATTTATTTATTACTAGGCGCTTGACTGTGATTTAAAATATCTGAAAATTTTTATTTTTATTTTTCATTTTAATTTAGATATTTTATATTATATCAAAAATAATTTTTAAAAAATAAAAAAACATCTAAATACTCTCAATCAGTCCATAACTACCATACTGTTCGGGTTTGTAAGATGCTGCATGCAGTTGTGGAGGATGCTGGTGTCGAGACTCGAGGAGAGGGTAGGGCCTCCTTCAGGAGACTGTGGAAGGACAGGTGTCGAGGAATGAGTGGATGTGATCTGATTGATAGTAACAGTTCTCGTGTGCTAGCTTCCTCGGAGGCTTCTTTTTTTGGCTTGTAAAATCAACTGGCGAGTGGTGATGCATGGACATCTTCGCACGACTAGTAGTGGAGTGTTTGGCTGCCGTCCCACCACCAACATCGTTTTATATATATATATATATATATATATATTTTTTTTTTTTTTAGCAATTTCTTAACTTTACTAAAGACCTAGACCGAGTAATCTTTTTTGTTCCAAATAAATATGGGATATCTCAGTAGGTATCAGAACCTTGGATTACATGCAGTAGACTCACAAAAGAAAATATTAATTGAATGTAGGAGAGTGTACTAGAGATGGAACCAGAACTGATCAATCTCCGATCAGGAGGAGAGATCAAGATATTTCTATTATAGAAAGTTAGGGTGCAAAAAATCCCTTTTTTTTCACCGACAATGTCAGTACAGACGAAATAGGGGAATCAATGCGACTTCGAAGTAATACAACATCCTTGTAGACAAGGACACCACAACCTGGATTATCTAGCAGATGAGAGCAAAGATATAGATCCCCGAAGTGATGCTAAAATGTAAAAGGAGGGCTACAATTATGAGTGATCAGCTTAATTTAATTATAAATAAATTATAAATAAGTTAATCATAAAATATCATTTTATCTTTAATAAATAAAATTATATAAAAATTATTTAACATCTCTCCTCAAATTCAAGATGTGACAGGTACAAACATCAAGAGTTTGCCAACCAGAAAACAAAAATAAGAGATGGAATGTGTCTTGGTAAAGAAATTTGTAATTTGCAAGGAAGAAGGAACAAACGACAAAGCAATTGTGTCATGCTTGAGATGATTACAAGTAAGATGACAATCGATCTCAATGTGCTTAGTGCGCTTATGAAAAATTGAGTTGTGAACAATCTGAATAGAACTTTGGTTGTCACAATACATAGAAGTAGGATGAGTAAAGGAAACTCCCATATCAACAAGTAATCAACGTAAGCAAATAATCTCTGGTAGTAGATGCTATGGCACGATATTCTATTCCGGTAGATGATTGAGAAACAATAAATTACTTCTTGCTCTTCCAAGAAATAAGAGAATCACCTAAGAAAATACAAAACCTAGTAACAGACTTGTGATATGTGAGATCACTATCATGATCTGCATCAGAGTATGCACGCAACTCCAAGGAAGAGGTGGATGAAAGTAAAAGACTTCAAAAACTGTACCCCAAAGATATTGTAAAATCCAAAGAACTACCCATTGAACAGTAGTAGAAGCAACAAACTTACTAACAATATGAACAACATATACAATATCTGAACGAGTAATGGTGAGATATATCAAACTCCCAACAATATCAAGCTATTTAGCGGTATAAAGTAGGATCTATCAAAGGTGTGCCATGAGAAGAAGAGTATCTACAAATCTTGTTATCAATAAGTCTAGCCCACTCAAGAATATCTGCAACATATTTTGACAGAGAAAGAAGCTAACCTCTAGGTGAGTGCTACCTCAATACCCAGGAAATATCAAAGCTTACCCAAATCCTTCATTTCAAATTGTCTTGCCAACTTTGTCTTCAAAACTAAAATACCATTAATGCCATCACAGTTCAACATAATAAATCAAAGACCCCTTCCCAGGTTCGTAACATATCTCATATATATTTTTGTTTTAGGATGTGCGTTGATTCCATTTATATAATTTTTAAATTTCAACATATATGAATGTGTATTTAAACATTGCACCACAATCCCTTTATCCGGATTCTAACATACACTCGATGTATATTAGCCTGTGCATAGTGATCCCCATCCCCGGGATCCTAATATACACTAAATATATGATAGTGATTCATGATGATCCTCTTATCCGAGATCCTAACATATACTAAAATGTATGTTAGCCATTTTTGGTGATCCCTTTATCGAGGATCCTAGCATACACTAGATGTATGCTAGCCACCGCCATGTTTTGTTCATGACATTTTCAAACTTCCCTATCACACATGCCTTAAATATTCTTACTAATAAATCATATCTTCTCAAACTGCCACCATAGCTTTAAGCATAATTCACACATTTTCACTATTAAAATTAAATCAGAAACGTAGGCATGAATCACCTACCTGTTATGGATGCTCTGCTCGTGGTCCCTTGTTGCTGCTGTTGCACAACTGATGCGACCATATTATTTGATAATTTCATCCATATTTACGTAGTGTTTTGCATATGTTTTGTGTATAAAATGTCTTGATATTCTTTTTTTTTATATTTTGAAGGTATTTTTGGATGAAAGATGCAAAAAAGAGGTAATTGAAGGTAATTGACAGATTTGACCTTCAGTCGGTGTTTTGTGCAGAGTGGAAGCTCTAGAGATCGAAATGAAGTGATTCCAGTGACATTCAAAAGCTAACATCCATAAATTTATGGAAAGATAAGGAGATATGAATTTTACAAGGGACAACTAAATTCTGCCAACTTAAGGAAGGACTATTTTGTAAAATAGACACTATGGTTTCTAAGCATATATAAAGGAGAAGAGGAGCAAGGAAGTGGCGTCCAGCACAAAAGAAAACACAAAATCTTCCTCCTCCAAACCCTAAATTATGTGTTCTTCCATCTTTTTATTTAGTTGTTCAATAAACATGCAAGGCTAGACTCTTTTGCTTGGTTGCAAGGACACAAAAACCTTCAGATTTCAAGAACCATGAGATTTATTCTTCCTTCTATTTTCAGTTTATGTTATGAATGAGTATGATTGTTTTCCTATGCATATTTCCTATGATTGTTGTTGATGATTGCTAGAGCGGACTCTAAGTTATTGTTTTGAATAATCTATTGCTAAGTTTAATATCAAAACCGAAGTTGTGATATATGAACTTGTGAAGCAACTAAGCTTGATAATTGTGGCGGAACTACATTATTGAACTTAGGGAGAACATATGAATAAATTGACACAAGTTGCGGACAACTTGTATGTTAATCTTGATGAAATTATCTAGTTCTTAAAGCTACCATTAAATTGAATCATTAGTGCGGACACTTTGATTGTTTGTTGGTTAGAATTAGTTATACGGCGGATCCGTTAATTAATCACGTTAAGAAAAGATAAAATTTCAGAACATAAATTGCATTTTTTGTTTCAAGGATCGGTTCTAATTTCCGTAGGTAGATGTATGCTTGTGACCAAGGTTTGTTTTCTTGATAAGTTTCGATTTTAATTGATTTTGTTTGCTAGTTTAATTGCTGCCATAGTTTAGATAATCACAAACCAAATCCCCCCAATCACATAACATACAACATAAAAATCTGACTTGAAACTTCCTCGTGGGATCGACCCCTTGCTTGCTCTATACTATCTTGTGTGTTTTAAGCTAGGGTAATTAATTTGTGCGATCGCGACATCTGATTTTGTTTTTATTAGTAATTATTGCTTTTTATATTTATATATTATTAAATTAACCGAGATAATTGAATTTATTCAATTTCAAACATTTCTTACTCCTTTAAAAACAATATCTTTATTTGAGTTTTTCGTTTACCCGACTTATGGTATAACTTCAGTCACCTATGTAATGTAACATTTATTGTGAATTCCATCAAATTACTAGTTATATATTACGATTTATGAAAACAATATTCTCATAATGGTGTTCAAGAGTTAGTGGGACCGTTGGATAAATGACAAGTATCATGGGCTGATGTAAAAACTAGCACCTCGACATTAATAATATTTTATAGCCTGAAACTACCATATGTTTGCTCTAGTCATGTATTTTTTTTCCTTATTACATTCTTCAATATTTTGTTTGTTTGAAATTAGATTTAATATTTAATTATTTATTTTATATGTTCTATAAGATTATCCTAATTTCATTTCCTAGATCATGAGTTCAGTAGATTAGCTTGAGTTGACAAGGTTTTTTTTTGTAATTTTTTAATTATATCCTTTAACATTGAGTTTGTTTATCTCGATCTCATGAACAAGGTTGCATGTTAATTTGAATATTAAAAAAAATCATAAGTTGTTTGACTTAATTTTTCAGTGATTGGTTTCTTAGTATAATTATTATCCTTTTAACAACAATATTTCAATTTACATATTATAGTAAGAAGTGTGTCTACTCTATTAAATCATGCTTGCTTGAACACCATAATCATTAGTTCTTTGAATAAGATTTGAAATAAGATTCATTCCATCTTACACCCTGATTTACAATCAATACTATTTGATAACAGATAAAATATTTTTTTCTAATGCATATGGGGTTATGAATCCTCTCTTGATTAATTAAATATTCTTATATAGTTCATGTTATACCCAATATCTATCCATTTGTTATCCTTGATTAGAAAAACATGCTGTGAGATCAAAATATAATACTCTCTATATAAGATAACTTAATTATCTTAAATTCAAGGATTACTTACACAAATATAACGTGAGGTTTTCCATAAAGACAAGTGATCTCTCTATATGAAATTCTCAAATGAGTCAATTGTTTCTTATCACAAAAAATGAAATAAAATGTATCAACATCAATAACTCTAATTAATATCGGGTCTCAATAGAGTATTGATTTGAAAAATTTAGAATCAATTCTTTGATGTCATAGGAATCTCATAACTATAACAACTTTACATTTTTCTTTGTAAAGCATTTTCGTCTCATGGATTTTTTTTTACATTAGATTTAGTAATTAAATATTAAAAATATTTGATAAATATTGAAGATAAATAAGTTTTTATTAATTTATTAAATATATTTATATCAACAAAGTCAATTCCACACCAATATTTTTTTAATGCAGTAGCTTGTTATAGTTTTATGAACCACAAACTAAACCTGTCCCTCAGGAGAATGAGGTTTTTTTTTTGAAATTTTATTTTTATTTTTATTAAGTGAAATAGAAAAAAAAATAAATGTATTTTTATTGAGAAGACATGATATTTTTTGTTTTTGATTTGATTTGATTCCTTTAATTTTTTCTATAAATAGTCCTTATTTTTTATCCATGTTTATATGTATATGCTTTTAGTATATTTTTGAGTTTTTATTATTTTCTTTTTTGATTGAGGTTGTATTTTTATTTAATTTATTCCTAAAATTTTAATTTGTGTTGTTGATCATTTGAAAGTTGATACTTTTTTTTCTCTTTGTTATTTTTTTATTTATTCTTTAAGTCAAATCATTTTTATTTATTAACAAATTATTTGATTCAATTAAATTTAAATTAGTGTGTGTATATTATACATAAAGCTAAAAAATATCGTGATTTCAGTTTAGGGACTTTATTTTACTACGGACTTGAACAGTGAATATCACTTCACTTCCTCCTCCACTTATAACTATTCCCCAACGCAGAGTCATCTTTGCCTTTCACTGGTTTGTCTAATATTTTTAACTTTTTCCTACTAATTAATAAGCTTTATTGGAATTTGTGTTATATCTATATATATATATATACTGTTAGAGAATAATATAAATCATATTTTGGGACCTCACCTATCAGCTTAAGTTTTTAATTGAGATGGTTCCTTAACATGGTATCAGAGCCTTATTGACCCAGCGGTCACGAATTCAAATCTCACCACCCCCATTCTATTTGATAAAAACCAAGCACAAGATGATGTGGGCCTATGCGCAAGTTTCAAGCCCAAAGGGCTTTCACTTGAAGGGGTGTGTTGCAGAATAATATAAATCATATTCTGGGGTCTCACTTATAAACTTAAGCTTTTAAGTGATATGGTTCCTTAACATATACACCCATAGTGGATTAGATTTAACCCATAAACAAAAGTCCTCTTAAAGCAACTGCCTAACAGAGGAGGTTGCCTAGCTACCGAATCAGAAACCAAGATATATTTCCCTGCTACTAAATCAAACTTTTGACTTTCACAAGCCATGCACTCCTCACGTTTTGCAAGGGAAACTAACCATTAACTATTAATTAACTATTATATTATATTATATTATATTATATTATATTATATTATATTATATTATATTATTTTATACGCTAAAAGAGGATGTGATTTTCAACAGTAATGAGCAGTGTTTTGCACTGTTCATCTAGACTTAGAGGCACTGTGAATTGGAATAGTGAAATTATTATTTTGCCCTCCATTTACTGTGTTTTTTAGCCTTGGGTCTGGAGATATTTTTGATTTTTTGTCTTTCTGTGCACAGTGAAATAACCATAATACCCATAAATAATACAAAACAGCATAGGAACCACCGGGGGCATTATGGTTATTGCACTTTTTTTTAAATGGCTAAATACAAAATTACTCCCTAATAAGACAAAACTGA
>CM055438.1:1401370-1585877 GCA_029228465.1 Salix viminalis
TGCATGAATTAATTCATGCAAAACATGTGTGTATATATATATATATATATATATATATATATATATATATATATATATATATATATATATATATATATATATATATATTCTATGTTTGGGTGGGCTGAACTGCTCGCGGCCCGACCCAAGTCTATCATTGTTGGAGCCTCGGCCTAACTTGACTGGGCCGACCCATTTAGTTGGGCCAGGACCAACCCGATTTTTTTTTTATTTTTTTAAGAAACAAAAAATTGCATTAAAAAATAAAAAAAAATGCATTTAAAAAAAATAAAAAAATATATTGTTTTTGTGCATATGGCTGAGTTTCAAGGTTTTCCCAAGCATATTGTTTTCGTAAAAAACAAATATAGCATATTTCTCATATTTTGAATAAAAATTGGATATCGTAACTAGTTTATGATTATCCGTTGGAATTTGGCCAAATTATCAAAAAATTATTTTTGTTTTAGCTATCTCGGTGTTACATTGTAAAGTACATCTACAGATACTAAAAAAAAATTTCTTTTACTGTGGTGTAAAATTATATTGTAAAGTACACCCGCAGACAAAAAATATTTTTTTGAAAATACAATGTTAAAAAAATTAAACTTAGAAAAAAACAATCAAACAACAATGCAACTTGCCTTAGGTAGGTGCACCAGGGGTGATGTGTCTTCTCCATGCACAATAAGTCCCTTTACAAAGACTCTCGCAGACCAATAGGTTCCTAGTGACCTTAATGCTAGGTTGCGACTCCCGATAATTATTTTTGTAATTTTACGACTATAAAACAAACCACCTTTTCACCACGCGTTGTTGTCTCCCCAATTAGGGGATGGCGGGGCACGAAGAGCAAAAAATCATCGTCTTGACAACTATCTTGAGTTGGGTATAGAGATCCAAAATGTTTACATGATAGTTATTAGGTAGGGTGTAACGAAATTGAAGCTTGAGAGAGAGAAGAGCTTATGGTTTTATTACTAAAAGGCATTATAAATACATGCAAATATTAACATACTTCTCATTTTTGACAGGAAGATGGTTTCTAAGGCATTACAAACTGAGAGCTTATCAGCTCAACTTGAATCAATCACATGTAACTAGAGTCCAATAAATAGCAAAGTCCTAGACTAGCTGTTACACATAATACATTGGTTAGCATGCCCCCTCAAGATAGGACACGATCAAAGAGGTCAACCTTGTCATGAAACTGTTGAAATTTAAAGGTAGACAACAACTTGGTGAGAAGGTTAACAAGTTGATCAATAGAAGACACAAAGCGAAGCGAAGCTTACTAGACTAAACTTGATCACGAATGAGGTGATAATCCACGACAACATGCTTCATGTGAGAATGAAAAATAGGGTTTGAGCTTAACTGATTCGCCCTTACATTGTCATAGTAGATCATAGGAGAATAGGGTGGTGTAATGCCAAGCTCTTGGAGTAGTGAACATACCCAACAGATCTCGGCGGTAGTGGTGGCAACGTAGCAATATTCAGCTTCTGTTGAGAACCTAGTAATGGTCTTTTGTTTTTATAAACTTCAAACAATTAAATTATGCCCAAGATAGACTAGATAGGCACTGGTTGAAGAATAATAATCCTAGTTGCCAAACTAATCAGCATTTGAAAATGCATGAGGCTTGTCCGCCAAAGCATGTTGAGAATAAGAGGAGTTACGATGCAGTAAAAGAAATTTGTTAAGTGTACAAAGGAGATAACACAGAATACGCTGAATAAGAATCTAGTGGGAATCAGTTGGACAGTGCATGAACTGAGACAATTTCTTCAAAACAAAGGATACATCTAGCCTTTTAAGAAGAGATATTGAGGAATCTCAACAATTTTATAATAAATCATGGGATCGAAGATAAATGAACCAAACATTAAGGAAATGTCAAAGATAGAACTAGGAATGGGTGTGAGGGCCAGTATGGCTTTCAACATGTTCATATGAGTGAGGAGGTCAGTGATGTACCTGCGTTGAGAGAGTCCATGTTTGTGTGAAAGAACTTCAACACCCAATAAGTAGGACAAATCACCAACATCTTTAAAAGTGATGTATCAGAATGAGAATTGCAGAACCCAGAAGCCAAAAATTGACCCAATTCATAGTACCAAGCTTGGGGTGTCTGTTTAAGCTTATAAATGACTTTGTGAAGTTTACAGATAAAGGAAAGAGTGTCACGATTAACAACCAGATGGTTGAACCATATAAACTATTTCAGTGAGACGACCTTGAAGGAAGGCATTATTAATGTCCAACAATTTAAGAGACCATCCTTGGCTAACAACAAGATTAAACACCAAATGAACAGTTGTTGGTTTAACAATGAGAGTGAAGGTTTCATGATAGTCCACTCCAGGATACTAGTGAAAACCTTTGGCAACAAGACGGGTTTTAACCTATAAATGGAACCACCTGATTGTCTTTTAATGCGATAAACCCACCAGCATCCAACATTATTAGCGATACCATCACGGGGAATAAGTTCGCATGTGCCATTGAGAACAAAAACATCATATTCCTCAGATATAACCTTACTCCAATTTGGATTTTTGATGGCCTGAGAAAGAGTGGAAGGTTTAGTTGGAGAATTAGTGGGTTTAATGGTATGAAGGGTGAGTTTTTGAGAGGGTTTCTTGATATTGTTTCAGGACCAAGTGATCATAGGGTGTTTTGGTGGACATTATGGTGTAGGTGATGTAGATAATAGAGGTAGAGTTGGAAGTAGAGGATGAATGTGAGAGGGAGATGATAGTACATGGGTGATAGGTTAGGAGGTGGAGATGATAGTTTGCAGCGTTCCGGTAATGAAGGATGAAGATGATGAAAGATGTTATGAAGAACCAATAGAAAGAGATACATCTGCAAGATGTTGTGGTGAAGGAGTTGAGAGTGCCAGTTGCTGTTGAGGTGGTGAAGAAATGATAATGAGTGGAGGAATTCAGTCAGACATATGTTATTAAATAAATAATGGTTCAGGGATAGAAGAGGCATAAGGGAAGATGGATTCTACATATTGCACATGACATGAAACATGTATTTTGTTGGTGGATTTGGCAAAATAGAGATATGTTGTTTAAGAAACAGAATAGCCAAGAAACACCTAAGGTTTGGATTTTGGATTAAATTTATGGGATGTATATAGACCTAACCAAGGATAACATAAACACCCAAACATTTTATGTTTTGACAAATTAGGACTCATATGAAAGATGGACTCAAAAGGAGAAGACATATTTAAAGTGGGGGGTAGGCATTCTTTTGATTAAGTAAATTGCAGTGGTGAAAACATAAGTCTAGAAGGTGATGGGAATTGAGGCATGCGAAAGAAATGCAAGGTCGATTTCAATGATGTGAAGCTGTTTATGTTCAAAATATCCATCATGTTTAGGCGTGTGTGGTGGAGAAGTGATTTGATCGATCCCACATTCTAAAAGAAACAGTTTTAGAGTGATGTACTCACCACCATTATTGGAATAAAAGGAGACAATGGATTGTTGGAAATATTTTTCAACAATTGCCTTTAACGTTTGAACACGATCTGAACATTAGAATTTCATTTTAAAGGATAAAACCATATGTACTTGGTAAAATGATCCATAAATATTACGTAATAATTGTATCCATTATGAGAGACAATAGGAGAGGTCCAAACATAAGAAAAAATAAGTTGAAGAGGATGATATGTGATGAAGGAAGATGTAGAAAAATGGAAGTTTATGACGTTTATTGCTTAAGCATGCATTTCATAATAAATCTCTTTGGGAAGAAAAATCTAGATGATAAAATGACAAAACATGGTTAAAAGTAGAAGAGGTTGGATGAACGAGTCGCTGAAGCCATATTGAGGTTGTTGTTTTAACAGTGGAGAAGGCGAGAATGGGAGACGAGGAAGAGTTTACAACTGGCCACTCATAAACTTCATCCTTAGTCCCGCTCTGCAAAAGAATGCCCCCCCCGCGTCCGTAGGTCCTTCACATGAAAACAAGTAGGGAAAAGTTTAAAAGATACGTTTTTAGTTATACAAAACAAGGCAATGAATATTAATTATTTTTGTATTTTTGGAACATATAGAATATGTTTCAAGTGAAAGGAAGAGGTGAGTGTTGAAAGAAATATTGAACTAGTGTGACATATGAAAAGGTTGGTGTCATCGCCCATCATAACATCATCTTGACCGGTGTATGGCATATGAAGAGAAAGGTTGTTCGGATTAGTAGTGACATGATGGGATGCTCTACTATCCAACAACAATTGTGGGTTGGTGGATGAATGTTGAGAAGTAAAATTAGCTTAGAGATGCCATAATGGTGTCAGGTCATAAGAGGATGTGGCATTGCTAGGGCTATGATCTGGAACCAAATGAAAGGAAGGACAACGTTTAATGGTGTGTCTCTATGTTCCACAAATTTGGCAATGTCTTAGATAAAGACGTGCAGGTGGTTGATTGGTCTTGGTTTGATTGGTGGGGTTATTGGGCATGGTAGACCTAAAGTTGGTGTGGGATGATGAACGAAAGTTATTCCCCATATGAGAAGGTCACCAGTTTTTCTTTGATGATCGCCAATTGTTGTTATTGGATATGCGAGTCATGAAATTAGTAGTAACAGATCCAAGATTGGAGGATTGCGAATATGATTGTATTTAAAGCGATGGTTCAATTGAGAGAAGCTTTTCGTGAAGCTCATCAAAGGATATAGCAACATCTCGCGCTTGGACTACCTGGACAAGTACTTTATAGTCATCATCTATACCATCCAAAATTCGTTCAGTGAGATCTTCATTATCCATGGGAGCACCAAAGACAGTGAGTTCATTGGACCTTGCTTTGACAAAATAGATAAATTCATGATGGTCATGGTGCCTTTGGTGAGATTCTTCAACTGATTCTTCACTTGCTTGATTCACCCATGTGAAGGTTTGGCATATATGGTGTCAAGAACATGTCATGCTTCACTAGAAGAGGTGGTTCACGCCACAAAGGAAATAAATGGGGGAGAGAGACTATTTATGAGGGCGTTTAGGATGATACTGTCTTGTCTAACCCAAAACTTGTAGGAAGGATTAGGGGTAGTGGAGTTATGAGGGTTGTTGGTGGACACGACTTTGATCTATTAATGTTACCAAGAAGATTATAGTGGACAAGGAGAGTTTCAAACTGAGTTTTCCAAGAGGCATAGTTTGAAGAATTCAGTTTGAGAGGAGCTTGAGCAATCGTGTTAATGGTGATGAGTTAGTTGTCTGTGTTGGATGGGATTGAGCTTGATATCATAAAAGTTTTTAGAGGATCAAAGACTGCTTTAATACCATAACAAAACTGAAGCTTGAGAGAGAGAAGAGCTTATGTTTTTATTAATGAAAAGCATTATAAATACATATAGATATTAAAAAACTTCTCTTTTTTGACTAGGAGATGATTCCTAAGACATTAGGAACTGAGAGCTTGTCGGCTCAGCTTGAATCAATCACTTAACTAGAGTCCAATAAATAACAAAGTCCTAGACTAGCTGTTACATAGAATACATTGATTAACCGAATGGAAACCAAAACTTACTTGAAATAAATATATTAATATTATCTGAAGTTATAAACTTTAATAATGTATGTCTTGGAAATGAATATTCAAAATTCCCGTAATAAATAAAAATAGATATGGATATTATTTTGGTACGAGGAATGCATATGAATCCAATTCATGCATCTCTATCGCGTCGAGATTGGACCGTACAGTGTGATTCCAACGTCTACAAACTATCGACGCCAAGTCCATCACAGCTATCGACGGTTAACCACAGCACTCAGACTCCGTAATGTCAAGGCCCGCCACCGGCGGGTGGTATCTCTTCCTCCGAAGCTTCAGCTCCAGCATTCATTCCCAGCTCCCCCACTCAACCCTGGAAGCTAACGACCTTTTCAACAAGGTACGGGTGCTCTCCACCGGCGGCAACATCAAAGAAGCACTCTCCCTCTTCTACAGCACACCGCAGCTAAACCAGTCTCAACAAACCTATGCCACACTCTTCCATGCCTGTGCACGCCATGGGAACCTTAAACAAGGCCAATATTTACACCAACATATGATTTCCGAAAACCCCAAGAAACCTCAAGACCTCTTCGTAACTAACCATCTTATCAATATGTTTGCAAAATGTGGTGATCTGGACTCTGCACGCCAAGTGTTCGATGAAATGGATCGCAGAAACGTGGTGTCCTGGACGGCGCTCATTTCTGGGTATGCCCAACAAGGGCGAAGTTATGAGTGTTTTTCCTTGTTTTCTGATATGTTGGTAAATTGTTCTCCGAATGAGTTTGCTTTTGCGAGTGTGATTACTTCTTGTGATTACGTTTGTGGCAAGCAAGTGCACGCCCTCGCGTTGAAAACGGGGTTGATAGCTAGTGTTTTTGTGGGGAATGCTCTTATCACAAGATATAGCAAAAGTTGTGAGGATAATTTTGTTGGTGATGGTAGCGAGGCCTGTCGCGTTTTTGAGTCGATGGAGTTTCGTAATCTTGTTTCTTGGAATTCAATGATTGCCGCGTTTCAACATTGGAAACTTGGGGGTCGAGCTATTGGCATTTTTTGCCAAATGCATGGTGGTGGTGTGGAGTTTGATGGTGCTACTTTGGTCAGTGTACTTTCTTCCCTGAGTGAGAGTTATGATGGCGATAATGCTGATATGGGTCTTAAGGGTTGTTTTCAATTGCACTGTGTAAGTATCAAACGTGGGTTTATGTTGAAAATTGAATTGGCAACCGCATTTGTGAAAGCGTATTCAGATCTTGGATGGCAGGTTTCTGATTGTTACAGGCTTTTCATGGAGACAAGTAGTCGGGATCTTGTTTCGTGGACTGGCATTATAACAGCATTTGCTGATCGTGAACCAGAATCAGCAGTTTTTCTCTTTCGTCAGCTGTACAGGGAGGGCTTAGTACCCGATTGGTGTACATTTTCAATTGTGTTAAAAGCTTGTGCTGGTCTTGTGACTGAAAGGCATGCTTTGGCAATTTATTCTCAAGTAGTTAAAGCTGGGTTTGAGGATGATAGAGTGCTTGCAAATACCTTGATCCATGCCTATGCTAGGTGTGGCTCCATTTCTTTTTCAAAGCAAGTTTTTGATAAAATGAGATCTCGTGATGTTGTTTCCTGGAACTCGATGATCAAGGCCTATGCTCTACATGGACAAGCTAAGGAGGCATTGCATCTCTTCTCAGAAATGAATGTCAGACCTGACTCTACAACGATGGTTGCTCTCCTTTCAGCATGTAGCCATGCTGGATTAGTGAAAGAAGGAATTCACATCTTTGACTCAATGTCTATGAATCATGGTGTTTCTCCACAACTTGATCACTACGCCTGCATGGTGGATATTCTAGGTCGAGCTGGGTCTGCTTTTGGAGGCAGAGGGAGCTAATAAGTAGAATGCCAATGAAGCCTGATTCAGTGGTTTGGAGTGCACTGCTCAACTCATGTAGGAAACATGGCGAGACTCAGTTAGCAAAATTAGCAGCAGATAAACTGAAAGAGTTGGAACCTGGAAATTCGTTAGGCTATGTACAGATTTCAAACATTTACTGCTCTGGAGGTAGTTATAATGAAGCAGGGTTGATCAGGAAAGAAATGAATGGCTCTAGAGTAAGAAAAGAACCTGGTTTAAGCTGGATAGAGATTGAGAATCGAGTACATGAGTTTCGCCTCTGGAGGAAGGCGTCATCCTCAAAGAGAGGCCATATATGCTAAACTTTATTCACTGATTGGGCAGTTAAAGGGGGTAGGCTATGTGCCGGAGACAAGCTTGGCCTTGCAAGACATAGAGGAGGAGCACAAACAAGAGCAGTTGTACCACCATAGTGAGAAGCTGGCCCTGGTGTTTGCTCTGATGAATGAAGGTAGTTTGCGTTGCGGTGGAGCTGTAATAAGAATCGTGAAGAACATCCGAATTTGTGTGGACTGTCACAACTTCATGAAGTTAGCATCAGATCTTCTCCAAAAGGAGATTGTGGTGAGAGACTCAAATCGTTTCCACCATTTCAAAAATAGGATGTGCTCTTGCAATGACTATTGGTAACAAATGATCACCATCGACCAAAACCACACGGTTTCCACCTGCTTCCTTCATGGTTCATCGTTCACCTTCTGAATGAATGCGAGTTATTCTCCAAATTCTCCCATCAACTTCTTTCGGCCTGTGATATCTTACTCTGGGAAATATTGGATACCATAATTAAAAGTCATGAGACATACCTCTATTCCTTACCTAACCTTAAATTGAGTCTCTTTATAAAACTAAAATGCACAAGGGGCATTAATTAATATTCAATGTGCTTATATATGAGCAGTTGTAAAAATATATGTTAAAAAGGTAAAAATGCATGCTAAAATTAAATAGACAAAAAAAAAGTTGATAAATAATTTAAAAAAAAACAAAGCGTAGTCCAACCAAACAAGTTCCGGGTGGATTTAACAAAAAATATATTAAAAAATCCTAGAAAAACATATGAGAAAATCACAAATATTTTTAAATAACCCTTGGATTTTTTAGAATTTTTTATATCATTTTTTATTATTTATAAGTTGGGATCAACCCAATTATATAGGTCGGCCCTAGCCAAGTCAAGTTGGGTTGATTGGCATTTTCCTCTATTTTTTGGATTTGGATCAAGCCCAACACAACCTTATGGGCATGGATTTGGGGCCATGCCATCGAGGTTGAGGCAAATAAGGCCTAAAAACATGTTATTTTTTAAGTGGGTTGGTCTTGTGCCAACTATATGAGTGGGGTCTAGCCTAGGCTCATGTGGTCACTAGCTCGACCTAATGATTATGTTAATTATTTAGCATGCAAAATGCATGTAGACGTGAGGGGCAAAAAGGAAGAAAAAGAAAATGAAAAGGAAAAGAAGAAGGATGTCTAAGGAAGGTGAGGTGGTTACAATCATAGGGAAGGTTTTGCATGGTGGTTGGCGGTGGTGCCGCTAGAGGGGGGTGGAAAAAAATGGAGAGAGAATTGGAGAGGTGTAGATTTTATTTTTTTTAACTTTGCATATTGATTTCTTGATGTTTAATGCCTGGAATCCACCCATATTTATAGGTGAAAAAGAGTCAGTTTATCATGCTACATTGATTGAAAGCTAATCTTCATAATTTGTTTTTTTATTATGTTATAACCTAGAAAATAGTACTTAGCGTTTTACCCGATTGACTTAGGTTATTTTTTATGTTTTTTTAATTGATTTTTCTTTCAATTCTATCATTAGTTTTAGATATAAATGTAAAACAATCTTTGAAATTAATTCAACTAGATTTAATTTGATTTAATTTTACATAAATTTTAAAGAATGCCTCATGTATGTGCTTGTTAACGATATTACATTTTAGTAATTGTTTTATCCTTAATGTTACTTATGAATTTCAATTTTGCTTTTTTCCCAAAGTGTCTTATAGTATGAAATAGTTATTTTACTAGTGATATATTATGGGTTGGATAATCTGTTTTAGAAAAAAAAAGATAAATATCCAGGCTTTTTAAACACGTATTTAGACATAACATAATCCTACTAAAAAATTAAAAAACATATACACGCATATAATTAAATAAATCAAGAATTATTTGTACCAATATATATATATATATATATATATATATATATATATATATATATATATATATATATATATATATATATATATAAGTTGTTAAAGATATGTAATGACTAAACTAAAATACTAAGAGATAGATATAGATCAAAATATTTGATCTTACATCATAAGTCTTATATTCAGTTGTGTTTAATAATTTTTTTATCTAAATAATTTTTTATTTAATCAAATAATTATCCATGATAGTAAAATGATGTCTACCTAATAATATATATTTTTATTTAAAAAAAAAACAAATATCATAAAGTGGACATCTCATGCTTATATATAATCAATTAATTTGATTTAATTGAAAATATATATCTTTTTAAAAAAATAACATAATAAAACTTGAAATAACTCAGGTCACTTTCAAAAATAGTGAAACATCTTATAAAAAACAAATAAAGAAACTTAATAAAATCTAATCTCTAATTAAATAAATATTGAATGATGAAACCAAGAAAATAAATGAGCTTAAAAGGGGGAAAAGCAAACTTGGTTGAGTTTTCTAAATTTGGGTTAATCTTTTCAACAACAACCTATGAAAGAAGAGCTATGAAAGAAGAGTGTCAAAAAGATTTAAATGTTAGCCTTGAAGTTGTTGTTTGTCCATTGAAAGATGTCGTATATGCTGCCTAAACTACATGACCAATAGCCACGCATTAACACGTGCAATGTATGTTGTAACCACTTTTTTTTTAATAATAGTTGTAATTTTTACAATTACAAAATTATAACCTCTACTAACTTGATAATAACAAAAAATAGCGAAATCAAAACATAAAAATACCCTTAAACATGAGTTAAAGAAAATTCTATTTTTAAAGGTATTTAATTTGTAAGTAATTTACTATGCTTAAAAAATGAAAAAAAAACCAAAATGCCTATGTTGATGAGCTTTAATGTGTTTTGAATATAAGGGTAGAATAATCATTTTATTATGCATTATAAAATGAAAATACTTATTTTCCCTTACAAATTTGGCAATGACCAATGAATTTGTCGCACATGTATGACATCAGAAAGATAATCCTCTAGGGAATCTCTCTATTGATGGTTAGAAGAATAAGAAATTTTTGTTTCTTATTAATAAATAAGGAATGAAGTTACTACTTAGTATTTTGATCACTATAAACCTTAACTTGTCTCATAATTTGAGTAAAAGAACTAGTTGTGTATAGAAATGATGTATCACCCCTGATATACCATATATATATGGTAAGCCACATTGTTTGTTTATCTAGTATAAACTAAGATGACATTGTATTTCTAGTTATTGGTTTGTCTAAGATTTAAAAAAAAATTCTTCTCGATATTTTTTTTATCTTATTAGGTTAAAACATAACATTTATAGTGTCAAAAAACATTTTTTTATTTTTAAATTTTAATATAGAAATACATCTTATATATAAGTTTGTAATCCTCGATATTGGGATAAATAAAATAATTGTTTTTTTAATATAGATCAAGTTCTCATAACTTTAATAAAATAGTTACTAAATCCAAAAAATAGGCAAAATAAAAGGACTATTTTTGTGATTTTTTAATATTAAAATATGCAAATATAATTTAATTTTTGAGAAACTTGGTAATGTACAATTTAAAATAAAAATAATATTCTTAAAAGGAAGATCTTTTTTGATTTTTTTATAGAGGGAAAATGACTTGTTTAATACCAAAGAGACATCTTGTATGTAGTTACAACTCTAAATATTAAATATACGAGGGTAGAAAATAAAAGGCAATTCAAAATCGATTACAAAAATTATCTTTTAAAAATTTGAAAATTTACTAAAATTATGCTAAGGGTATGTTTGGCAAACCATGTATTTTAAATCAAATTATTTTAATTAAGATATCAACTCAAGATAAATCATCGTTCATCAACTTAAGGCCAAACAATAAAAAACAAATCACCCAAATCTCATTACTTTTGAGAACTTCATTCAATTTGCATATTAATTCAAATAAATCAACATTAACCCCAACATAAATCATGCATTAATATTTAATGTCCAAAAATCAATCATAACCTAAAAAAACCAAAATAATAGACATTTTTTTTCTTCCGAAACTCATAATATTACATCAATTTGTCCAAAAAAGGATTTTTGAGGTTGAAGAACTTTTAAAGCACTTTGAAATGTTCAAGATATACTGGAATCAACATTTAAAAAAAATGGTTGGAACAATGGCAGCCATCACCACCATTATCGGAAGGTGGATTCATATATGCGCCACCGTTACTAGAGGAGAGTAGACTACTCATGGATCTGGTGCTCCTATATTTGTTCTTCACTTCTAGACTGGTGGTGTGGCTCATTGGTGTCAAAGGGAGAAGATGATCAGATGACTTGAGGATTCAACTTCCTTCTCTCTTAATTGGTTCTCTTTCATCTCTCAATTTCTTACTGGTTTCTCACCTACTATTCTCAGTAAGAAGCTTCTAATATCACCGGCTCAAACGTGTTTAGATGGTTGCTGCTCTCAGCATCGATGGAGGCCATGGTTGTTGTTGGCAGTGAAAGGGGGAGAGAGTAGAGGCTATCATGGGTTTCTTAGAAGAAGAAACTCAGTTTGGTTTTTTTGGGGTTTATCCAATTTTTTTATTTTTCTGTATTTTGATTTTTCTTTTAAAAAATACATTGTAACCGTTGGCTTGATTAAATAATGATCAAGTATTTTGAAATGAATATATATTTTTTTTTTGGTATAAACCTATACGCGATGTCCCAAGTACTGACCCAAACTAATCCACGTTCATACCGGGTAGGCCTTGAAGGGGTGAAAGTGCTCCCCAAATGACCGGCTTCATACAAGAGAAGGGATTGAACCTCTGACCTCTTTTAAAGGATGAGAGCGTCCTCACCACTCACGCCAGAATCTTTGGATTTGAAATGAATATGTTAAAATTGAATATTGAAAGTAAATGTTTGAATTTTTAATTCTTTCAAAATGACAGGGAAAATTCCAAAAATTATCAAGTGAAGCCGTATAAACTTTCTATACACCTGAGTTAATCTTTTAAATTTGCTATGAATGAAATCATGTATGGAGTTTAATAAAAAAAACTCAATTTTTAATTAATTTAATATTAAAAGATAAAATTACAAACAACTATATATATATATATATATATTCATAAATTTTTCCAAAGCAAAGAATAAAAATCAAACTTAGTACGTGTTTGAGGGTGTGGTTATGATTATTTTTAAAAGTACTTTTTGTTTATAAATACATTACAATAATGTTTTTATTTTTATTTTTTTTAAATTATTTTTGACATCAACATATACAAATGATCTAAAAACATTATTTAAAACAAAATTAAAGTAAAAAAATAAAAATAATGTTTTTCTTTAAATTTTCAAAAATATTTTTGAAACATAGTGTTATACAGGGATAAATTTTAAAAGATGAAATTACAATAAAAAACCAATTTAGAAAACCATCTCATACACCCTTAATATATGTTAATTTCAATTGTTTCCACACATCATTTATTTCGCAGGACAGTATTTTTTGTCGTTTGGGTTGTATTTTTTATTTTAGAAAAAAAATGAAAAAGAAAATGTGGCCTTTTCTTAACTCTCCTCATTATCATCTACCTCAGCCAACATCATTGTATTCATTTCATTTAAAAAAGAAAAGCATTAATTTGCACAAAGGGGTTTTAAATGCGGTCCGGTCCAACCACAGAACACCATTGACCCAACCCACCACCAAAGTTAGATACTTGGTCCAAGTCATTTTGTTTACCGTTTTGACTTTTGAGAGTGGAAATAAATAAATAAATAATTAAGAAACACACAAGAAAAATATGAGAAATAATCCAACTACTTTTAAATAATTCAATTATTCAGATTAATAAATGCACGAAAAACAGCTAATTAACCAAAGGAAAAAATAATATATAGAGAGGGGTCAAAAATACAGAGAAAACAATCGACATTTAAACCACCACCTGATACGACCACCACGACCACCACCACGACGTCCCCTCTCCCTCCACCGACTAATCTAAAACACATCCGGCTGTTGAAAAATCCACTGGAAACAAACTCCATGTATGATCAAATTTGATCGATTGATTAGAAAAACTAGTCAATTCACGAAAACAAAATGTCTCTCAACATGAAAACATTTACACAAGCGCTAGCCAAAACGGCAGCGGTCATTGAAAAAACCGTACAAACCACCGTCCAAGAAGTTACCGGTCCCAAACCCTTGCAAGACTACGATCTTCTTCACCAGATCGGCTCTGCTGGACCCGGTCTCGCTTGGAAGCTCTATTCCGCCAAGGCAGCGCGTGAGTCAACGCGCACACACCAGTATCCGACGGTTTGCGTGTGGGTGCTGGATAAGAAGGCGTTGTCGGAAGCACGAACGCGTGCGGGTTTAACGAAGGCGACGGAGGATACGTTCCTGGACGTGATTCGAGCGGATGCTGCGAGGTTGGTTAGGATTAGGCATCCAGGAGTGGTTCATGTTGTGCAGGCTTTGGATGAGAACAAGAATGCGATGGCGATGGTGACGGAACCGCTTTTCGCGTCGGTGGCGAATGCGATTGGGAATTTGGAAAATGTGGGGAAAGTGCCTAAGGAGCTCAAGGGAATGGTGAGTTTTGATATAGAATTGTTTTATTTTTGTTAATTTAAACTCCATTTTGTAAAAAATAATGTGCATAGTGGAGTGATTAGAAATAGGCATAGGTTGTGGGTATCCCTAATAGGATTGATTGCAATACCTTTCAGATAAAAGATGAAGTTTAAGGTTGCCTATGAAGGCATTTTGTAAGGCTAATTTGCGTTTTTCCTACCAAAACAGTTAAAGAATACCTTTCGAATATGATATTAAGTGCCTCCACCCCCTTTTGACATAATACAGACTGGGATGTAATTGATGTAGGTTACTTGGAAAATATTAATGACTTTGAATGGTTTGTGCAATAGTTTTGTATTGTGATTAGAACTTTAAAGTTGTAATGATTAGTCGTGGAATTCACTGAAAGATTAAGCAAGTGTTAAGAGAAGTGGATAGTGGAGAAAGGGCATTAAATCTCATTAAAAGCACATCCGCTATGAAATGGTGGAAATGCATAATGAGTCGTTACCAGGAAATCTAGGAACTCGCTAACCTCATCGTGAAGGGAATCAAACTATACTCTATAAAGTTTGGAAGCCACTCTAGTTACAATTGCTGGGCATCATCTCTTCTACCTTATCATTGCAAAGGTTTCAATGACTTAAACTGCTACTTTTACAAGATTGTATGGTTCTAAAGGAAAAGACTTTGGTGGGAAAAGAATTTCTTATGGTACATCAGCCTATATCTTCATCTTGTTTAGACCATTGGAATTTATACATTCAAAGATTTTGTTATTGTCTTATGAGCAGTGCTTGCTTTTGGGCTCTTTATACATTCAAAGATAGCATTATCATCCTATGAGCAGTGCATGCTTTTGGGCAGGATCTCATCATTCTACTGTTCCCATCAATATAGGTGGTAAGCATTGCATTACAAACGTTTTTGTTATGTAGGAAATGGGTTTGTTAGAGGTGAAGCATGGCTTGCTACAAATTGCAGAATCCTTGGACTTCCTCCATAACAACGCACATCTCGTTCACAGGGCTATATCTCCTGAGGTAACTTCTCATTTGCTGCCCCCTCGCCCTCCTCCTCCCCATCTCATAAAGGTTTTATTAAAGTAATCCATGTAAACATAAAGTTTTTTTTTGAAGGGATAGTCCATTTAAACATGACTTCAGTATTATAATATGTTTTGTGTAGTCCCTTTACTTTTCTCAAACTTCTCTAGATATGATAAAAAAACCTTGGGAATTTCTTGAAATATCTTCTCAACTTGGAAATTGTTGTCTGGAAATTGAAAGCTCTTGTTATTATTAACATCCAACTGTAAGTTTTCAATTTCACAATCAAGATAACAAATACAATTTGACTATCTTAATTGTTGTGGGGAACCTGTCACATAGGGTTAGGGTTAATGTATCTAACAATAGATTCATAACTTGCAGAATATTCTAATTACTTCAAGTGGAGCATGGAAGCTTGGTGGATTTGGTTTTGCAATAACAACAGATCAGGCTTCCAGCTATTTGACTAGGTCCCAGGCCTTTCATTATGCTGTGAGTTGAATTTTTTGTTAGGTTATGCTCAAGAATTATTTTGATTTTTGCTCCTGCTTGACCTTCCCCAGATAAAGACAATTTAGATTTTCCTCTAAACCATTTTGGCCACCTATTTAAAGGTGTTTTGCACATGACAACCATTTTAGATTGACCTATCCTCAATTTTCAACTTGGTGTATTTCAAATAGGCTTTTTCCTTGTCGTGTCATTTCCTGTATTATCACTCGTTCAGACACCATCCTTTTCCAACCGTGGTAAATTTATGAACATTTTATCTAAACAGCTGGCCCCATCTCCATCCTACGCACTTTACGTGGTCTGCTTACTGATTACTGTGACCAGCCTACAAATTGCTCCTCTTTCCTCTTTCATATTCCCCATATTGGCTCTTAAATAATTGTTACTGGTGGCAACTTGAAAGGTACAGCCACTTCCTTAAACTCCCTTGAAGCGGAGTACCTACAAGTTCCACTGCAACTGCTTTGAGAGGGATGAATTATTAAAGTTCTTGCTTTTTCCCCTTCCATCCAAGTTCCCAGGTCAATTAAAAAATAGCCCATTTTCACATCATATTGAAATTATTCTTCCTTAATACCCACAAAAAACATGAGCAGAAAATCCTCTATCCTCGCTGGGGCCAACCACTGCTCATCATCAAAGGCAAAGAACCTGTTTCCAATATGCCCCTTATCTGAAGTTCTTTATTAGTATCAGAAAACATACTTCAAGCAAAGATTTACCTACTATTTCCTGTTTTACCTGGATTTCCAGGAATATGATGTTGAGGACTCAATGCTGCCCCTTCAGCCATTGCTGAATTACACTGCACCTGAACTTGTTAGGAGCAAAGCACCTTCAGCTGGATGTTCTTCTGATATTTTTAGTTTTGGATGCCTTGCCTACCAGTTGATTGCTCACAAGCCTTTGTTTGACTGCCACAACAATGTGAAGATGGTAATTTAAATATTTTGGTGTCTCTGAGTTATTGACATTGAATGTATCTAAATGTGCTTCTATCTCTCTTGAAACAAAGAAAGACATTTTAATTTATATGCTTATCTAATCTAAAGGAGAATTCCCCTCAAACTTATTGCTTGATCAATGGACTCTATCTGACCTTAGCAAGTGCATTGGATGCATTGGATTTTATTATTAATCAAAAGAATGTAACAGTGCCTGTATCAAATTGGTCATGGATATGCAATTCCTACAGAACTAGCTAGTTGAACCATTGATACTGCGACCCCTAGGTTGCTTTGTCTTGTGATATCTAAGGCATTAGAAAACACACATGCATCCTTCTATGACCCTGTAAACTAAGCTACATCAATATAAAAAATTAACTCTTAAGAAAGATGGTCTATGGAGGATGTCCATTACATTTTTTTATTTTAGAATGTCTTGCGAAACATATGTTTGTTTTCTCAGGTGGGATATGATTTGGGAAAACAATTAGGATGCAAAGCACTTCATGGTCAGGCACTTTGTGGGTTTCTATTAAGAGAAAATGGAGGCATAGCTAACTGGAAGATAAGATTTTTTCCTGCAGAATGAGAGAACCTGAAATCAAAACAAAGATGAAAACTAGATATCAATGCTCTCCAATTTCTCTTCATTTCTGTTGGATTTGTACTTAATTTGTTCTATTCCATATTGTTGTAACAAAGTTGAAATCAACCATGTTATTTTTTGTGCGTTGAAATCATCCATGTTATTTTTTGTGCTATTGGTCCCCATTTCAGTTTCAGATTATATTTTATCATCTCTGTCACCAAAGATAATGGATTTTAATTATTTTTGTTTTTCCTTTCTGCAGTACATGAATACCTTGAATTACTTATCCAGTGCAGCTTTCTCCTCAATTCCACCAGAATTAATTCCTGACCTGCAGAAAATGCTCTCTGCAAATGAATCTTTCAGGCCAACAGCTATGGATTTTACAGGTGAAACATGAGCTTTTAGGATTCTGTCATTTTTGTATATGCATTTCTATCTGTCTATAGATAGAGTTTATCCTTTCACACATCAATGTCCAAGCTTTGGAGGAGTGAATAACATACCAAAACAAATTGATGTGTGAAAAAAACAGAAAGTTGGAGAGATGTGTATTGTGGTTTAATGTTCCTGTCCATAAGTAAATTTTCACGAGAACCCTTAACAAAAGTATTAAGGATTTAAATCTGCTCAAACCTGTGTTTGATTCAGCAAATCTTTGAAGTAGTTAAGATATGTCATATGAAGACAACTCCACTTGGATGCTCATGGATGGATTGTTTTTGTCCGCATAGTTAAATTGAATGATACATGGATTACTATTTATTTAATTCTGGTATGCACTTGCCTTTTTTAAAATTCCAAGGCACTTGTTGATCATCCATACCAATTATCTGTTGCCATTTCTTGTTTTCTCACTCTATATCATTCCACTTTCTTTTAAATCTTTCAAGTTTTAACAGAACATGGGGAATTCTCTGCTTTAGAATTAACAATATATAGTGTTGAGTATATATTTTTTTTTAATCTAATGGATTGGATGAAATATTAACCTTTTTTGAGTTGCTGTCTTAACCCGTGCAACATGATAACATTGTAGTTTATTTCAGTTATTATAAGTTGTTTGTAAAGAAAGAGTTTGCCTTTCTTAATTTTTTCTTGTATTTCTTATTGTTCTTAAGATCTATGTTTACTTGTTGCAGGTTCTGCTTTTTTCCGGAATGATACTAGGCTGCGTGCTCTTCGCTTCCTGGACCACATGCTTGTATGCATTACAATTTTATCTTGATCAGCACTTGTTCTGGGATGAAATTTGCTTGGGATACTGAGTTTGATAATAATTAAATTTCATTGAGAACATTTGTGGAAATTATTCTTTTTTGACTCATCCTATTTCTTACAGGAAAGAGATAACATGCAGAAGTCTGAGTTCTTAAAAGCATTATCAGATATGTGGAAAGACTTCGACACTCGCGTGCTGCGATATAAGGTCATATTCTTCTTTATCAACGCATATTTTCTCTTTTTCAATTTTCTAGTTGGATTCTTTAGCTATATTTTTGTGGTTATATGTTCAGTGTAAACATTACTTTTGCACTCAGGAAGCCCATGGAAAAATTTAACCACTTACAGATTTTTATATGAACATCGCTATCTTTTTACCTGCATGCGTACAAGTATCCGAGTTTTCAATCAATTGGTTGAGCATTGTTAATTTTGGGATGCTGAATTTATGCTTTACTTTGAGCTTTTATTTCATTCTGTTTCACAACAAGAGATCAAGTTCACTAAAGAAGATTTTCATGCAGGTGCTTCCACCCTTATGTGCTGAACTTAGGAATATGGTCATGCAACCAATGATTCTCCCCATGGTTCTCACCATAGCAGAGTCTCAGGTACTGCTCATGCAAACAACGTTACTTCTGTTGGTTCTTGTCAAACTATTCTAGTTGATGTTTTTTTGCTAGAGATAATAGCTCTCACTCCTCCTGTCCTCGTCACCTTCTTTAGCTTTTTATTCTGTACAAGTTCCAAACACATCTGAAGTGGAGGTTATGTGTAAATCTTGTACTGGAATTTTTTTGTCATGTTGATAAGGCATTTTCTTGAATGGCCGTTTCTTTGTGGAGAATATTATGCTAATTTAAATTTTTACTATGACAAGTTTCATTAGCTTTTCAGACTATTAATTTCCAGTCATCCTTTCTCTCTGATATGGAAGTAAAACAAGGGATTTTTCTTCATACAATATATATATTTGAATTAAGATTCATTAATGTCTTACAAGCTGGAAAAGCAATTTGATTTCTGAATATCTATTGCAGGATAAAATTGACTTTGAGCTATCAACACTTCCAGCTCTTATTCCTGTTCTGAGTACTGCTGCGGGCGAGACACTGCTGCTGCTTGTGAAGCATGCTGAACTTGTTATCAACAAGGTAACTATACGTGCTGTTCTTGTGCATGGTGGATCGAAAGATGTGTTGTATATAGTATTAAGTTGCATCTAGTGCTCAAAGTTTTTGATTTTATCTATATTTTATTGGGTTCAGGAATATGAAAAGATTGCCAAATTGAAAGGGTTATAAGTTCATCTTCATTTTCGCCTAGTAATTGCACGGAGGCCCAAGAATAGTATTTTGTTCATTAGACCTGCTCATATAACTTCAGAGTTTTTTTGGAAGGATTTATTAGCTGGTCATATGATATTTATTGGAAGGATTTATTCATATTTTCTCCTGTCCAATTAGTTTCTTTTATCTGGTAAGAAAATCATGAAGCAAAAAGGTCTTATTCTAGTGGCTATTTTTTTGCAAAAAAGCAAGGGGATTGTGAGGTTATGGTCTTAGGTTCAAGTCCAACGTGCAGGTGGGGCAGCACATGGTATCTCTCAATGGAAAAAAGAGCAAATTGATTTGAATTTTGCAAAGCTTCTTGTTGAACAAGTCTCAACAAATTATTATTCTAATTTCTGTTATTCATTAGCCACTTATTTTCAGTGTCATACTTTTTCTTAGTTGAAGGGGCTTAGCAGTGCCTAGAGCATTAGGTACCTAAAACATTTGATCCTCTCAACTAGCTAGTTAAGGAATGCATATGGGGCTGGAAACTTTCTTTGAAACCCTATAAAACACTCACTTGTTGATGTTTTTATCTTTTATTAAATTTTTTTATAAATGAAAAAAAAAAAAAACCTTTTGAGATGCATCTGAATTTTAGTTAGGCATGCTGCTAAAATTTCTTGATAGGAAATCAGAGTGTTATTGAGTTTCCTTCTCCCTTTACAGCCTTACCCCATTCCTTATAGCCTTTTTTGTTTTTTAAACACATGACATTGAGAATCATTGTTTAAATACCTTGCTTATTTCAATAAAATATTTGATACTAATGTTCTTTGTTATGCAACTATTGTAGACTAGTCAGGATAATTTGATATCCCATGTTCTGCCCTTGCTCGTTCGAGCTTATGATGATACGGATCCACGCATTCAAGAGGAAGTTTTGAGAAAATCATCCTTTCTTGCCAAGCAACTAGATGTTCAGGTGAATGCCATCTGTATGAATGTACACATCCACACACACAGTATGGGGCATCTATGTACTTTCATTTTCATTCGATAGTCAATCTTATGGAGTCTTTTGTTTTTATTCTTTTTTCTGTAACAATTCTTTTGCTGTAGAGTTGTTTTCACTTCACACATGTTCTCTTTCAAGTGTCTTTCTTACTTAATATAATGTAGTGCCATCCTTTCATAGGAAAACGGAAATTTTGTTCATTTTATTGGTAGAAGTTTTCTGATACCCAATTACTTGATGTATTAAGACTGTTATAACCCAAAACATATGCAGGCTGACAAGGGTGGGTCCACCTAGGAGAGCATGTAAAATATAATAAATTCATCTACATCTAAATTTTTCCTGGCCATTTAAACTCTGCAATTCACTGACCCCATATTCAATTTGCGAGGAGTTCTTCTGTATCATTGTGTTCTTAATTCCAATAGCTGTCACTGCTGTTACTAGTAATTGTGATTGAGGATCACCACAAAGTTGTGAAACTCTATATTTCCTTCCTTCCTTCTCTCTCTCTCTCTCTCAATTTGACATCAGTTATCAATAGTTTCCAGTCATAACCACAGAAAAGTTGCTTTTTAAGAAAAATACTTGAATTGCATAGAACATTTGGTGACAATGCTATAGAATTCATCAAACCACTCTTTCTCCATATTTTCTAAATTCAGTAAACCATCAAGTCAAAATGAATAATTGGAAGATAGTTGACTTTTGTAAAGCAAAATCTCAACTTCAATCAAAGACTAATTCAAGGATTTAAGTAAAAAAGCAGTCCAACCAAAACAATTTTCAAGTGATTGCAATTTTTCTCTGGGTCAAACATCAAAAAACAACTTAAATCATCTGTTGTTAACACTCTTAGTTTAGTATGGCAAATTTATAAGTTGCTTGAGGCCAACTGACAGTGGTTCACCTATAAGAAATATCGTTAAAGATTGAAATGGAGAATTAATGATACAAAACAACTGATAGTTTTTATAGAATTCAACAAATAAAAAAAAATCCAAACTGATATGGATAGAATGCTAGAATAAAGCTGAATGTGGGTGTTTACCTCCTTGGCTGATTTTACACATTAATTGAGTCGGATAAGTCAGTATAGTCTGGAATGGCTTGTGTTATCAAAAATGATGATTTTGAAGTTGGATCTGTTATTGCTTTCTCTTAGTTGGCTTGTGTTATCCACTGAGGATATTAATGACTTGCATCCTTGTTTAGCTTACATGATACCCTTGTACAAATAGATTATGAAAGAACCCCATGCTTCTGATCACCTCCCTCTCTCTTTCTCTTTCTTGATGCTAACTGTGTGTGTGTGTGGTGTGCTAAACATGGAATCTCCAATAGAAAGTGTGTGCATGTGTCTTGTCTGCTATAATAAGCGTTTTGTGTTTTCTGTTAATTAATTCTAGATATTGGTAGTTTGGTTGGGATTCCCAGCCTTCTTCTTTAGGTTAAACACAGAATCTCTTTAGTTTAATTGAGTTTATCAGATAAAGAAGTTCCTTAGTGCAAAATAGGGGGAAATGGGAGTGACTGGCTGGTGGTCTAATAAAAGGGAGTGGTTAGCATTTACTTTTGTATTTGAACAGCTTGCTTACTTAGAGAAAGGTGTTTACTTGAACCAGCCTCATGTCAAGTTCAACACATGGAATTGATAGTTTTTATGAAATCTTGTGGATTGCTTATTTTTCTCCAAAAGCTTAAGCTGCTGGCTTTATTTTGCTTCATTCATTCATTTAATATATATATTAAAACAGCATTTTGTGCCAACTCCCAAATAGCTCCTAAACATTAATCCTTTTTCCCTCCATGGGGGATTGAATTCTTTAATTAATCTCAATGTTGTGGTAGCATGGCATTGTGAATAATCAAAGTTCCTTGTTGCCTAAATATTCCAGTAACTTGGACCATGGAGGTTATATAAATAGAAGCAAGTCCAAAACTCATAAATTTACCCTACTTGCTATATATATTATTTTGTGTTAATAACTTGCTACTACATGACGGGGTAGAAACATTTGCAAAATGTTACTAAACATTGGACGGTAACTCATTATTTGCATGCCTTACAGGAGAGGTGCTGAAGTTCTTATACAGTGTCTTAATATATACTCATTTTAATTCTTTTCAGCTGGTGAAACAAGCAATTTTGCCTCGTGTTCATGGATTAGCTCTCAAAACAACTGTTGCTGCGGTATGAATGTTTTTCTGTTTACAAGACAATTCATATTACATTAATTAATGGAGCTGAATTTAGTTAATCTTTAGTTAATAGAGTTGAATTTAATTATATGCGTTTAGACTATTCATGTGTGAGGTAATATCATCGCATTCTTCTAGTATTTGAAAGTCTTTTCAGTAATTGAAGTAGGTTTTTAAATGTTATCTGTTTCAATAGGTGGCCCTGTGGGGTATATAATTTAAAACTAGGTGTATTTTATATTGACAGGTAAGAGTCAATGCTCTGCTATGCTTTGGAGATCTTGTTAGCACACTTGATAAACATGCTATTTTAGATATCTTGCAAACAATTCAACGTTGTACAGCAGTTGATCGTTCTCCTCCTACCCTTATGTGTACCCTTGGTGTTGCAAACTCAATTCTCAAGCAGGTAACGGTAACTGGTAGTTGACTAGCTTTTGCAGCTATATTTGTACTCATCTGCAGGTGGTATGCATCAAAATTATATCTCATTTTCCTGGTTAATTCTTGTCAGCATGGAGTAGAATTTGTTACGGAGCATGTTCTTCCACTTCTCACACCTCTTCTCACTGCTCAACAATTGAATGTTCAGCAGTTTGCCAAGTTTATGCTCTTTGTGAAAGATGTCCTCAGGTATTCATCATTTTGCTGCCCCCACAGACAACTAAACCCTTCGCTACTTATCCGATGAATAATATCACTGTTCTTTTATCATCTGAATTCTCTTTTTCTAAGCTATTTATCTATTTATGTTTTCTGCACGAACATGCTAATGAATTTACCTTTTTATACATACATACATCAATACACACATACATGCATATAATTGAAGCTTTGGGTTTTTATCATAGGATGATAGAAGAGAAAAGAGGAGTTACAGTAACAGATTCTGGAATTCCAGAGGTGAAGTCATCATCTTTTCCCAATGGGATTCAGCCTCAAGCCTCGAGCAAAACAAGCGGTACTGTTGCACCAGCAGCAAAGAGTAGTGCTTCATGGGACGAGGATTGGGGTCCTGTGTCAAAAGGATCTGCCGCTGCACATCGGGCTTTAGCAAGCAACTCATCACCTCCTCCATCTATTTCTGCTAATCAGCCAGTTCAATCAACATTTTTGCAATCAGAATCTCCCATGACATCTGCAGTTTCCACTAAGCAAACAGCCGTGTCATGCCTTCCAGTCGATATAGAATGGCCTCCGCCGACATCTTCAACTTCAAGTCTTAATGATATAGATCCTTTTGCTGATTGGCCTCCAAGACCAAGTGGCACTTCTAGTGGTTCTGGAGCTTCTAACAATGGCACAACTGGACCACAGCCAAATAGTTACAGCTCAAATATGATCGCGAACACACCCAACATTATGAATTTGCAGAACAAGGGAGATATCAGCTGGGCCTTCAACAACCAAAGTTCATATGATCCATTGAAACCAACTCAAGGCACTTCTGCTGTGAATTCTGGTAGTTTGAACAGTGGTCCTAATCCCCAAAACTCAATTGGTTTCTTGAAACAGAACCAGAACACATCAACTTTGGGTTCATATAACAACACAAAGTCAACAGATCTTGCATCCATATTTGGTTCCAGCAAGAATGAGCAGACTGCACCAAAACTTGCTCCACCACCGTCAACTGCCGTGGGTAGAGGAAGAGGGAGAGGGAGGGGTGGAGCATCAACCTTGAGGTCTAGTCATGCAAAGCCGCAATCTGAACAGCCCTCCCTTCTAGATCTGCTTTAATGAGTTGGATTGCCTTTACCATAAGAAAAGAGGAAGAAGAGATCTGGGAAGTGCACTTGTGAAGTAAAATCTTCAAATTTGCAGAGTGCAGAGACGGCCGTGTTATGTCAAATGTTGAAGATCAAATTTCCTAATGGATATGCAGCCACAGTAGGCGTTGAAGATTGTGTGGTTTGTTATTGATTACCGGTTGTGGCTGTGAGTTGTTTGTAGAATGTTGTGATTAATATAAACTGTAAACAGTATTTCTTTCCTCACTCTGTAATTTTGTTCAGTTGAGATTCTGATAACGGGAATAGTTTTGGCAGGAAAATTGTATTCTTCAAACATACTCAGTTCCAACTGGTGGAAATAATAAAGATGGAGTCTGTTCCCCGGAGCACATTCCGGCCACGATATATATAAAGAGATTGGTACGCATTCTACTTGGTGATTCGGTATGGTGTCTTTTTCTTAAAAAAATGATTATCTATTAAAACTATAAAAAAAATTAACACCACACCTGGGGTTCTGACTGGATTTTAAACCACAATACCTGGAAATGTAATTGGGTTTTGGCCTGATTTTATTCTAAGAAAATTATAAATCTAAAAAGCTCAGGTGATCTAATATTTACTTGGACGAGTCTTTGTATTTTTTTAATAAATCTAAAAAATATGTAATAAATTTATGAATATTAAGTCTACATTATTTTATAATTTTTTGATGTGAGATAATTATGTATAGCTTACATCCATACAAGTTGTTTATTAACTCTTTGATGTAGAAAAAGTATACTATCTTTTATATCATACATTTTTTTTTTAGTCCATATTCATATAAATTATTTTTAATGTTGTTTTATGTGGAACTACACTACACTTAATGTTTTATATATACACGAGTCAATTGTCCGGAGCTTTGCCGTAGTCAGAATAATATTTTTTTTTTAAATTCAAAAGAGAATCTTAGGAGTGCAAGAATTGCTCCATAATACTATAAATTTAGCCAAAATAATAATTTGGGCATAATTTTTGTAAAGTGCGAGTTTCTATAAAATATATAATTTTTAAATCGATATGATTTTATTTGTTTAATAGGTTTATATAAAAAAATGAATGATGTTTTTTTTTTTTTTTTAAAAAAAAAACTAATATTAAACAATACAATATATTTTTAAAATAACACAAAAATAAAAGATAATATTGACCCACAAAATATTTTTAAACCATTAATCCGAGATATTAGACATAAAATACTATACATAAACAAGTTGCAAAACTCAATTCTTAATAATACTACATCAAATGATGAATATTTCAATTATTATTCTCATTGTTATTATTATAATTATTAAATTATCACAATCATTATAGCTACAACTATTACAATTAATATAAATAATTAATGCTCTAATTATTATTGGCATCATTATCATTATTGTTATTATCGTTGTCGTCATTATCACAATAATTATTATGATCACTAACACAATTATTATTATTAATATCGTTAAAATTATCATTAGTATTATTATCATTATTATAATTGTTTTTGCTATTATAGATATTCTTAATATATATTATTTCATGAGTTATTATCATCATCACAACCATAATTATTAATACCATAAACACTACAACTATTACAATACATTATTTTTGTTATCATCATTATCATTAGTTTATAATAGCTAAAATAATTGTTGTAAGGCTTATGATATAATAATAGTGATTATTATCGTTAATAATTTAATTTATTGTAATGGTTGTAGTGCTTATTATATTATAATAGTGATTATAACAATATGTGTCTCTTGGAAAATGAACATGAAAGCAAAGAAGAAATTAATTGTGGAAAAGCACTATAGTAATTCATAATGTCTAGTGTTTTGCAGCTACAATATTTTTCCCACACCACTTATAGTATAAGTAATATGTGTGTGAGAGAAATGTTATATTAATAATAATTTCACATAAACAAAAACAAAAACATTTTCATTTCTACAAAAACATTTAGTGTTTCAGGAAAATATGACTTGACCATCCGTTATCATTTATGACATCAATTAGGATAAATATTTCCATAATTTATTTACTTATAAACTATTTTCTCTCTCTAATTGAACAATTTTGTGAAAAAAAATCAAATTACCATGGAATGGGTCTCGCTCGTTACTTTATGGTGCTAATTGGAAAAATTACAATCACTCGAAACTAAAACCTTGTTTGAAATCAGGAAACTTACCATGGATGTAACAAGTACTATTATGAATCTCTAGTCTAATATCAAGTTCAACTCTTTACAGGTTGAGTAACATCAAATTCAAAATCAATATCAAGCTCATTTCCTTCAGCACGCATCTTGTTTCGGAAGTTTAGCAAAGGCTCCAAATCAGTCCCATACAACTTGTTCCCAACCGGCCAATCCATGTCATTCACCCTGAGAAAAGAATTGTTATTGACTACCAAACATTAATTTGAATATATATAGCATGCTCCTAGCATTCTATATATTAGAATGTGTCATGACACCTATCAGTTAAGAAGCTATAGTGTGCCGTCCCAAAAGGGTGTAGCGTGATGGCAAAGAGCTTGAGATCTGCACAGCAGGTCTTGAGTTCGAGTTAGGGACGTGCACCTCTTGTAAGAGTGGGACAACCAGAGTTTTACCCGCTCACATGAGCCCACAAAGTGCGTTTTCCGGGGGTGGAGTTTCCTCAAATCCAAAAAAAAAGAAGCTATAGTGTGCCATGACGCCTATTAAAACTTTAACAGTGGGAATTGATAAATGGGAAACCATGTGTTGTGCAATATGTGTTGGAATTTAGAATGGAAAATGCAAGGGGTAAGGTTCATAGTTGATATGTTTAATGCAAGGGGTAAGGTTTATAGTTGATATGTTTAAAGAAATCTACTAAGAGATCTGAACATGATGGTGCAACTAGCAAATAAAAAGACTAACAGGGTATTCAAGATTGGAAACTAAGTTTATCTTACAGCGTCACAAACAAAAATCAGTAGCACAACAATTTTCAAAAACTAGCAGCTAAATATTATGACCCCGACAACTGTCAAAGAAGATTGGGGGTAATCGCTTACAAACTTTGTTTGCCTGCCTTTGCTACAATTCACCCCCACAATTCATGTCACAACTAAAGAAACATGTAGGAAACAAGAGGGATATAACTAGACTTACTTAAGAGTCTCTAGAATTCACCCTGCAACCTCAAGTTATCTTGAAAAGAAAGAATGGTTAAATGGTAAAACCAAATAGTTATTCAACTCCTAGTGTTTTGGAAAGGATTATATACTTGTTTGTTTGGGAGTATAATAAAAATAATTTTTATTTAAAAATATATCAAAATCTGTGTTGGTGTGGTTAGAAGAGAGGGTAATAAGGTTGATTTCTAAATATGCTTTGGGACAAATATAAGGTAAATAGCTTCATAGACTTGCTATATTTGATAGAACACCTACCAAATGCAGATGGGACTTTAGTGGTTGATAATTAAGTAGATGGAAAGTAAAGGGGAGTGATGATTAATTACCTTTTCGATGATTCCGATGATTCCGATGATGGAAAGGTGACCTCATTGAGAATATTCTTCCACCTTTGTACCTTCTCCTTATTTTCACCGAAATCTTCTTCATCCTTGTCAAAGACAATCATGTAACTCTCTGTTCGTTTATCTACCTTTGATTGTTCAACATTATAAGAAACTGTTGAAACTGGAAAAACAGTGTCCGGTTTCATCTTTTTAATGAATCCAACAATCTTGATAAGTTCGTCAAGCCACCAAGGTGAACAAGCATAATCTCTTGCAAATATAAGAACTGACAGCCCCGACTCTTTGATTTCCCCCAAGAGACTCGACTCAATTGCCCTCAGTTTCTGTAGGTCGTTGATAATGGCTTTCTGGACGAGAGCTGTATACAGATGGGTGAAATTATTGCTAGAGTGTTCACCTTTGATGCTACAGAATACATCATGCATCCATTGATTGTAAGATAAGGAATTAGCTAGAGAGTCAAAATATGAAGAAGCTGCTTCTTTGCTTGCCACAATAAGATGGCCAGCAGGAGATTGCCATGATGGAGTACAACGGACACCACAATTCTTCACCTTTACTCCTTGCTCATAAGAGTCAAACGACAACTCAAGGTTGTTGAAGGCTTCATTCCTCTGCTCTTTAAGATCTTTCAAATAATCAAAAGATAAATAGAATAACCAAAGATGATCTGACACAGCATGCAAAGTCTTGCAACGTATATATATCGGCGAGGGATCTCTCTCTTTTCCATTGACTTTGAAATGACAATAGAGAGGATTTTCACCAGATGCACTGATTGCAACACATGCAGCGAACCCTGTCCACTCATTATGAGGTATTTGCACCCTAATTGAAGATTCCTTACTTTGATGATTAAACCAGTCTGGAACATCATATCCGGGAACAACAATACCAAATCCAGGTCTAGGAAGTGAGCCCTGTATCGTAAAACAAAAATGTTACAGAGAGAAAGAGAGAGAGAGAGAGAGAGAGAGAGAGAGAGAGATGGGGTATGATGAAGAGAAGACCTGGAGGTATTTTTCAAGCATGCTCAAACCCATGTTGTTTTGGCCATTATGCTTGTACAGTTCCCAACAATTAAGACATTTGAACTCTGATCTCTCCATACTCTTTAGCTTTCTTGGATTTGGAATTTCTTTTAGTCTTAAACAACCATCCAATTTTACTTTCTGAACTTGTAATGGAACCTCAGGCAGTGATTCAAGCATCACACAATCCTTCAAGGCAAGCTTTTCAAGCCTAGAAAGCTGATTTATGCTTTTAGGCAGGCTAACAAAGTTATTTTTGCTCAGATTTAAACTCCTCAATGATGATAACAAGCCAATATCTTCAGGAACTGCTCCTTCTCCTAGTTTGCAAGCACGTAAATCCAGTTCTTCTAAGGAACACAGATCAGACAAGGAAGGCAATACTTGATCCGTGAGATTCACCGTTAATCTCTCGCATCCATTAAAAGACAATACTTTAAGGTTCTTCAAAAGGAAAAAAGACGCTGGCGGCTGCCTTACTGAAGTTCCACTGGCATCAAACTCCTCCAAACTTTCTACTTTCCCCAAGTTTTCTGTTATGTTCTTAAGCTCAGAGCAGTCAGAGACATCAAGCTTTTTGAGGGATTTCAAACCACTTATGCTACTCGGAATACTTTCAAGGTTCTTACAACTGCTCATGTTCAATAGAACTAAACCAGCCAAACGATTAAAAGATGAAGGTAGTTCTGTAATAGCAGTCCCATCCAAACGAAGTTCCCTCAAACAATTCATGTTTCCTACTATATCAGGAAACTTATCAAGTTTCGAGCAGCCATTAAGAGTGCAAGCTTTTAATGATTCCATTTCAAGGTTGCTTGGGAGAGCCCTAAGACTAATGCAGTCCACAAGATTCACAAATTGAAGCTTCTTGTGACGTCCAAATGATGGATGGACCTCAGATAAACTTTTACAACCTTCTAGAATCAAACTCTCGAGATTCAGAATTCCAGTAAAATCCGGAGTATTGGTCAGGTTAAGTGAGTTGCTGAGATTGATGATTTTCAGATTATGTGAATCCTGCAATCAAGATAGGATAGAGAGAGCAAACATCAAATGGTGGTACTATCCATTCACTATATTTTACTTTTAAAATACTTGACAAAGTAGTATGCTAAGGTTAAAAATAAATTCTTTAAAAAATATTATTTTAAAGTAAAAGACATTTTAAAAAGGTATCTCAACCATAATATCTTACACTATTTTATTTAATATCTTCTTTATTTCCACTTCTCTATTGTATGTTTTTTCTTCTCTTTAATTTGAAATATTAGGAGAAACACAAGAAGAAAAACGAAGTGATGAATGCCTTGTAGTGTTGTTTTTTTTTTATTATTATTTTTATGGATTATGGAAAAGATAAAATTAAATAGAGAGGCCCGTCAAATTAGTCTTACCTTACGTTCATACCATAATTGTTCAATACTGCTGAAAGACATGTAGAGCTCAACGAGATTCTCCGGCTTGAAACAAGCCGGCAATGACTTTGAAGGGTAAGCATGCCATTCAAGAAATCGTAACTTGTTTGAAAGATATTCAGGTCCTTCAAAAACATGCACATTGTGAATTTTGAGCAATCTTAGTTTGATCATTTTTGAGAAGGCTTTCATGCTCCACTGTGCCTCTTTTGCTCTGGGCATGTCCAAGAATATTGTTTCTGTCTTTCCCTGTCAACCAAAAGGAAGGATAAGTCAAAATCTATTGCACAGTAGAGATGGATGGAGTGTAAATTATGATAAACCTCAAGAAATCTTATGGATAATGCTCTGCATCAGCTACTCACTGTGTTTTCCTCTAGTGCATCGCAGACATCCTTGTACACGTGGAGTCTACTCCGGCTTCCAGGCTCTTCGGGGGATTCACTACGAACAATATCTTCACCCATTTTCTGTAATAAATTATGCATCGATATTTCATCTCGTGAGACGTTTATAAGAGATTTCTCCATAAGAACATCCATCCCAATATCTGGATAGTATCCACAACTGTCGAGTAGCCTTATTATGCGATCTTTTTTCATCCCTTTCAAGAAACAAGCAATATCTAGAAATATTTTCTGCTCAAATTCATTGAGGCCATCAAAACTAATACGAAGCACATCAATAATTTTCCGTTCAGGAATGTCTTTCATTCTATCAATCGCACTTTTCCATGCATGTATACCTCTTTTGTGCAAAAACGAACCTATGACTTCAAGAGCTAATGGAAGGCCATTGGCATAACCCACAACTTGCTTAGACAAGTCCCAAAAATCTTCGTCGGGTTGGTCTCTTTTGAAAGCTTTCCAACTAAATAGCTTAAGAGCGTCTTCATCACTTAATTCCTTAATCTCGCATATTCCAGTAACATCATGGATATTCAAGACATGCTTATCTCTGCTCGTTATGATTATCCGGCTCCCTGGACCAAACGATCCGTGCTCTTCATCTAACATTTGTAATTGTTCTTCATCATCCACATCATCAAGAATAAGAAGAACCTTTTTAAGCCGCAATCTACGCTTTATCCTTCTTGAAGAATCCCATTCAGTAGGAACCTCCATATTGATTTCTGAAAGGAGTTGTTTCTGCAAACGACTCCGTCCATCTTTCTCGGCGAAAACTTCTCTCACATTTGCTAAGAAGCAGCTGCATTGGAATTTCCAATGAATCCTATCATAAATGACTCTTGCAATAGTTGTCTTACCCATGCCACCCATTCCACTTATCCCTATAAAGAGAATATCATTTGCTTTTTCGTCCAAGTCCATATAACGATTCAATTCTTTCAGAGGAGAATCTATTCCAACTAATTTTTTGCTAATTGTTGGCAAAGTGAAGCTTAGTTTTTCTTTTATCCACTCCAAAATCTTTTCAATTAATTGTGACTCATTTCTGCATAAAAGGGGTAAAAACATTACTCATGAAGCATGCAAAAATCACTTCATAGAGTGACAAGGGGAAAGAAACATAAAATTTTGTTTCTTGAAATATATGGTTGTTAACGAGAAACTACTCAATCAACCTTCCGAGAAAGATAGGTTCCTGATAATAGCCTCAAGAACAAGGAGGAAAAGGAAAGAACAATTTAAAAAGGATCTAGGATACCGTTGATATACAGAATGATCCTTATAATAGGTAGCTTATTGCACATAGAATAGCACAATCACCAAGAGAAGCATGCACATAAGGAATAAAAAAAAATTAAGTTTGGTCTTGACAGACAAAATAACAAACTCTATCGTATTTATGCTGGCCTCTAAGTTATCTTTTCATTATTTTCCATGAAAAAGTCGAGATCAATTACCTCAACACTTCTCAAGTTGCCATGTTTATCTTGCAATGATTTGCTTTTATATATCAAAAAACTTTTATATTGAGTATGAAAACTCAACGAGGATATGAATTTATAGCTCTTCAATCATACATTATCGACCCTCCAAGAATAATGATGTAGATCTTGTATTAATAAAATAAATCTACAAATTAATACTTTGGATCTTGTATTATTATTTTAATTTGGGATTATTTTGGTATTTAATGAGATACTGCAGATTTATAATCAAAGAAACATATAAAAATAAATAAATAAATAGAGTAAATGCTATTTCTTAAGAAAGTTTGATAAAAATAACTTCCAAGAATAATGATGTGGCTAATTGACAAAATGAGCAGTGACTCCTAATATAACCCTATTTCTATTTGGAAACATATATTTGTTTGAATATGCTAATAATTTATGCTAGACAACTAGATATATCATTATTATAAATAAATAAATAAAAAGTTATATTTCTCACTGAAACAAGACATGGAGTGAGAATAGCGACCTGTGAGACAGTAATAATAACTCCTTCCAAAATAAATAAATAAATAAATGTATCAGCCTAGTTTACCTGTTCCGAACATCCCAACCAGATATAATGCCCACTGTAGAGAGACAATCTCTCCAGCTTTGTACCCTGTCCGGATTTTCTGAGAACTTTTCTTGATGCTCAATGAACGCCTTCTTATAATCCCCAGTCTGATCGGCTACCTCCGATGGATCCACATCATAGAAAACTGGCAGAACAGTGTGCCCCATCTCTTTCATGCACTGAACAATCTTGACAAGCTCATCTAAGCACCATGGTGAAGACGCATAATTTCTTGAAAACACAACGATTGAAAATCTTGATTCTTCGATGGCCTGCCAGAGAGCAGGTTCGATGGTCTTTCCTCTCTCTAGCTCCCTATCATCCATGAATACATCGATGCCTCCTTGCCTCAAATTAGAACACAGATGGCTAGTAAAGTTATTCCGCGTGTCTTTGCCGCTAAAACTAAGGAAGACATCATAAATCCATTGGGGAGGAGAATAAGAAGATGAGGTTGCCTTCTGTGTGCTGGTTGAAGCCATGGAAATCGCAGTTGCAAGAAGCGAATACTGATTGATTCCTTCTAGTCTTGACTCCTAATTAACTGGCTGGGGATGGTTCAGCAATTAATGAACTTCCACGGCGCCGTTTTGCAGGGCATAATAGCCTTCTCCTCCTGAGTTCGAACATGAAACAAAAAGTTAGGAGCAGATTCAAACTGGGACTTAATTCTCCCTAAGAAACCAAATTTCTACAAACCGTGCGGGAAGAGTTGAGCAGATCCTAGAGAGGTGAGAGATCTAGCCAGAGCCCAATTCCTTGGAGCAAAAAGTCGTACTGGTAAATGTCCTGGATTTTTGTTTTTTTGTAAGAAAATAATAATAATAATAATAATAATAATAATAATAATGTTTTTTTGTAAGAAAATAATAATAATAATAATAATAATAATAATAATAATAATAATAATAAAAATAATAAAAAACCGAGGAAGATGATTGCGTTCAATTTAAGCCCCGTTTATTTGCTGGAAAGTAGTTTTTTTTTGGAAAGTGAATTCCGAGGAAAGTAAATTCCGGAAAAGTGAATTCCGGGAAAGTATTTTCTGATGTTTGGTAGTGTAATGAAAAATAAGTTGGAAAACAGTTTCCAGTATTTGGTTATGTCATGGAAAATGAGCTGAAAAAATAACTTATTAATGTTTTATTTTTCTCAAGTTTATTAAAATAATGAGGAACAAATCTTACAAATTAAAAAGTTGAATGAGAATGAAATTGAAAAAAAAATATAATTTCATAAATTATCTCAAATAAAATAAATAATAATCAAAATAATAGAGATCAAATCTAAAAAATTAAAAAAAAATGAAAGGTGAATAAATTAAAATAATAATAATTAACATTTCATAAATTATTTCAAATAAAATAAGTAACAATAAAAAAAATGAGGACCAAATTTGATAGATAAAAAATTTCAATAAAAAAATGATAAGAAAAAAGCAAATAGCAATTATAAAAATAAAGACCAAAATTAATATAAAAATTAAATTTTAAGAGATGGAATTGAAAAATAAATATTCAAAATAAATTATATATAGCAATCAAAAGTTTCAGGATCAAATTTGATATAATCAGCAAATAATGACATTTCTAAATTTTTCACAACTTCCGGAAAGTGTTTTCCGCCCAAATTTTCCAGGAAAACACTTTCCTAAAAACCAAGCCAAATTTTTCTTTGATTGGAAAGTGTTTTCCGTTGACCAACTTTTCTAATGGAAAACAAACACAGGAAAATTTGGAAAGTGGTTTCCCAGAAACCACTTTCCGGAAAACAAACACAGCTTTATACAACGTCGAAGGAAAACGCAAGGGGAATCTAACACGCATTGGACAGCTGGCAGCCAGCACCTTCCTAGCAAAAGTCAGGGTATTGCCTTCGGAGTAAGAAATGAAGATAATGTTTGATATTGCGGTTGCTGTTGTGGTTGAAATTTTAAAAAATAATTTTATAAAAAATATTTTTATTTATGATTCATAATTAAAATTAAAATATTTGGTTAAAATTGTGATTAAGTTTGTTAAGTTTGAAGTTTAATGAAAAATAATTTTATATATTTGGTAATTATGTTTTTCATATTGCTGTCAACTTATGAAATTAAAAACATTACTGCATCAAATAATTTTAAAAATATTAAAAACATTTAATTTGAAGTAAAATATAATTATTCTTTTTTAATTTTTGAAAAATATTTTTAAAATAAAAAACAAACAGCTTAAAAAGTATTGTCTATCTCTAAAAAATCAAAAAAAAAATGTGCAGAACTAAAAGTTGAAGACTAAAAATATCGTACAAATTTATATATCTTCGTTACAAAGTAACATATCAATTGTTAATTTCGATTTTTTTTAATATGTAATATTACCCATAATTTTGTTTTCCACATTCGTCCACGTCGCCTTGAACTGTCTACTGATTGCCACGAATTAGATCTAAAAAATGACTGGTCACAGTACATCAACCCATCATTAAACGACGCCACACCAATTCCCCTTCACATAACACGCCCGTTACACGCCCATCTTTCTCCACTCAACCCCTCGCCTCTCTTTCGCTTTCGTGAGGGAGAAGTTGGGATAAAAGGTTGAGATCTCTTTCTTTTGCTTTCACTTTTTTGCAGATGAAAAAAGAGAGGGAGAAGTTGGGATGAAAGGTTGCGATCCCTCTCTTTCGCTTTTCCTTTTTTGCAGATGGAAAAAGAGAGGGAGAAGTTGGGATGAAAGGTTTAGATCCCTCTCTTTCGCTTTCACTTTTTAAAAAGAGAGGGAGAAGTTGGGATGAAAGGTCGAGATCCCTCTCTTTCGCTTTCATTTTTTTGCATATGAAAAAAGAGAGGGAGAAGTTGGGATGAAAGGTTGAGATCCGTCTCTTTTGCTTTCACTTGTTTTCCTGCCTGCAATTTGGTCAATTGTTTTTGCCATTTTCTCCTTGGTTTTAGAGCCAATTCATGGTAATTTGCAAATGCAAGTGCCCCATGACCTGCAAGAGCTTCTCAAAGCTAGCCCTGTGCTCTCTTTCTCCTCCCATCTCTCTAATTTTAAAGTCCATGTCCCACCGCTCAATTGTTTCATGCTGCTACATGAAACGCAGTAACTGTGCTATCCATGAAACGCATATATAAGCTTCAAAATTCAGCTTCTTCTAAACCGTGGTTCGAATGTTTTTTTTGGTGGTCCATAGCCATTAAAATTGTGTTTTGAGAGAAACCAAATGATGAAAAAATTGCGTTCGCTCAAAACTCCGGAACGCAATATCAAATGGCCACGAAATCCCCAACAACTTTCAAATATAATATAATGTTATAGTTTTTTCCTCCAATTTATTTTAATTCATGATTTTTAATGAATATTCAAGTCAAGCATTAAAGAGTTAATCCGTGCGGGATGAATATTGTAGCAATAAATACAGATTCAATAAATACTGTGTAGTCTGGGTCTGAAAGCTCTCTGGAAACTGCATGGAAGGCAGAGAATGAAAGTCAAATCCATACTAAAAAGTCAAAAAGCTCTCTGGAAACTGCTCTCTGGGCTGTTCAAGCACTCTTAGTAAAATGAAACTCTTATTTAATTAATTCGCTTTATTGTCAGTGTTCCTTGTATTGCCTCTCACTGTAATGTTCTATTATATGTGCTTGTCTTGTTATTAGCACGCAGCCAAGGAAGTTCATGATATGGATTTTGTTGTTATTACTGTTGATCTCCCTGTCAAAATAGAACACACTATTGTCTGAAATTATCTACTTTTAACCTTTGATTTCTAAATGTTTATATAGAATATACAAGAGAGCTATCTATGGAAAGTAAATCAGTTTCCATGATTCTAGTCCTATACATGTAAACCAAAATCTGACACATAATGATGCTTATCTATATAAAATAGGAAATGTAGAAATAGGAAACAATCTGCACAAAAGGAAGGTAGCCAGTTGTCCACATTGACAGTCCCCCTCAAATTGATGTTGGATGGGCGATCAACATCAATTTGCTATTTAGGAAAGAATATCGGTAACGAGTGAGTGCCTTGGTGAAGATATCAACAATTTGTAGGTCAGTGGAAACATGAGGAAGAGTGATAACACGAGCGTCGTAGGATTCACGAATAGAATGACAATCCACCTCAATATGCTTTATGCGCTCATGTAAGATAGGATTGGCCGTGATCTGAATAACACTCGTATTATCAGCATTGAGAGGTGTAGGATCAGTCATAGAAAAATCTAGCTCAGCAAGCAAACCATGAAGCCAAATGATTTCAGAACAAGCAAGAGACATTTCTCGATACTCAGATTCTGTAGAGGACTTAGAGACTCCATACGCCTCTCCAGTTAAACTAATTAACTGGCTGGGGATGGTTCTGCAATTGATGAACTTCCACGCCGTTTTGTAGTGCATGATACCCTTCTCCTGAGTTCAAACATGAAAAAAAAAGTTAGGAGCAGATTCAAGCTAAATTTCTACGCATTGGACACCTTCCTAGCAAAAGTCAGGATATTGCCTCCGGAGTCAGAAATTTCGGGTATTTGTCACTGTTTTTTTAAAATGTTTTTTTAAATTTTTATTTTTATTTTTTATTTTAAATTCAAAACATTAGTGTTTTTCAATATTTTTTATGTCAAAAAATATTTTTTATGTCAAAAAATATTTTTTAAAAAATAAAAAAATATCATTTTGACTAAAGAATACTTCTAGTCTTGACTCCCAGCTAGCTGGGGATGAAACGACCAAATCCAAATTTTTATTAATTAAAAAAAATGAAACGAACCGGTTCTAGTTTCAACCGATTGATTCGGTTCAGTTTTTTATGTTTAAAACTGAAAAAACCGACACTATTTTTGGGCTTTGGCTTTGGCTTTGGCTTTGGCGTTGTCTTGCCTTTCTCTTCAACATGGAATTACAACGGTTCTTGACCGCATTATTAGTACGACCTGGAAGCAACTTGGCAATGGTGGCCCATCGATTGCATTCAATGCAGGAGTGCAGACAACGTCGAAAGAAAACGCAGGTGGAATCTAACACGCATTGGACAGCTGGCAGCCTGGCACCTTCCCAGCTAAAGTCAGGGTATTGCCTTCGGAGTCAGAAATGAAATGCCCAAGAAATTTCAAATATAATATCATGTTATAGTTTTTTCCTCCAATTTATTTTAATTCATGATTTTTAATGAATTTTCAAGTCAAGTATTAAAGTAAGAGTTGATACGTGTGTGATAAATATTGTAGTAATAGATATAGATTATTATGGATTATAATTGTATAATTATCATTTTCAATGCATTAAAAATAATTGTTGGTCTAGGGGGTATTTTTGACTTATTCATGGAACGGTTGACATTTAATGGTTGTTTGGGGGTATTTTTGTATTTTCTAGATATTTTTGCAAAGTAAAACTATGGTTTTATCCTTGCCAGCAGACAACAAACAGTGACAACTTAGGGATATTTTTGATTTTTTACACTATCATAAATAGTAAATTAATCATATTATCCTCAAATAAGACAAAAATTAAAAGTGCCGATGGGGTGATTCTAGTATTTCAAATATTTCTAAACAGTGAAACTACATTTATAGCCTCTGAAAAGATAAAATTCAGGCGTTGACTGCAGTGATGTTTAGGTAATTGTAGGCTTTTTTCTGCAGAAAACTACAGACGTGTCTGTCTGATGCGACGACGGTTTCCTTCCTTACACACTTCAAGCGGCGCTTGCGGCGTCTTACGATAGTTAAAAATGTTCGTTCAATGTCTCACCGGATACACAATTATTTTCTTTACCACATGGTGGTGCGCCTATCGTCGCACAATAGCAGTACAAGTGACGATACAATGTAAAATATCAAACAATAAATATGTAAATACAATATGAAAGTATGCGCATGAAGTTTGTTATGAGAATGTATAAGTGTTTTTTAAAAAAAATGTGTTACAAGAACATAAATATGATGTGAAAGTATATGAATGAAGTTCATTACAAGAACACAAATACGATCTAAGAGTGTGTAAATAGAGTGCATTAAGAGAATTCAAATATGATAATAAAACTTCAGTGGTCATATTAGTGAAGTTTAATTGTGTAAATTAAAATCGACCACACCAGTGGAGACTCCTCCCGGAATTGCGTTATCGGAGCCACTGAAGTTTGAAGATTCAAGGGAGAAACGATTGAAGAGAGATTTGGTTCCGTCGGTGGTTAAGGCTAGGGAATAGAAGTCAGTCAACAAAGAGCAAAGAGCAATAAAGGCCGGCGCGGTGCCATCCATTTTCCATGAGGAGATAAGGATAGAAGTTATGAAATTGTTATCACACTTATCCATCTTATCGAGCCAACAGCATATAGGAGCAGTCGGCAACTCCCATCATATGAAATGGGTTCAGTGTCCAATTATGAAATCCTTGAAAAAAGAATTTTAGAAATTTAAGCTAGTTGCAGAGAAGGGCTAAATTTTTTTATTTTTTTTGTTTTAAATAAATTTTTTTTTAGTGTTTGTAGCTTATTTTGAAGTGCTATGTTAAAAATAATTTTAAAAAAATAAAAAATATTATTTTAAAACTTTTCTAAATAAAAATTACTTTAAAAAAATTACAGTAATCATACTCTCAACCACCCTCTAAATTATCAAAATTAATCAATAGGTGCAGCTTTGATGTAAGCACATCCACTAATGTAAGCCTCCAACCTAAAAGTGTAAACCTATATAAGTAGAGTAAATTGAGATTAAAAAATAATAATTTATAATAATCCAAAGGAAATCTTTTATGATTTTGGGGAGAGATTCCTCAATAAATTATTTAAAAATACCAAATTAATAAATTAATAAATGGATACACAAACAAAATTAATTGTTGGCTAATTATGCAAAATCTTATGATAGTTTGCGTAAAACGCATTAATTTGACCAAACAACAATAAACTGAAAAATGAAATAAACTATTTTTATTTGGCGTGGAGTTTCCTAGAATATTATAATGTGATTTGGAAGGAAAAGAGGAAATAGTTGTACGTGAAAAAAAATAACAACCAGATATTATAAGGAGTGGGAAAATCATAAATAAGATAAAAAACAAATATTCCTCTCTCCACTACCTAACATGGTCGACACCATTAATAGGAGATGAAGCTCAAAATTTATCAGAAACAAAAAAAGAAATCCTCTCCTCTTCTCTCTTTCTTTCAAAGTTGGATAAAACTTCTTTGTAAGTTTGGTTGAGATTTTTTTTCGACTATAAAAGTATTGAAATAATATTATTTTATTATTTTTAAAAAATTATTTTTGACATCAGCACATCAAAATGATCTAAAAACACCAGAAAAACTTAATTTAAATTAAAAAAAACAAATATAATGTTTTTCAAAAAAATTAATTAAAACACAACACGAAACAGGTATATGAAGTAACGGTACATTAGAAAAAAATAGAAGTCACGTCTACATTAATAATCAGTTTCAAATTGGTAAATTCATTTGATTTTTATCAAGATCAGTTTTTAAGTAATAATTCATTGTAAAAATTACATATATTAAATTAGCAAGTCCTATTATCATCAAACTAAAATTTGAATTATAACTCAGCTAACATTCTTCAAAAGATTTGAAATAAAATTTTATTTTTAACAAAAACAAACAATGGATTGGATGCGAGCTCACTAATTTAACACCTAATGTTACCTATTAGATGAATTTGACAAAAATCATACAAGATACATAACAAATTGGAAAATCATTAACAGAAATTGAAACTTTTTGGCAAACACCTTTCTGAATAAAATAATTACTAATTTAAAATGATTCAATTATGTGCAGCAATTCATCATAAAGTACATTAACAAGCTGTATAAATTATTATGAAAAAACAGAGATTATATAATCATCATATAAACCTAAGCAAATAGTTGTATTTCACTCTATTATGTCTTTTAGGTGTTTTGTATATACAAAAAAAAAAAAAAAGGACTAAAAACAATTTCAAAATTATTAGCTAGGAGTACGTGCCTTATCCTTTGCTATTAAAAAATAAAACATGAGAAAGTAGAAACCCATCTCAAAGGATGATGAATTTCTATCGTAGATTCACAATCACAGAAAATATATACAAGAGAAAAACAGATTATTATTATTATTATTATTATTATTATTATTATTATTATTATTATTATTATTATTATTATTATACAATTAAAAAAACATTACGTGAAAACATTGAATACGAACAACAACAAGTTTTTTCCTTAATTTTATCTTTTTTTATTTGACACATTTTGATTTTATATTTTCTTTATTTCATACATTTGTATTAGGTTGATTTAGTTTAGACTTAATGATTTGTTTTAGCTAGCTTAATATATTATTCTCACCATGTTGGAAAATAAATTTAACGTTATGTTCATGTTCAATTTAAAAAAATCAAAATCAATTTTGTTATTTTTTTTCTTGAGTGGCCTCAAGGTTTTTCTTTGTCTCCTGACTTTTCGTTTCATTTCAATTTTATATTTTTACATAAAATTGATTCAGGTTTGCCTGGGTGGTTTATTTTAGTTGACTTGGCATATGGTTTTAAAGGTGTGGGAAAAGAAGTTAGATAATGTGTTGATACTTGATTTGACAAATTCAAAGTTGTTTTTATTGATTGAATCCTTCCAAAAAAAAAATCATTTGAATTTGTAGATTTGATACTTTTATATTAGGTTGATTTAGGGTAGAACTTGGTTATTTGTTTAGTTTGGCTTGATATTGGATCCTCGTGATGTCATGAAACAAATTCGTTGCCTTTAATTTGGAAAAATTAAATTAATTTTTTTTTTCTAAATTAAATCTTTTTATGGATAATTTAACAAGTAATTGATGAAATTTATAATAGAAACAAATTCAAAAAAGAGAATTAAAATGAAAAGACAAGGAAACCTCATGACCAATCTAAAATTCATGCAAAAAGTCACTTTATTTATAAAAAATTTTTTGTTGATGTTTCAGTTCTTAAATTGATAAGGGAGGAAGAACCTCATTGGAAAACAAAGAAGAAAAAAGAAAGTTGTCGATTAGCAGTATTTTAGTAATAAAGATAAACGATCTTGGAATTGACAAATTTGTATTTATTTTTATTTAATTAAGAGCCAAATATATATATATATATATATATATATATATATATATATATATATATATGTGTGTGTGTGTGTGTGTGTGTGTGTGTGTGTATGTGTGTTCAATGAAGTGAAATCATATTTTTCTAATAATATAAAATTATTATTATATAATTAAATAAAAAATATTTAACAATTAATATTTATTTTAGTTTTTCAATTAATGATCACTAAATATATTTTTTTATTATTTATTAATATATATGTGTGTGTGTATTATTAAACATATGTATAAACAACATTAACAATTAATATAATACAAACAACTTCCACATTCTTTTTTTACAATTATAATCAAATTGCTTCATTTCGCAACAGGAAGATAATTTGCTTTAAGCAAAATAGACCTGGATACCAGGTAGCCCCCCGCTGTATACGTGTCAAGAGGATACAAGGACAACGCACGCTTGAGTTAATGGCGTCATGATTCTTTTCTTTTTCTTTTCTGTCGTATGAAAAGTCCACGCTCGCTAGTCGCACCCGTCAACCATGTGGTTCAGAGGAGCAAAGATTTCCACACATTGCCAGGACTGTAGCGTTTAGGTGGTCTTAATTGATTGGTCCACCAATGAAATTATAATTAATGCTGTTTTGAGTTTAATTTTGTAAGAATTATGGCACCAAACATTATTCCAAATACAAATCTTGGAAGGGGTAGAAATTGTGCGAGAGGATTTTTCCTTTATCATGCAGTTTAATTAAGGTTCAGTTGACCTTTCCATTGAAATAATATATATTTAATTATATAACAATATATTTTGTAAATAAATACGCCTTCTTAGTTATATTTTGTAAAAATATGAAGAAGATGTATGGTAATTATTTATATTTTTTTTATAAAGGTAATAATCTAATCTACTATTTTTTCCACACTTTCACTCTTTTTTTCAAGTTTATTTTTATCTTTTCTTTTAATCCACTTCCCTTGTTATTTCCATGGCAGAAAACACTAATAGTAATTCTCATATCTAAATCCCTCAATCCCTATAATTTCTAGGGATAACATTTTTTTATCTGAATCTCTGATTAATATCACTTAAATTGATGATTATTTAGATAATTATCTTATTTCATGGGAGTTGGATAGAATATAAATATTATTAAACCCAACCTAAAATCTAATTTAAACCTAATTCGATATGTTAGTGTGTGTTATTATATTATTTTATGTTGAATAATAACTAATAATAACAAGTAAATTTTCACGAGAACCCTTAACAAAAGTATTAAGGATTTGAATCTGCTCAAACCTATGTGTTCGATTCAGCAAATCTTTGAAGTAGTTAAGATATGTCATATGAAGACAACTCCACTTAGATGCTCATGGATGGATTGTTTTTGTCCGCATAGTTAAATTGAATGATACAGCGATTACTATTTATTTAACTCTGGTGTGCACTTGCCTTTTTTTAAATTCCAAGGCACTTGTTGATCATCCATACCAGTTATCTGTTGCCATTTCTTGTTTTCTCACTCTATATCATTCCACTTTCCTTCAAATCTTTCAAGTTTTAACAGAACATGGGGAATTATACTGGGATAAATTTGCTTGGGATACCGAGTTTGATAACAATTAAATTTCATTGAGAACATGTGTGGAAATTATACTTTTCTTGCTTAATATAATGTAGTGCCATCCATTCATAGGAAAACAGAAATTTTGTTCGTTTATTGGTAGAAGTTTTCTGATACCCAATTACTTGATGTATTAAGACTGTTATAACCCAAAACACATGCAGGTTGACAAGGGTGGGTCCACCTAGGAGAGCATGTAAAACATAATGAATTCATCTACATCTGAATTTTTCTTGGCCATTTAAACTCTGCAATTCACTGACCCCATATTCAATTTGCGAGGAGTTCTTCTGTATCATTGTGTTCTTAATTCCAATAGCTGTCATTGCTGTTACTAGTAATTTTGATTGAGGATCACCACAAAGTTGTTGAGAAACTCTATATTTCCTTCCTTCCTTCTCTCTCGCTCTCTCTCTCTCTCTCAATTTGACATCAGTTATCGATAGTTTCCAGTCATAACCAAAGAAAAGTGATAACATGATTTAGTTTAGGTGGTTTTGAAATACTGCCATCAATATACCCGAAGAGGTCTTGGCCTCGTAAATATAGGGTGAGTTGTGCTTTCCAGAGGAGGTAGTTATCATGATTTAGTTTAACAGTGATAACGGAAGGCATAGAAAGAACAAAGGATAGGTGGGCAGAAGAATTTGACGAAGCCATTTAGACGTTAGTGTTTTGTGGGCTCTGATACCATGTAGAGAATAAGAGGATAAGAATTATATTTGAATTTTCAACTCTGTTTTTGATTGATTAGATTTTGTACGCTAGTAGCTATATATATAGCATTTACATTTGTCTATTGCTGTGTAACAGCTGTGCAGGATAATAATGGATCAGGATAATAACGTATACAAATAATAATGGTGCAGAATAATAACGTATACAATTTGAATGTGCATAACGGTTGTTGTTGTCTTCATGGAGGAATGGTCTCTGCTGCTACACTCACGGGATTTGTTGGATTGTTAACTGCAACAATTAGCTGGAATTGTTAACTGCAGTAATTACGTGACTTCTGGTGGGTCATCTTCCTGATCTTCATCCCTGAGATCAGTGGCCATTACATGTTCTTCTACATTATGTTATGCTTTTTTGGGTTTTAACAAAAAGGGTATCGAGTTGCAAGGGCTTGATATCTTGATTGCAGGTCTCGGGTTCAAGTTAGGATATATTTATTTTATAATAGTTTGGGACAGTTGGGATTTTACTCACTTAACTTGGACTTACAAAGAATACCTAAAAAAAATAAGGTTTCCTCAAATCCTAATTAAAAAAAAAGTTTTAACAAAAAGGTATGTTAACCATAAATATTAGTTTTTATTTATTTTTTCAAAAAATCTCGAGTTTAAACCTCTATTTTATTACCAAAAACAAATAAAAATAAAAGAGTATGTTTTGTAGACAAGTTTTAGTGACATATTTCCACCATATATATATATATATATATATATATATATATATATATATGTGTGTGTGTGTGTGTGTCTGTTTGTCCCCTGGAAAATAAACATGAACGCAGAGAATAAATTAATTGTGGAAAATCATTGTAGTAATCCATAGTGTTTTGCGAAAACAGCTACAATATTTTCCCCACATCATTTATAGTATAAGTAATGTGTGTGTGAGAAAGAAATCTTATATTAATAATAATTGCGCATAAACTAAAACAAATATATTTTCATTTCTATAAAAACATTTAGTGTTGAAAATATGACTTTTCCATCCATTATCATTTATTACATCAATTAGGATAAATATTTTCATAATTTATTTACTTATAAGCTATTTTCTCTTTCTCTAATTGAATATTTTTGTGAAAAAACTCAACTTACCATGGAATGGGTCTTGCTCATTACTTTATTATACTAATTGGGAAAATTACAATCACTCGAAACTCAAACATTGTTTGAAAGCAAGAAACTATTAAGTACAAATAAGTTGTACAATTTAATTCATTTTAATTTTCTTAAGAGAGTTCCTCCCTATTTGACCTTGGTCCAACGTGATATTTCCAATCTTTTGGATGTAGCAAGTACTATTATGAATCTCCAGTCTAATATCAAGTTCAACTCTTTACAAGTTGAGTAACATCAAATTTAAAATCAAGCTCGTTTCTTTCACCCCGGATCTACTTTCCCCAAGTTTTCTGGTATGTTCTTAAGCTCAGAGGAGTCAGAGACATCAAGCTTTTTGAGGGATTTCAAACCACTTATGCTACTAGGAATACTTTCAAGGTTCTTAGAACTGCTCATGCTCAATAGAACTAAACCAACCAAATGATGAAAAGATGAAGGCAATTCTACAATAGCAGTCCCATCCAAACGAAGCTCCCTCAAGCAGTTCATGTTTCGTACTATATCAGGAAACTTATTAAGTTTCGAGAAGCCATTGAGAGTGCAAGCTTTTAATGATTCCATTTCAAGGTTGCTTGGGAGAGTCGTAAGACTAATGCAGTTCACAAGATTCACAAATTGAAGCTTCTTATGATGTCCAAATAATGGATGGACCTCAGATAAATTTGCACAACTTTCAAGAATCAGACTCTCGAGATTTGGAATTCCAGTAAAATCCAGAGTATTGGTCAGGTACAGTGAGTTGCTGAGATTGTTGCTTTTCAGATTAACTGAAATCTGCAGTCAAGACAAGATAAAGAGAGCAAACATTAAATGGTTGTACTATGCATTCACTATGTTTAACTTTTAAATAACAATATTTGACAAAGTAGTATGCTAATGTTAAAAATAAATTCTTAAATATATATATATATATATATATATATATATTATTTTAAAGTAAAAAAACATTTTAAAAAGCTATCTTAACCATAATATCTAACACTGCTTTAATTAATATCCTTTATTTCCACTTCTCTATTGTATGTTTTTTCTTCTCTTTAAATTGAAATATTAGGGGGGAAACAAGAAGAAAAATGAAGTGATGAATGCCGTCTGGTGTTTTTTTTTAATGGCTTATGGAAAAGATAAAATTAAATAAAAAAGCCATCAAATAAGGGAGTCTTACCTCATGTCCATACCATAATTGTTCAATACTGCTGCAAGACATGTAGAGCTCAACGAGCTCATCCGGCTGGAAACAAGCCGACAATGACTTTGAAGGGTAACCATGCCATTCAAGAAATCGTAACTCGTTTGAAAGATATTCAGGTCCTTTAGAAACATCCACATTGTGGATTTTGAGCAATCTTAGTTTGGTCATTTCTTAGAAGGCTTTCATGCTCCACCGTGCCTCTTTTGTTGTGGGCATGTCCAAGAATATTGTTTCTGTCTTTCCCTGTCAACCAAAAGGAAGGATAAGTCAAAATCTATTGCAGAGTAGAGATGGATCGAGCATAAACCTCATGAAATCTTTTGGATAATGCTCTGCATCAGCTACTCACTATGTTGTCCTTCAGTGCATCGTAGACATCCTTGTACTCGTACAATCTACTCCGGCTTCCAAACTCTTCGGGGGATTCATGACGAACAATATCTTCACCCATTTGCTGTAATAAAGTATGCATCCATATTTCATCTCATGAGACGCTTATAAGAGATTTCTCAATAAGAGCCTTCATCCTAATATCTGCATGGTAACCACAATTGTCGAGTAGTTTTATTATGCGATCTTTTCCCATCCCCTTCAAGAAACAAGCAATATCTAAAAATATTTTCTTCTCTACTACATGGAGGCCATGAAAACTAATGCGAAGCACATCAATAATTTTCTAATCAGGAATGTATTGCATTCTATCAATCACACTTTTCCATTTATGTTTACCTTTTCCATGCAAAAACGAACCTATGACTTCAAGAGCTAATGGAAGGCCATCGGCATAACCCACAACTTGCTTGGACAGGTCCCATAAATCTTCATCAGGTTGGTCTCTTTTAAAAGCTTTCCAGCTAAATAACTTAAGAGCATCTTCATCACTTAATTCCTTAGTCTTGTATATTCTAGTAACACCATGGCTATCCAAGACATGTTTATCTCTGCTCGTTATGATAATCCGGCTCCTTGGACCAAATGATCCATGCTCTGCAACCAACTTTTGTAACTGTTCTTCATCATCTACATCATCAAGAATAAGAAGAACCTTTTTAAGTCGCAACCTATGCTTTATCAAATCAATCCTTCTTGAAGAATCCCATGCAATAGGAAGCTCCATTGTGATTTCTAAAAGAAGTTGTTCCTGCAAACGCCTCGATCCATCTTTCTCAGCAAAAACTTCTCTCACATTTGCTAAAAAGCAGCTGCCTTCGAATTGCCAACGAATTCTATCATACATGACTCTTACAACAGTTGTCTTTCCCATGCCACCTATTCCACATATCCCTATAAAGAGAATATCATTTGCTTTTTCGTCCATATAATCATTCAATACTTTCAGACGAGAATCTATTCCAACTAAATTTTTGCTAATTGTTGGCAAAGTGAAGCTTTTTATAATACAATGTTGATACAAGCAACACCAATAAAAAAATTTGAGCTAATTTTTTTTTGTTTTTTTTTTTTTATCTTAGATAAATTTAATTTCAGTGTTTTTAAGCCACACGTGAACAAAACATGTGAAAAAAAACATAAGGATAACAGATCACTGACAACAAACATTCACTATACATGCATAAGACCGAATTTGAATCTCCTTTCTCACCGCCATAGCTAACTTTCTGTGTCTTGTGATGCAGACTGTATTTAATACAAAGATAAATAACAATAAAAATAAAAACCAAATCTAAGAGTATAAATATATAAATACAAACGAAAAATAGGAACTAATCGAAAAAATTAAAGAATTGAAATTAAATAAAAAAATTAAAAGAATAAGGGCCAGAATGAAAAACAAAAAATAAATTAGATAATTTTTTTGTTTGATGCTAATATTAAGTAATACAATTTTAAAGAAATAAAATATAAAATTAATAATAATATTAAACCACATCATTTTTCCAGATCATTAATATGAGATATTGGATTTGATATAATATAAATACAATATAAAAGTATATGAATGAAGTTTGTTATGAGAATACAAATACATTTTAAAAGTGTTTTTTTTTTTTTTAAAGTGTGTTGCAAGAACATAAAAACGATGTAAAAGTATATAAATGAAGTTCATTACAAGAACACAAACACGATCTAAAAGTGTGTAAATGGAGTGCATTAAGAGAATTCAAATATAATAATAAAACTTAAATTGTTCATATCAGTGGAGACTAATTGTATAAATTAAAATCGACCGCATCAGTGGAGACTAATTTTAGAAATTTAAGCTAGTTGGAGAGGGGCTAAATTCAACATATGAGCAAAGGTTACTTTATAAAATCATATTTGTTTATAATGGGAGGGCTTATTGAGGAAATTAAGCCAGTCACAATGGTGGAGATTGAACAATGTCTTCAAGCATGAGATCATGACTATTGAAATGAATTAATAAATATGGTTATCTAAAAGCACGGAAAATAAGGGCTTGTTTGGGAACTATTTTTTTTTGAACCAATTCAAAAATGGATTAAGAAGGGGGGAAAATTACAGATGGGCCCATCATTCTATTACAATGACGGGAAAAAAGGAGAAAGCTGGGAACAGGCTCCCTGCCTAAAAGAAACAAATAAGGGGACCAAGGCCCATACAATTGATTAAGAAAAAAGAGCCGAGAAAAGCCCGGTCCTAAAAAATCCAGCCCACGCCGGACTTGAAGCAAGCCGAATGGCTAAGAAGCAGCCCAGAAGAACCAACCGAACCCCGATGAGGCGCCCAAATCCCTTGCCCCCGTTATTCTGAGGCCTTTCCGATCTCCCCATTGCCAAAGGAAAACCAGCGAAGAGCCCAGAATAAGAATCACGTAGCCTGACCTTCGACGATGGCCTTGCACCCGAGAACCAGCCTAGTGGATATCCCACTGAGTTTTCACCGTCTCCGGCAGCTCGCCATTTCCCAAGTTTGAAAGCTTGTCTCTCAGCGTGTTGATGACGTCCTCCCTTGTTTGGTGAGCACTGCTGCGATGATGATTGAAGATCCTCCTGTTCCTTTCTCGCCAAAGGTGATACACTGTAGCAGCAATAGCCATGCCTGCAATATTGTGTCTCACATTATTCCTGCTATGGAACTTCATGACTGCCCATTCCCAACCTTGACTCCAAGGGACCCCAGGCCAGCTGATTTGAGCCCTGGAAGAAACACCCCGCCACACTTCAGTAGAATAGGAGCAGTCAAAAAAAAGATGATTGTGATCTTCTCCTTCGCTCATGCACAACGCACACATTCGGTTAGGGTTGGAGGAGCTATGGACCCTGTCCATTGTTCTTAGACGACCCCTAGTTGCCAGCCAGAGAACAAAGGAATGTCTAGGAATATGCCATTTATGCCATATGAGCTTGCCACTGTTTCCTTGAGTACCTCTGGTACGAAATTTATCCCAGGAAGACTTGATGGTGCAAAGCCCCGATGCAGTATGATTCCAAATAACCTTATCCTTCTGGTGAGAATTAGGATGGAAATTGATTGAAAGCCACATGTCCTGAATGCTCCCTTGACTTGCTGGGAAATCCCATTGATCCCCTTGAATGATGTCTGACACATAGGCATTCCAAGAGAGACCCGTGGCTGTCAAAATCCTCATGGGAAACAAGTCATATGGCCTCTTCCCTTCTGGAAGCCAGTAGTCAAACCATAGATGGGTGTCCCTGCCGTTGCCAACTAGAGTGGAGAAGCTACTCCTAGCGATCTCTCTAGCATGGAGCAATTTCCTCCAAGTCCATGAAGGTTTTGCTGGAATGGGAATGAACCAGAATGATTTTCCTTTCAGAAGGTGAGCCTTAACCCACGATCCCCAAATTGAATCTGGGTTAGACAGAATGTTCCAGATGTTCTTAACCGAAGCTGCTAGATTCCACTCTCCAATCCTTTTAATCCCTAAACCCTCCTCATCCAGAGGCTTACACACATTCTGCCAAGCCACTTTAGCATCTCCTCGAGTCAGAGAAGGACCTTTCCAGAGAAAATCCCTCAGCAATTTCTCAATTTTACGGACTATAGCACCTGGAAATGAGAATTTTGTGGCCTAGTAGACCTGTATAGAAAAAAGAACAGATTTGATTAATTGCAATCTCCCTGCATATGACAAAACTGAGGAGGTCCATAGCCTTATACGGGAAGTGATTCGCTCAATGAGAGGAAGACAATCCGTCTTTGTTAATCGCGAAGTGATTAGAGGCACTCCTAAGTATGTCATTGGCAACAAATGCTTTTGAATACCCAGCCTAGATTCAATTTCCCCTTGCTCGTCCCCATCCACTCCTGCAATAAACAAACTGCTCTTTCTCAAATTGATGGCTAACCCCGATACCGCAGTGAAATCATCCAAAGCATCTTTGATAATTCCCACTGAACGACGGTCCCCACTGCTAAAGAGCATGAGATCATCTGCGAAGCACAAATGCGTAACTCCGGTTTTTTTGCACTTCCAATGGTGGCTGAAATGAGGAGACGTACTGGCTGTCCTCAGCATGCCTGTGAGACCCTCCATAGCTAATATAAATAAATAGGGCGACAATGGATCGCCTTGACGAAGACCCCTAGTAGCTGGGAAGTGACCATGCAATCCTCCATCAATGCTAATAGAAAAATGAGCCGTAGCAATGCATTCCCTAATCCAAGCAATCATTTCTTCAGGGATCTTTATAGCTTGCATAGCAGCCACAATGAAGCCCCAATCAATCGTGTCAAACGCTTTACGCAAATCTACTTTGACAGCACATCGAGCTGGCCCAGAATCCAGGTGATAATTGTGCAGCAGCTCCTGAGTTAAGTGAATGGCATCCGAGATATTCCTCCCCTTAATGAATGTTGTTTGCTCAGGACTGATAACATTACCAAGGCAAACCTGGAGTCTGGACACTAGCACTTTGGAAATGCATTTATAAAGCACGTTACAACAAGCAATCGGACGATAATCATCTAAGTGATTAGGGTTCTCCTTTTTGGGAATTAAAGCAATGGCAGTAGAATTTACACATCTGGGCATACATTTACTGTGAAAGAAATACCTCATCGCAGCTGTGAAGTCTTCCCTTAACATAGGCCAAGTTGCCTTGAAGAAGTGGCTGGTGTAGCCATCAGGACCAGGCGACTTGTCGTCAGGGATGGCAAAAAGAGCTTCTTTGATTTCCTTGTCTGACACCGCTTGGACCAAGAGGGCTTGGCTATCCTCCGAGATGCTTTTAGGGTAGAAGGGGCCCACATCTTGCTCAATTGGGCTGTGAGGAGTTTGAAGCAATGCTTTATAATACTGGACAGCCATGGCTCCAATCTCCCTCCTATCCGTATAAACCCCACCTGCATCATCTTGAAGGCTGCTAATATTGTTCCTTGCACGCCTGTGAATAAGGGATCGATGGAAGAACTTTGTGTTCTGATCCCCCAAGTGAAGCCACTGTATTCTAGAGCGCTGCCTATAGAAGCCCTCCTCCTCTTTGCAAAGTTTCATGTAATCCTTTGCAGTACTTCTTTCCATATCCCTGAGAGTGGCATTATGGGCCTCTGCATCTAACAAATGTTGAGCCCTCTTCCATGCCTCTCGGGCCTTATGAACCTTGTAGGATATGTGGCTTGTACTCCTACGATGCTTCTTGCGTAAATGCTGTTTCAGAATTGTAAGCTTGGTAGTGAGCTGGAAGAGTGGGTTACCCACTATTCGATGCTGCCAAACATTGCGAACTATGTCCATGAAATCCTCATGTTCTGTCCACTGATTTAAAAACTTGAAAGAGGGGGTCTCTTGATGCAAGTTTACCGCCAATCTCAAGATCACTGCACTATGGTCGGATTCTTGCCGAGGGAGAAAAAAAACTTTAGCTGCCTGCCATCTGACTTGGAAAGCATAATTGCCAAATGCCCAGTCTAACTTTTTCATGATAGTGTTTTCCCCCGTTTGGCCATTGTGCCAAGTCAAATGGATCCCTGAATACGGAATTTGGTGCAATGAAGACTTCTCAATACATTCTGGGAATTCCTCATGGTGCTTCAGCCAAGAATTGCTGCCCCCACTCCTATCAATAGGCTTGAGAACGGCATTGAAATCACCCATAATAGCCCAAGGGATGCTGGCATGATCTACACTGGCTGTTTGCATGTAATTCCATAAAGCAGTTCTTTCCACATAATTGTTAGATCCATAAACAAAGGTTAATCTCAATCCAGATAACATCAAATGGTTGCTAACTTCACAAGTGATCCACTGTGCCGTAGCTTGGATACTCCGAATAGTTAGCTTTTTAGTATTCCATCCCACTATGATTCGACAAAGAGGGTTTGCATGAATATTTGTAATTGCTGCCCAGTGAGGGGGCAGAATATTGGCTTGAACAGCAGCCAAATTATTAACCATTACTCTCGTTTCTAGAAGTCCAAAGACATCAAGCTTATGGTGATTTATCCATGTACACACTGCATGTTGTTTGTGAGCACCATTTAGGCCCCTCACATTCCATGTTCCGATATTCACCATTTATTAAAATAATGGGAAGAGACAACTTACCGGGGGCTTTGAGCCTCCTTTTTTTTTCCGTCCCCCTTTCCGTTTCTTGGCATGCTTCGGAGAAAGGGTACTGATTCCATTGTGAGATTGACCCCCACTTGTGCTACTCCCTGAGGTTTCCACTTCTTTCCCTCGACTGACTGTGCCAGTGGCCACAGAGTCTAGTTTGCTCTCAACATAATTAGGTTGAGTTTCCACACAGATTAGTTTCTGCTTGTCCTTGCGGTTTAACCCACCTTCATTTTTATCCTGAGTGAGCTCGACAGTCTTACCACCTGCATCCGTGACCTTTGTAATGACAACTTGCTGTGAATCCTTGCTGCTTGAACTGGAGTCTTCCTCTCTTATCACCATGGCCAGATTGCGCTGTTCTGGGACTTTTGATGGCATCTCAGCCATGGGCATTACTTGACTTTTGCCTTTGTCAACAGACTTCTCTTTATCCTTCTTCTCCTTGTCTTCACTTGTCTTTTCCACCTGAGCTTTACATGAGTGCCCAAAGACTTTGCAAGAGTTGCATCTGGAAGGTTTCCATTCATAGCTGACATCTATTGTGATCGGGCTCTCTGTGAGAGAACTGGCAACTTGAAAACGGTGGACCAGGGGCATTGTAGCATCTATTTCAATGCACACCCTTGCATATTCTAGTCTACTGCCTTGAAGAGTTGCTTCGTCACAAGCCAATGGCTTCCCTACCATGCTGGCTGCCATGCTTAATCCTTTTTTTGTCCACAGAGGGAAGGGGAGTCCCTGTAGCCTTGCCCAAACAGGCAAGGTTTTAATCTTGTTTCTGTCGAATTGAAACCCAGGTTGCCACGCCTGCAAGAGGATGGCCTTACCTCCAAACATCCATGGCCCCCTCGCGAGAACCTCCTCCATCATCTCTACCGTGTTGAACTGGAACACCATGAAGCCATTAGTCATGACAGTAACCTTTTGCAAGCCATACGCCTTCCATATTCTGTTGGCTATAGCATGGATGGCATGATACGGTAGTTTATAACTGACAAAAAAACCTATCATGCTCTTCTCCCATGCATCCATGTTGGCCATCGTCATGTCTTTGGGGATTTCAAGAATGGTACCCGCCGGTTGACGGCTCAGTTGTTCCAGTTTGCACCTAGTGCTTGAATCAGTTACACGAACTTTGTCAGCCCATGAGTGGCCTTGCGGCTGTTGATTGCCAGATCGTGGAGTTGGGGTGGTCATTGTGCTATTGTTAGGTTGCCGGCGGTACTTTTCTTTGTCCTGGGGTTGTGTTGTTTGGTAGGAAGAAAAAATGGGGGTGGGGATTTGAGACAGGGTTTTTTAAATGGTAAAGTGGCTATAGTGGGGACAGATCGTTGTTAAAAAAAATTTGTGTCTAGCTTTGGTGGGGACGGATCTGTGGAAAGCTTATTTCAACATTAGTGATTACCGGCGGCGGCTGTAGGTGAAGGTTGGGGTTTTTTGGTGTCAAGTGGCTGTTGGTGTTTTGGGAGCATCTCTCTCTTACTTCTCTCTCTACATTTCAAATTTTTAAACACCCTTTTTTCTGTTTGGGAACTATTCTAAAAGTGTTTTTTGAAAAACAAATTAATTTTTTTTGTTTAAATGATTTTTTTAGTGTTTTTAGATTATTTTGATGTGTTGATGTCAAAAATAATTTTTTAAAAATAAAAAATATTATTTTAATATATTTCTAAATAAAAATCACTTTGAAAAATAACCACAACCACAAACACCCTTTAAACTATCAAAATTAATCAATACGTGCAGCTTTGATGTAAGCGTTGTAAATAATGTCTGACATGGAAAATAAAAATAATAGAAATTACATATATTAAATTAGCAAGTCCTATGATCATCAAACACCTTTATGAAAAAAACAATTACTAATTTACAATAATTCACCATAAAGTACGTTAACAAGCTGTATAAATAATATTTAAAAAACAGAGATTATATAATCATCACATAAACCTAAGCAAACAGTTGTATTTTACTCTATTTTGTCTTCTAAGTGTTTTGTATATACAAAAAAAAAAAAAACCGAGGAATAAAAACAATTTCAAAATTATTAGCTAGGAGTACGTGCTTTATCCTTCGCTATTAAAAAATAAAACATGAGAAAGTAGAAACCATCTCAAATCACAATCACATAAAATATATACAAGAGAATTACAGAGTACTAAATAATACAATTAAAAAAACATTAGGCAAAAACACTGATTATGAACAACATCAAGTTTTTTCCTTAATTTTATCTTTTGTTATTTTATACATTTTGATTTTATATTTTTTTTATTTGATTTAGGATTAGATTTAATGATTTGTTTTAACTAGCTTGATATATAATCATAGTGTTGGAAAATAAATCTAATGTCTGGTCAATTTAAAAAAATCAAAATCAATTTTGTTGATTTTTTTTATTGAGTCGCCTCAAGTTATTTTTTGTCTCCTGACTTTTCATTTCATTTCAATTTTATATTTTACATAAAATTGATTCAGGTTTGCCGTGGTGGTTTATTTTAGCTGGCTTGGTATGCGGTTTTAAAGGCATGGGGAAACAAGTTAAACAATGTGTTGATACTTGATTTGACAAATTCAAAGTTGTTTTTATTGATTGAATCCTTCCAAAAAAAACTCATTTGAATTTGTCAATTTGATACTTTTATATTAGGTTGATTTAGGGTAGAACTTGGTTATTTGTTTAGTTTGGCTTGATATTGCATCCTTGTGATGTCATGAAACAAACTAGATGCTCGATTGAAGCTCAATTTGGCATAATTCAATTCAATTTTATTTTTTACTCGATTAAATCCTTTTATGGATAATTTAACAAGTAATTGGTTAAATTCATAATAGAAAAAAAAAAGAGAATTAAAATGAAAATAAGAGAAACCTCATGACCAATTTAAAATTCAAGCAACAAGTCACTTTATTTTAAAAAAATACATTTTATTGATGTTTTAGTTCTTAAATTAAAAGAGGAGGAAGAACCTCATTGGAAAACAAAGAAGAAAAAATAAAGTTGATGATTAGCAGTATTTTAGCAATAAAGACAAATGATCTTGGAGTTGACAAATCTATATATATTACTTATAATATAAAAGGCGTCCCACATTTAGAGTTCAATTTTTTACTGTTCACACAGATACAGATTATTGTGGATTGCAACAATCAAATTACCATTTTACCCTACTTTTTCACACCTTCACTCTTTTTTCAAGTTTATTTTTATCTTTTCTTTTAATCTACTTCCCTTGTTATTTCTGTGGCAAAAAAACACTAATAGTAATTCTCATATCTAGATCTCTCATTCCCTATAATTTCTAGGGATAACATTTTTTATCTGAATCTGATTGATATCACTTAAATTAATGATTATTTAAATAATTATCATATTTTATAGGTGTTGGATGGAATATAAATATTATTAAACCCAACCTAAAATCTAATTTAAACCTAACTTAATATGTGTGTGTGCTATTATATTAATTTATGTTGAATAATAAATAATAATCAAATAATAAATATTCATACGGATACCTATAATCCAATGGAAATGGTATACAGTACAGCTAGAGCTAAGGTTAACATAGTTGGTTAGAATTCAAACCCTTAAATACCAACAACACCATAAATATGCGGAGGCACTCACAATAATGATTTTTTACTCGTCAAATTCTCCATTTAACAAAAAAGTATTACATCCAATTTTTCATTTAAAAGATATTCTTCGTTTACTTCCCTACATCATTTTTTTTACTTGTGCATTCATAACACGTCTTATAACCAACTTTTTCTCCTCAACTAGATATGCAATCTTCACATCACTACAATAATTCAAATGTGACATCTTATCAAAATTAGATATGTCATTTTTAGATTTTAATTTCATTATACTTCATGGTTATTGTTCTTTTATTTGGACTCTAAGAAGCAATATGCTCACTCCCAAAGCATCTAAAACCTTTTGAGGCTACTAAAAACCTATTTCATGTTTTGAAGTCTTAACATTAAAACCTTCATCCCTAAAGACATCATAACCTCTATTTCATGTTGGCTCTATGATCATGGTTTACTCTCAATTCATCCCTTACTCCACATACATCATGATTGTTACAATTAGAAATATCCCTATATTTCTTAGCCTTAGCCTTATCAAGTCTATTACTTATGACTTCTCATACCATTTGCAGTTTGCCAACATTATATTATGTCTTGAGTCTTCAGTTTTATGTCACATTCTAGAGGGTTTGTATTGTTATGATCTGACATGTTTGTACTAATAAAAACTCTTCACACCTCGCGAGTATAGCTCAAATATTAGGCTTTCATTCTAATATGCTCATTATACCTTTTTCCTCTTATCTCTTATTCTTTTGGCTTTTACAAAACTAAAATAAAATAAAATTCACTATATCTATCTACTTGCGAGAAGAAATTGATGGCGTCGGTCATGGATGTTAAGAAATTGTGTTTTTATTTCCTAGTTTAGATTACTTTTTAATACAAACTAATAATTAAATTCAATTTTTTTGTATACAAATTGATTAAATTCTTAAGTATGTTTTGAAGAAAAAACTCCATACACCTATGCAATTAAAATGGCTCACTAAATTATAGGGATTTGATTTTTTAATTGAATACAGGAAAAGAAATGACAATATGGTGGCAGATGTGTTATCCAAAAAGTTGGAGAGGAACCCAGCAACCTTTTCATTATTTGTTCTAGCACCAAGTTAGTTCTTTGCATTAAATGAACCATATTTAGAAGATCCGATGTTATAGAAGTTATTGGTTGATTATGAAAACCAATTATTATACATAACTCTTTTGTTTAGTTTTGTTTATTATGTAACTTCACCATATTTATGCTGAATTGAATTCTAGATACTTTACATCTTTAAGTATATTAATAAATATATATGATCTCTTTTTGTTAAAAATAATTATTATGTAATTTGTATTTCTTTTGTAATGTCTATTCGGAATGTCATGTATGAGATTTTTTTTTTTGTTTACTAAAATTAGAATATGTTAATCAACTTTTATGATGTATAACTCTTTATATGATAGAATTATGAATGTATATAATTAAGTCATGATGCTTTTATGATAATTTGTATATTTATCTATATATTTGTATGATAAGTAAATTACAAAGATGAAAATATTGAAATATAGGATTCAAGGTTATTTTAATTCCATTAATATGAGAATGCCCAAGATGATTGGACTACGTTTAAGTTGCATTTGATGATTGTTGAAACAAGTTCTAGTTGATAACTTGAGACCTGTTGTTATAGAAAAGACTTTGCCAAAACTTCAATAGATTTTTATAGTTACAAATGTATCATTAAAAAGAATCATCTAACAAATGGATTAATCATAAGGAAATATGTATAAATTGTGTGTGAAAATTAGGGTTGTTGCAATGTTGTTTATAAATACAACCACAAACCTATCCAAAAAAGGTCTAAATACTTTGTTCATAAAATCTATAAATATTGTGGGAGCATTAATTAACCTAAAAGGCACTACTAAAAACTTGTGATGTCCAGATCGAGTGCTAAATGCAATCTTTTGGATGTCCTGGTCCTTAATACTTAATTGAATGTACTCAAACCTCAAATCAATTTTAGAGAGTACTTTTGCTCCTTTTAATTGATCAAACAAATCATTTATCTGAGTCAAAAGGATACTTATTTTTCATAGTCACCCTATTCATTTATCAATAATTTATACATAACTTAAGAGTGCTATCTTTTTTTTAACAAATAATATCGAAGCTCACTAAGGTGAATTACTTGGGATAATGAATCCATTGTCCACCAACTTTTGTAATTGTACTTTGAACTTGAGCAACTTGGATGAAGCCATTTTATATGTTGACTAAGCTATATATGTCGTCCCTAGTAAAATATAAATAAACACCCTAACTTTCCTTTGTGAAGGTAGCTCAAGTAATTCTTTTGGAAATACATATGAAAATCCTTTTACTATGAGAAATCATTCAACTCAAGCCTTTTTTCCCCTGACTCCATTACAAAATATAGATAAGCTGGACACTTTTTTTTAAAATATTTACTGATAGCCATTGTTGATATCACACAATTTTGTATTGCTTGCATTTCCCCTATAAAGGTCATTTCTTTGTCATCATTGGCAAGGAAAGTCACTACCTTCGTAAAACAATTCATTCAAGATTTATATGTACTCATCCAATCCATTCCTAATATAATATAAATAAAAATATATAATGGAATTAAATCTATCCCCATAACACTACACACTATAATTCCCTTTTTTAACACACCTCTATTCAAGTTCAATTTGCTCATAATTACATATGTTACAACTGTATTAGTAGAACCTGAATCAAACAAAGCATTAACCACATAGAAATTTAATTCTATCAAACCTCCCACCATCTCTGTCACAACTCTAACATCCTTTCAAGCTAGATGATAAACCCTCTCCTAAGTCCTTACTATTGCACCCTAGGTTGTTTATGTGTAGCACTACCATTGGATTGAGCATGCCCCCTAAACCTATCAATACTTATTAATTGTCGGTGGCTTTAAGCTAGCGTTAGGAATCCCTAGCTCATCATCCTCAAAATACATTCACTTTTAAAAAGTATTGCCTCCCTATAATATAAACAAACTTGTACCTAAATGTTTGCATTCATTCCCTCCATTTGTGCCCTACATATATAACACCTTCGCTGCTTATCCGATGAATAAAATCACTGTTCTTTTATCATCTGAATTCTCTTTTACTAAGTTATTTATCTATTTATGTTTTCTGCACGAACATGCTAATGAATTTGCCTTTTTATACATATATACATACATCAATACATACATACATACATATAATTGAAGCTTTGGGTTTTTATCATTGAATGTTCACCAGTTTGCCAAGTTTATGCTCTCTGTGAAAGATGTCCTCAGGTATTCATCATTTTGCTGCCCCACAGACAATTAAACCCTTCGCTACTTATCCGATGAATAAAATCATTGTTCTTTTATCATCTGAATTCTCTTTTTCTAAGTTATTTATGTTTTCTGCACGAACATGCTACTGAATTTACCTTTTTATACATACATCAATACATACATACATATAATTGAAGCTTTGGGTTTTTATCATAGGATTATAGAAGAGAAAAGAGGAGTTACAGTAACAGATTCTGGAATTCTAGAGGTGAAGTCATCATCTTTTCTCAATGGGATTCAGCCTCAAGCCTCAAGCCTCAAGCAAAACAAGTGGTATTGTTGCAACAGCAGCAAAGAGTAGTGCTTCATGGGATGAGGATTGGGGTCCTGTGTCAAAAGGATCTGCCTCTGCACATCGGGCTTTAGCAAGCAACTCATCACCTACTCCATCTATTTCTGCTAATCAGCCAGTTCAATCAACATTTTTGCAATTAGAATCTCCCATGACATCTGCAGTTTCCAGTAAGCAAACAACCATATCATGCCTTCCAGTAGATATAGAATGGCCTCCACCGACATCTTCAACTTCAAGTCTTAATGATATAGATCCTTTTGTTGATTGGCCTCCAAGACCAAGTGGCACTTCTAGTGGTTCTGGAGCTTCTAACAATGGCACAACAGGACCACAGCCAAATAGTTACAGCTCAAATATGATCATGAACACACCCAACATTATGAATTTGCAGAACAAGGGAGATATCAGTTGGGCCTTCAACAACCAAATTTCATATGATCCATTGAAACCAACTCAAGGCACTTCTGCTGTGAATTCTAGTAGTTTGAACAGTGGTCCTTGTTAGAGTATTGACAGATAAGAAGATTGAAGAATCCATATTGCCAGCTAATGAAGATTGCAAGATCGGGATTTCCAGTATTGACAGATAATGAAGATTGCAGAATCAGGATAATGAAGATTGCAGAATCAGGATTTCCAGCTAATGAAGATTTTACAGGATATTTGAATTTCAAATATTGTAATTCTAGTTGACTTTCCTTAAATACTCAAATACTAGTTTATGTAGGTCTATATATACATACGAGAATGAAACAAATGTAATCAAGAAAACATTTTCAAACTTTGAATCAATATCTGCAGAATTCAGTATCTGCAGAATTCTTAACTGTCTCTTGTTCATTTAAATCTTTCATGGTATCAGAGCTATAGGCAAACGCCTCATTAAGTTGCAAATTGTTTCCGCACAAAACCTTTCTTATTTTCATCATTCCCACTATATTCAACAGTTCTCATGACTTCCTCCACACAACAGATCCCTTCCCCTTCAACACAACATTTTCAATCCCTTTGACAACCTGTCAACAACAAGCTTGAAGGGCACAATTACTTGACATGGAGTGTCCAGTTTCAAGTTTTTTTAAGGAGTCATGATCTGAGTGGTATGATTGATGGGTCTGAAGAAGCACCAACTAAACTTCTTGCAGATAACTCTCCTAATCCAGCTTACACAATTTGGTTCAGAAAAGACAATTGTGTTCTAAGTTGGTTGCTAGCCTCTATTTCTGAAAAGCTAGTATCTATTGTCTTTAACTTGAAAACTTCCAAACAAGTCTGGGATTCCCTTCAGACTCATTTTTCAGCTACATCACGGTCTCGTATTGCTCTCCTTAAAAGACAACTTCAGACTATTGTTCAAGGAAATCGCTCATGCTCTTCTTTTCTTGAAGATGCTAAGCAACTGGCTGATCAACTTGCTGCTGCAGGCCAACCTGTGGATGATCAGGATTTCATTACATTTTTGCTTGGTGGTCTTCGTAACACCTACACTCCATTTATTACATCTTACAACTTTGCTTGCAGGGAAAAGGAATTGACTATTGATGAATTTCAATCTGAACTTCTGAGTTTTGAAACTCTAGTTGAAGCACCTATTTTGATGCAAAATCAAATCTTTGCATTTGCTTCCAAACACAATAATTATCCCAAAAGAAAGCATGCAGGTCCTGGTCCAAGGTCTCACCAACTTGCTGTATCAGCACAGCCTCGTGGACCTTCCAAAAATCTATTCAACAATGACAGGGGAGCTCCACATGAATGACCGAGATGCCAGATATGTGACAAACAGAATCATACTGCTTTGGATTGCTTCCAACGCTTTAATTTTTCTTTTCAAGGTCGCAGGCCACCTTCTGAATTAGTAGTCATTGCTGTCGAGTCCAACAACACCTTTGAACAACAAACTTGGTATGCTGACAGTGGTGCCAATGCTCACATTACTGCTAATGCAGCAAACTTGACAGACCTTCACCCGTATGATGATCATGACACTGTTGAAGTAGGCAATGGTTCAGGTTTGATAATCAAACACACTAGATTTTCCACCCTAAACACCAATCAAAGTTCTTTTTAGTTAAATAAAGTATTTCATTGTCCTCAAGCTGTAACCAATCTATTGTCTATTAATCAACTTTGCCTTGATAATGACTGTTATTTTGTGTTAACTGAAATGGATTTTTGTGTCAAGGAGAACAAGACCGACAGGCTGCTGCTCCATGGGCTGGTTGAGGGTGGACTCTTTCCCATAAATGGAACGAAGAATCTCGTCAATAAATTTCGGTGTCTGGCCTCCAAATTAGGTACCACAGCTATCAGCGATTAATGGCATGATCGCCTAGGGCACCCTGCCAATTCCACATTAGAATGTCTCTCTTCTTTCTTGCAAATAAAGAAACCAACGAACAAGTCTAAAATTTGTTGTTCTTGTCAATTAGGCAAAGCAAAAAGATTACCTTTTTTCTGATTCTAAAAGACAATCAGCAAGACCTTTAGCCTTGATTCACAGTGATGTCTGGGTTTCTCCCATCACTTCAGTTGGAGGTTGTCGTTATTATGTTTTGTTTGTCGATGACTTTAGTCGTTTTACATGGATGTATCCCATGCGTTTCAAAAGTGATGTTCTCTCCATTTTTCAAAAATTTAAAACTCTTGTTGAAAATTTATTTTCCTGTACCATTCAACAATTGCAATCTGACAATGGTGGGGAATACCTGTCCAAAGAGTTTCAGATTTTTTTAGCAAACATTGGCATCTTTCACCGGTTAACATGCCCTTATACATCTCCACAAAATGGTATAGCCGAACGTAAACATGGACATATTCAGGAAATAGGATTAACTCTATTAGCTAAAGCAGGACTTCCAAATTGTTATTGGGTAGATGCTTTCTTGACGTCAGTTTACTTAATAAACCGTCTACCCACCCTAGTCCTTAAAAAGCTACCACCTTATTTTGTTCTTCATAAAACTATGCCCAACTATTTTGAACTTCGCATCTTTGGCTGTGCATGTTACCCTTATCTCAGACCATATGAAAAACATAAATTAGCATTTTGCAGTAAAAAATGCATTTTCATAGGGTATTCAAACCAACAAAAAGGGTATCGTTGCCTAGAGTATGCCACAGGTCAAGTGTTCATTTCTAGACATGTCATTTTTGATGAAAACACGTTTCCAATCTCCACCACATGTGCCACTGCTCCCAGCCCCATGATCAGCAGCTCTAACGGTATGCCTTCTCAACCCTTATCATTTCAATTTCCCACAATAAATCAAGATTGCAGTTCTCTCCCCATCGTTCTCTGTTCAGATTTATCAGAGGTTATACCAAACACTGAGTCTTATCACCCCCTGCCACATCAAATTCACTTACACCAACAGTTACACCACCACTTCAGACATCCAATACTCTCCATACATTTGATTTTCCAACACAACCTACACCAACAGATACCTCTCATCCACCTGATATACCAATAGACTTTGTCCCTATATCTTCTTCTCTGCCATCAGAAAACACTTGTCCACTAAACCCCATATCACATAGAACCATTATCACTCGGTCTATGACAGGTAACCTCAGACCTAAAGAATTCCCTGGTTTTAAAACTTTCTTCGCTACCCGTCACCCTCTGTGTGTCTTTTCCAGTGTTTTTATTGAAACTGAACCAACCTGTTTTACTAAGGCAGTGACTAAACCTGAATGGCGGGCAGCAATGGGTTGTGAGTTTGATGCATTAATGGCTAATGGAACATGGTCCCTTTGTCCAAGACCATTAAACAAATGTGTTGTTCATAACAAGTGGGTTTATAAGATCAAACGAACTCCTGATGGCATAATCGATCGCTATAAGGCGAGACTTGTAGCCAAAGGATTTGATCAAATTCCTGGAATTGATTACTATGACACGTTCTCTCCAGTGGTGAAACCCACTACTATATGGCTGGTATTGTCTCTTGCTGTGTCTCTAAAATGGAATATAAGGCAGTTGGATGTTTCCAATGCCTTTTTACATGGAGTTTTGGATGAAGAAGTGTATATGGAACAGCCGAGAGGGTATGAAGATGACAATTTTCCAAATCATGTATGTCGTCTACATAAATCATTATATGGCCTTAAACAAGCCCCTAGGGCTTGGTTTCAACATCTCTCACAGCAACTGGTTGAATATGGGTTTGCAGAATCAAAAATGGATTATTCGTTGTTCACATACACTACTGCCATTGAACGCATGTTTGTATTAGTGTATGTTGATGATATTATTGTCACTGGTTCTAACATGCAGGCTGTCCATCAGTTCATTGATAAACTGAAAGTTGAATTCCAAGTGAAAGATCTAGGTGAATTAAGCTACTTCCTTGGCATTCAAGCAATACGGGGTCCTGAAGGCTTACACCTGCGTCAAGCAAAATATATCACTGATTTACTACACAACACAGATATGATTGGTGCCAAATCATTGAATTGTCCTTCATCATCAGGACCCAAGCTCTCTTCAGCTCTTGGTGACATATTACCTGATCCCACTGCCTATCGGAGAGTTGTGGGTGCACTTCAATACTGCACCATTACCAGGCCTGATCTTGCTTACTCAGTAAATCAATTGTGTCAATTTATGCATTGCCCTCGTGATGTTCACTGGAAAGCTGTGAAACGGGTTCTCCGATATCTAAAGGGCACTGTTGATGTTGGTCTGTATTATGTTCCTGGGGATGTCAAACTTAATGCCTATTGCGATTCTGACTGGGCAGGAGACCCTGATGACAGACGAAGCACCACTGGTTATGGCGTATTTTTGGGCACAAATCTGATTTCCTGGAGTAGTAAAAAGTAGAGTATTGTGTCTCGGTCCAGCACTGAAGTAGAGTATAGGAGCATGGCGCATACTACAATTGAATTGTATTGGCTCCGCATGCTTTTAAATGATTTACGGATCACTTTGCCAACTGCACCTAATATATGGTGTGACAACATAGGTGCCATTGCTTTAGCTTCCAATCCAGTCTTTCATGCCCGAAGAAAGCACATAGAGATCGACTATCATTTCATCAGAGAGAAGGTGATTAATCGTGACATACAGGTGAAACACATTTCTACCAAGGACCAGCTTGCAGATATATTTACGAAAGGTCAATCTGCTATTCGGTTTGCATTTTTAAGAAACAACCTGTCTGTGTGTGTCCTCCCCAATAGTTTAAGGGGGGGTGTTAGAGTATTGACAGATAAGAAGATTGAAGAATCCATATTCCCAGCTAATGAAGATTGCAGGATCGGGATTTCCAGTATTGACAGATAATGAAGATTGCAGAATCAGGATAATGAAGATTGCAGAATGAGGATTTCCAGCTAATGAGGATTTTACAGGATATTTGAATTTCAAATATTGTAATTCTAGTTGACTTTCCTTAAATACTCAAATACTAGTTTATGTAGGTCTATATATACATACGAGAATGAAACAAATGTAATCAAGAAAACATTTTCAAACTTTGAATCAATATCTGCAGAATTCAGTATCTGCAGAATTCTTCACTGTCTCTTGTTCATTTAAATCTTTCAGTCCTAACCCCCAAAACTCTATCCGTTTCTTGAAACAGAACCAGAATACATCAACTTTGGGTTCTTATAACAACACAAAGTCAGCAGATCTTACATCCATATTTGGTTCCGGCAAGAATGAGCAGACTGCACCTAAACTTGCTCCACCCCCGTCAACTGCCGTGGGTAGAGAAAGAGGAAGAGGAAGAGGGAGGGGTGGCACATCAACCTTGAGGTCTAGTCATGCAAAGCCGCAATCTGAACAACCCTCCCTTCTAGATTTGCTATAATGAGTTGGATTGCCTTTACCATATGAAAAGAGGAAGAAGAGATTTGGGAAGTGCACTTGTGAAGTAAAATCTTCCAATTGATAGAGTGCAGAGACGGCCGGGTTATATCAAATGTTGAAGATCCAATTTCTTAATGGATATGCAGCCACATTAGGTGTTGAAGATTGTGTGGTTTGTTATTGATTACTGGTTGTGGCTGTGAGTTGTTTGTAGAATGTTGTGATTAATATAAACTATAAACAATATTTCTTTCTTCACTCTGTAATTTTGTTCAGTTGAGATTCTGATAACGGGAATAGTTTTGGCAGGAAAATTGTATTCTTCAAACAAACATACTCAGTTCCAACTGGTAGAAATAATAAAGATGGAGTCTGTTGCCCGGAGCACATTCTGGCCACGATATAGAGAGATTGGTATGCATTCTACTCGGTGATTCGGTATGGTGTCTTTTCTTAAAAAAAATGATTATCAATTGAAAATCTATTAAAACTATTTAAAAAAAAAATTAACACCACACTTGGATTTTTACTTTATTTTAAACCAAAAATTGAAAATGTAATTGAGTTTTGGCTGGATTTTAAACCACAAAAATTTGAAATGTAATTGGGTTTTGGTTGAATTTTAAACTATAAAAATTAAAAATCTAAAAAACTAATATGACTTGGACGAGTCTTGTTTTTTTTTTTTAATAAATTTAAAAAATATATAATAAATTTATGAATATTAAGTTTACATTATTTTTTTAATTTTTTGATGTGAGATAATTTTATATAATTTACATGAATACAAGTTGTTTCTTAACTCTTTGATATAGAATAAGTATACTATCTTTCATATCTTATATTTATATTTTAGTCCATATTCATATAAATTAATTTTAATTCTTTTTATGTGGAACTACACTACACTTAATGCTTTATATACACACGAGCAAGGTTGTCAAAATCATGATTTTGACACGACACGGAAGGCGCTTCTGCAACTCGGATCATAAAATCATAAAATTGTACTTGAAATTTTTCTGTACAAAAATTATAAAATCACAACTAAAATCGTGTAGGTAGAAAAATTATAAAATCATAAGTAAAATATTTTTTAATACAATACAACACAATTATGGTCATAAAACTTCATCAGCACATGAAAATGATCTAAAACACTAAAAAAATTATAATAAAAAATAGAAATAAAAAAATTATTTTAAAAAAAAAATTAAGTATAAATTTGAAAATTAATATTTAAATCAATACATAAATATCAAAAAAATATTATATGCGTGCATTTAAAAAAATTGATATTCAAAGTTCAAAGCATCACAATTATTTTTATTTAAATCGAATGAATACACCATTTTAGCCTATGGCCTAGTTGACAAGAGAGAGTACAAAGGGCAGCTATGAATTGACAAAGAGAGTAGGGAGGCGGTCCAGCCATGGGGCAACCATGAGTTGTCAGAGAGAGCAGGGGGATGAAAAATTGGGCGTTAGGAAGAGTTTCATCTGGGATCGTAAAAACGGACCGATTCTGGTCTCATTTTACGATTCGGATTGATTTTAGTGTTTTTTTTAGTTTAATAAAAATCACTTTTTTAACCTGATTTGACAAGTTTTGTTGAGTTGACTCGCAAAATCGTACGATTTTGCTAGTCAACTCGCGAGTTTAACAATCATGCATGATTTTGCGAGTCAACTCGCGAGTTTAACAACCATGCACACGAGTCAATTGCCCAGTGCTTCGCCGCAGTCAGAACAATATTTTTTTAAAATTCAAAAAAGAATCTTAAGAGTGCGAGAGTTTCTCCATATTAATATAAATTTAGGCAAAATAATAACTTGGACATAATTTTTGTTTAGCGCGAGTTTCTAATAAAATATATAAATTTTTGATCTATATGAATTTATTTGTTTAATAGGTTTAAACAAAAAATGAATGATATTTTTTAAAAAAAAAAACTAATGTTAAGCAATACAATTTTAAAAAATAATAAGACAAAAAATAAAAGATAATATTGACCCACAAATTTTTTTTCAAACCATTAATTTGATATATTAGATTTGAAATATTATACATAGACAAGTTGCAAAACTCAATTCTTAATAATACAACATCAAGTGATGAATATTTCAATTATTATTCTCATTGTTATCATTATAATTGTTATAGCTACAACTACTACCATTAATGTAAATAATTAATGTTTTAATTATTAATGACATGACTATCATTGTCACCATCATTATGTTATTATCGTTGTCATCATTATCATAATAATTATTATGATCACTAACACCGTTATTGTTATTAATATCGTTAAAATTATCATTAGTATTATTATCATTATTATAATTGTTTTTGTTATTATTGATATTTTTAATATTATTTCATGAGTTATTGTTATTATTATCATCACAACCACAATTATTAATATCATAAGCACTACAACCATTACAATAAATTATTATTGTTATCATCATTATAATAATAGGTATTATTTACTGTGACCATGTTGATTCCGTGTTATTTTTATCATAATAGGTATTATTTACTGTGACCATGCTGATTATCATGGTCCAGGCTGTTACTTTTAGTTTATAACAACTAAAATAATGATTGTAGTGGTTATGGTATAATAATAGGTATTATTATCAATAATAATTCACTGTAATGGTTGTAGTGCTTCTGATATTATAATAGTGATTATTATTATTGTTATCATAATAGTGATTTATTATCATAATTATAGCAGCTAAAAATTATTAAATTATTCCAAAACATAAAATAAAAACCAAAAACTTTAACAAAAGAGCAAGCGAGAAAATAATAATAAAAACACTAAAATTATTATTATTATTATTATTATTATTATTGCATAAACACTATAAATCATAAAATTATGTTGAAGAATAAAATTAAAAAAACCCAAAAACTTTAAGAAAATAGCACATATAAATTAAAAAAAGAAGACAAAACCAAAATAAATATTATTAGCATAAAAAATCATTTGATTTGAAGAACAAAAAAATAAAAAAACAAAAAAAAAGAACAAAGGGAAAAAAATGAAATATCAATTTGAAAGATCATCAACATGAATTAAAATTTAAGGACTAAATTGAATAAAAATAAAACCACAACAAAAGAAAGAATGATAAAAATTAAAAACCAAAACTAAGAGTATATACACATAAATATGAACAAAAAATAGGGACAACTTCAGAAGAACGAAAAAATAAAGGAATTAAAACCAAACAAAAATTAAAAGAATAAGTGTTGAAATGAAAAATAAAATATATGATCAATTTCAATTGAAGGATAAAATTGAAGCAAATCAAAATTTCTATAGAAGAAATCAGGATGAAAAAAGAAATCAAAAAACCAAGAACTGAAATGCACAAATCATAAACAAAGAGGATATGTGTGAATTTTTCATTTTCAGGAGAGAGAAAAGGAAAAAAATCAATCATCGGCAATTCTCCGACCACCATGAACCGACACGCGTACCATCATGGTAAAGAGGCCATGACAGCGCATCCGGTGAGATAGAGGTTAGGTATTTTTAGCCACCGCATGGTGCTTCACGCGCCATTAGTATGTCGTGGATGGAAGACAACTGTTGGCATGTTAGGCACACACGCCAACAGTTTTTTCATAAAAAAAAAAAGCATAAAAAATATGAAATTACCAAAACAAGAGCCCATCCTAATAACAAAAATAATCCAAAATATCGTTGGTCCAACTCTTTGCTTTTGTCTTTTTTGAGGGCAAATCAGTATTTTCACCGTTCATAAAAATAGAAAAACAAACAATACCCTTGTTGGCAACTCTTTTTTTTTTTGTCATTTAAGGGCAAAAGAGTTATTTTGTTGTTTATCAAATAGTGAAATGTCTATAACACCCTTGCCTAGTAATTAAATTTTTTGACTGATTCCATAGGCAAAACCGTAGTTTTGTTGTTTAACAAAAAATACACAAACAACCCAAATCCAGTAATTAAATTTTATAAACTGAAGGGTATAACATTAATTATACTGTTATAGTGAACTATGTCTAGAGTTACAGTGAACAATCCACATTGTTTAGTTATTTTTAATGTAAATCAAAATGTAGTTTCTCTTGAAAAAAAGGATCGTATGGGTGTTCGGTAATATGATGTAGCGTATTTTTAAAGAAAATATTTATCAATGAAAATATTTTTTTTAAAATTTTGATCTCAAAATATTAAAAAATGAGAGTAAAAGCTAGCATAATAAGAAACCAAGATGAAGGAAAAGGCATTAGAATTGATGCTATAATTAGAGAAACACCGTTGATGATTGAGTATAAGAATAGAGGAGAGTCATAACACCCACGTTACTTGCTTGCTTGCATATGAATATTCTATTATTATTATTATTATTATTATTATATGCATGTTGTGTACCAAAAGATGACAATATAAAAGCTGAAAAGTGAGCGGGAAAAAAAAAGACAATGAAAGAGCATGTTAATTAATTGCTACCCAATAACAATAATAAAGAGAAAGAACAGTAAGACCCAACAAAGTAACCATTCAATTGTACATTTAATTTAGCTTTTTCTTTAATATTATGTGACCCGGCCAAGAGTGCGCATCAATCCTTTAACTAGGTTTCATAATTATGATGAAAATTATTCAAAAACACCTAAAAAAACATTAATATAATGAATGTCATTCTGTCTAGATACCCTGTAAATTTAACAGTACAGTACCAAATATCTTTGCAACCTGCGTTTCCAAACATGGAGAAAGAACTATCATTATTGATTATTGTTTCTTAATGTGCTCACCATATGTCAGGGTATGCATCTATTGTAGCAAAATCAATCTCCCGAATGAATCCAGTGATAGGAATCCCAGCTTCACAAGGCTAAAAACAATGGATCGTGAGAGAAGTTCCATGAAAATGTTGGAAAGAAGGAATGTAGTATTATAAAAATAAATTTGGTTAAAGGGAACATGAAATTAGGGGAGAAGTAGCAGAAATTGCTGAAGATGATGGTTGGAATCAATGTGAGCAGTGCCTTTGATGAACACACACACACACATCCTCCCAAGTTCCTAAAGCCAATGACTGCCAGCAATTGCGTTTATCTTTCTGCAGTTGCTAGTTGCAAGAAGCCGACCTCACAACTTATTACTCTGTAAATAAAAATAAAAATAAACTATTACAGTAATCTACTTACCATGGAATGGGTCTTGCTTTATTATACTAATTGGGAAAAGTACAATCACTCGAAACCAAACCTTGTTTGAAAGCGGGAAATTAAAGTACAAATAAATTGTAAAATTTAATTCATTTTAATTCTCTTAAGAGAGTTCCTCCCTATTTGACCTTGGTCCAGCGTGATACTTCCAATCCTTTGGATGTAACAAGTACTATCATGAAACTCCAGTCTAACATCAAGTTCAACTCTTTACAAGTTGAGTAACATCAAATTCAAAATCAATATCACGCTTGTTTCTTTCATCTCAGATCTTCTTTAGGAAGTTTTGCATAGACTCCAAATCAGTCACATGAAACTTATTCCCAATCGGCCAATCCATGTCATTCACCCTAAGAAAAGAATTGTTAGTGACGACCAAACATTAATTTGAATATATATATATATATATATATAGAATGCTCCTAACATTCTATATGTTAGAATGTGCCATGATGCCTAACAATTAAGAAGCTATAGTATGCCATGACACCTATTAAACCCTTAAAGGTGGAAACAATAAATGGGAAAACCATGTGTTGTGCAATAGAGTGTAGGAATTTCAAATGGAAAATGCAAGGGGTAAGGTTCATAGTTGATATGTTTACAGTGGACATCAATAACCATGACATGTTATTGGTCATCCAACGGTTGACAAAGCTAAGGGCAAAGTTAATCAAGCATTCCTGACTAGGCGAGAATATATGCATAAAGTAATCTACTAAGAGCTCTGCACATGATAGTGCAACTAGCAAATAAAAAGAGTGAAAGGGTAGTCAGGATTGGAAACTAGGTTTATCTTAAGTTTTACAACGTTACAGACAAAAATCAGTAGCATAACAATTTTCAAAACCTAGCAGCTAAATATTATGACCCCTTCCAATTGTCAGAGAAGATTGGGGCAATCGTTTATAAACTTCGTTTGCCTGCTTGCTACAATTCACCCCACAATTCATATGTCACAACTAAAGAAATATGTAGGAAACAAGAGGGTACAACTAGACTTACTACGAGTCTCTAGAATTCACCCTGCAACCTCAAGTTATCTTGAAAAGAAAGAATGGTTAAATGGTAGAATCAAACGGTTACTCAACTCCTAGTGCTTTGGAAAGGATTATTTACTTGTTTGTTTCGGAGTATAATCAAAATTCTTTTTTATTATAATTTTTATTTAAAAATACATCAAGATCTGTGTTGGTTTTGTTAGAATAGAGGGTAATAAGTTTGATTTCTAAATATGCTTTGGGACATGTATGAGGTAAATAGCTTCATACACTTGCTATATTTGATAGAACGCCTACCAAATGCAGATGGGACTTTTAGTGGTTGATAATAAGATGGAAAGAAAAGGGGAGCAATGATTAATTACCTTTCCAATAATTCCGCTGACGGAATGGGACCTTGGTGAGAATATCCATCCACCTTTGTACCTTCATATTTTCATTGAAATATTTTTCATCCTTGTCAAAGACAATCGTGTATCTCTTTGTTAGTTCATCTACCTTTGATTGTTCGATATTATAAGAAAGAGTTGAAACTGGAAAAACAGTGTGTTGTTTCATCTTCTTAATGAATCGACCAATCTTGACAAGTTCTCTAGCCCACGAAGGAGAACGAGCATAATCACTTACAAATATAATAATTGACAGCCCTGACTCTTTGAGTTCACCCAAGAGACTCGAATCAATTGTACTTAGTAATTCTTGTTTGTCGTGATCTCGGATAATGCCTCTCTGGCCGAGAGCTGTATTCAGATGGATGAAATTATTGCTAGAGTGTACGCCTCTGAAGCTATAGAAAACATCATGCATCCATTGATTGTAACATAAGGATATAACTAGAGAGTCTTTATATGAAGAAGCTGCTTCTCTGCTTGCAACAATAAGATGGCCAATAGGAGATTGACATGATGGAGTACTTGGAGAATTTAACAAACGGACACAACTCTCTAAGAGTGGAGTAACTCCAAAATCAATATCACGCTTGTTTACTTTATTATTGATCTTCTCCTTGAATTTTCCCAAATAGTACCTATCAGTCATGTAAAACTTGTTCCCAACTGGCCAATCCATGTCATTCACCCTAAGAAAAGAATTGTTAGTACTACCAAACATTAATTTGAAGTTAATATATATATATATATATAATGCTCCTAACATTCTATATATTAGAATGTGCCATGACACCCAACAATTAAGAAGCTATAGTGTGGGATGACACCTATTAAACCCTTAACAGTGGAAACAATAAATGGGAAAACCATGTGTTGTGCAATAGCGTGTAGAAATTTCAAATGGAAAATGCAAAGGGTAAGGTTCATAGTTGATATGTTTACAATGGACATCAATAATTGTGACATGGTATTGGTCATCCACTGGTTGACAAAGATAATGGCAAAGTTAATCAAGCATTCCTGACTAGGCGAGAATGTATGCATAAAGTAATCTAGTAAGAGCTCTGCACATGATAATGCAACTAGCAAATACAAAGAGTGAAAGGGTAGTCAGGATTGGAAACTAGGTTTATCTCAAGTTTTACAGCGTTACAGACAAAAATCAGTAGCACAACAATTTTCAAAAACTAGTAGCTAAATATTATGATCCCTTCCAATTGTCAGAGAAGATTGGGGCAATCACTTATAAACTTCATTTGCTTGCCTCTGTTATAATTCACCCCACAATTCATGTCATAAGTAAAGAAATATGTAGGAAACAAGAGGGTACAACTAGACTTATTACGAATCTCTAGAATTCACCCTGCAATCTCAAGTTATATTGAAAAGAAACAATGGTGAAATGGTAGAATCAAATGGTTACTCAACTCCTAGTGCTTTTGAAAGGATTATTTACTTGTTTGTTTGGGAGTGTAATAAAAATTCTTTTTTAAAATAATTTTTATTTAAAAATACATCAAGATCTGTGTTGGTTTGGTTAGAAGAGAGGGTAATAAGGTTGATTTCTAAATATGCTTTAGGACATGTATGAGGTAAATAGCTTCATAGACTTGCTATATTTGATAGAACGCCTACCAAAAGCAAATGGGACTTTTAGTGGTTGATAATAAGTAGATGGAAAGAAAAGGAGAGTAATGATTAATTACCTTTCTGATGATTCTGATGATGGAATGGCGACCTCGGTGAGAATATTCATCCACCTTTGTAGCTTTTTATATTCACTAAAATCTTCTTCATCCTTGTCAAAGACAATCATGTAACTCTCTGTTTGTTCATCTACCTTTGATTGTTCAAAATTATAAGAAATAGTTGAAACTGGAAAAACAGTGTCCGGTTTCATCTTTTTAATGAATCCACCAATCTTGATAATTTCTCCAGCCCAAAAAGGAGAACAAGCATAATCTCTTGCAAATATAATAACTGACAGCCCCGACTCTTGGATTTCCCCCAAGAGATTCAACTCAATTGCCCTTAGGAACTCTAGTTCTTCGTGATTTTGGATAATGCCTCTCTGGATGAGAGTTGTATATAGATGGGTGAAATTATTGCTAGAGTGCACGCCTCTGAAGCTATAGAAAACATCATGCATCCATTGATTGTAACAATAGGAATTAGCTAGAGAGTCAATATATGAAGAAGCTGCTTCTTTGCTTGCAATAATAACATGGCCAGTAGGAGATTGCCATGATGGAGTACTTGGAGAATTTACCAAACAGACACCACAATTCTTCACCTTCACTCCTTGCTCATAAGAATCAAACGACAACTCAAGGATGTTGAAGGCTTCATTTTTCTGTTCTTTAAGATCTTTCAGATAATCAAAAGATAAATAGAACAACCAAAGATGATCTGACACAACTTGCACAGTGTTGCAACCTATGTACATCGGCGAGGGATAACTCTCTTTTCCATCGACTTTGAAATAACAAAAGAGACGACTCTTACCATATGTACTGAAAGCAACACATGCAGCAAAACCCATCCACTTATTACGAGGCACTTGCACCCTAATTGAAGATTCCTTACTTTGATGATTAAACCAGTCTGGAACATCATTTCCAGGAACAACAATACCAAATCCAGGTCTGGGAAGTGAGCCCTGTATCGTAAAAAAATATGTTACAAGGAGAGAGAGAGAGAGAGAGAGAGAGAGAGAGAGATGGGGTATGATGAAGAGAAGACCTGGAGGTATTTTTCAAGCATCTTCAAACCCATGTTGTTTTGGCCATTATGCTTGTACAGTTCCCAACAATTAAGACATTTGAACTCTGATCTTTTCATACTGCTTAACTTTATTGGATTTGGAATTTCTTTTAGTCTTAAACAACCATCCAATTTTACTTTTTGAACATTTAATGGAACCTCAGGCAATGATTCAAGCATCACGCAATCCTTCAAGGCAAGCTTTTCAAGCCTAAAAAGCTGATTTATGCTTCTAGGCAGGCTAACAAAGTTATTTTTGCTCAGATTTAAACTCCTCAATGATGATAAAAAGCCAATATCTTCAGGAACTGCTCCTTCTCCTAGATTGCAAGCACGTATATCCAGTTCTTCTAAAGAACATAGACTAGACAGGGAAGGCAATACTTGATCCGTGAGATTCACCGCTAATCTTTTGCATCCATTAAAAGACAATACTTTAAGGTTCTTCAAAAGAAAAAAAGATGCTGGCGGCAGCCTTATTGAAGTTCCACTTGTATCAAACTCCTCCAAACTTTCTACTTTCCCCAAGTTTTCTGGTATGCTCTTAAGCTCAGAGCAGTCAGACACATCAAGCTTTTTAAGGGATTTTAAACCACTTATGCCACTGGGAATACTTTTAAGGTTCTTACAACCGCTCATGCTCAATAGAACTAAACCAACCAGACAATGAAAAGATGAAGGTAGTTCTGCAATTGCAGTCTCATCCAAACGAAGCTCCCTCAAGCAGTTCATGTTTCCTACTATATCAGGAAACTTATCAAGTTTCGAGCAGCCATTGAGAGTGCAAGCTGTTAATGATTCCATTTCAAGGTTGCTTGGGAGAATCCTAAGACTAATGCAGTTCACAAGATTCACAAATTGAAGCTTCTTGTGACGTCCAAATGATAGATGGACCTCATATAAACTTACACAACCTTCAAGAATCAGACTCTCGAGATTCGGAATTCCAGTAAAATCTGGAGTATTGGTCAGGTATAGTGAGTTGCTGAGATTGATGATTTTGAGATTAACTGAAATCTGCAATCAAGCAATCAAGACAGGATAGAGAGAGCAAACATTAAATGGTGATACTATCCATTCACTATATTTTACTTTTAAATAGCAATACTTGACAAAGTAGTATGCTAAGGTTAAAAATAAATTCTTAAAAAATATTATTTTAAAGTAAAAAACATTTTAAAAAGGTATCTCAACCATAATATCTAACACTATTTTATTTAATTTCTTCTTTATTTCCACTTCTCTATTGTATGTTTTTTCTTCTCTTTAAATTGAAATATTAGGAGAAAAACAAGAAAAAGGAAGTGATGAATGCCTTCTGGTGCTTTTATTTTTTTTATTCTTATGGATTATGGAAAAGATAAAATTAAATAGAGAGGCCCGTCAAATTAGGGAGTCTTACCTTATGTTCATACCATAATTGTTCAATACTGCTGCAAGACATGTAGAGTTCAACGAGCTCATCCGGCTGGAAACAAGCCGGCAATGACTTTGAAGGGTAAGCATGCCATTCAAGAAATCGTAACTCGTTTGAAAGATATTCAGGTCCTTCAGAAACATCCACATTGTGAATTTTGAGCAATCTTAGTTTGGTCATTTTTGAGAAGGCTTTCATGCTCCATTGTGCCTCTTTTGCTCTGGGCATGTCCAAGAATATTGTTTCTATCTTTCCCTGTCAACCAAAAGGAAGGATAAGTAAAAATCTAATACAGAGTAGAGATGGATGGAGCATAAATTATGATAAATCTTATGGATAATGCTCTGCATCAGCTACTCACTATGTTGTCCTTCAGTGCATCGCAGACATCCTTGTACGCATACAGTCTACTCCGGCGTCCAGGCTCTTCGGGGGATTCACGACGAACAATATCTTCACCCATTTGCTGTAATAAATTATGCATCCATATTTCATCTCGTGAGACGCTTATAAGAGATTTCTCCATAAGAGTCTTCATCCCAATATCTGCATGGTATCCACAACTGTCTAGTAGCCTTATTATGCGATCTTTTTTCATCCCCTTCAAGAAACAAGCAATATCTAAAAATATTTTTTGCTCTAATACATGGAGACCATCAAAACTAATGAGAAGCACATGAATAATTTTTCGGTCAGGAATGTATTTCATTCTATCAATCGCACTTTTCCATTCACGTATACCTCTTCTATGCAAAAACGAACCTATGACTTCAAGAGCTAATGGAAGGCCATCGGCATAACCCACAACTTGCTTGGACATGTCCCATAACTCTTTGTCAGGTTGGTCTCGTTTGAAAGCTTTCCAGCTAAATAACTTAAGAGCATCTTCATCACTTAATTCCTTAGTCTGGTATATTCTAGTAACACCATGGCTATCCAAGACATGCTCATCTCTGCTCGTTATGATAATCCGGCTCCCTGGACCAAACGATCCATGCTCTGCAGCTAACATTTGTATTTGTTCTTCATCATCCACATCATCAAGAATAAGAAGAACCTTTTTAAGTCGCAACCTGCGCTTTATCAAGTTAATCCTTCTTGAAGAATCCCGTGCAGTAGGAAGCTCCATTGTGATTTCTGAAAGAAGTTGTTCCTGCAAACGACTCGGTCCATCTTTCTCGATAAAAACTTCTCTCACATTTGCTAAGAAGCAGCTGCCTTCAAATTGCCAACGAATCCTATCATACATGACTCTTGCAATAGTTGTCTTACCCATGCCACCCATTCCACTTATCCCTATAAAGAGAATATCATTTGCTTTTTCGTCCATATAATCATTCAATACTTTCAGACGAGAATCTATTCCAACTAAATTTTTGCTAATTGATGGCAAAGTGAAGCTTAGTTTGCACTGTATCCAATCCAAAATCCTTTTAATTGATTGTGACTCATCCCTGCGTAAAAGGGGTAAAAACATTACTCGTGCAGCATGCAAAAATCACTTCATAGAGTGACAAGGGGAAAGGAAACATGAAATATTGTTTCTTGAAATATATGGTTGTTAACGAGAAACCACTCAATCAACCTTCCGATAAAGATAGGTTCCTGAAAATAGCCTCAAGAACAAGGAGAAAAAGGAAAGAACAATTTAAAAGGGATCTAGGATACCATGGATGTACAAAATGATCCTTATAATAGCTAGCTTATTGCACATAGAATAGCACAATCACTAAGAGAAGCATGCACATAAGGAATAAAAAAATAATAATAAGTTTGGTGTTGACAGTAAAAAAAAACTATCAATTTATCTTTGCAATGATTTGCTTTTATATATCAAAAACTTTTTGGATTTTATATTGCTGATTTTTTTTTTCGAAAAAAATATTTGACATATAATCTAATCGCAAACATATCTTATATATTGTAATTTGTAAAGCTCGCCATGAAAACTCAATCACTTGCTTATTATTATATGTTGCCACTTGTTAATTGATCATGAAAACACAACGAGGATATGAATCTATAGCTCTTCAGTCATACATTATCGACCCTCCAAGAATAATGATGTAGATCTTGTATTAATAAAATAAATCTACAAATTAATACTTTAGATCTTGTATTGTTATTTTAATTTGGGATTATTTTGGTATTTAATGAGATAATGCATTGATTTATAATCAAAGAACATGTAAAATAAATAAATCTCAGCTTAGTTTACCTGTTCCGCACATCCCAACCGGATAGATTGGCCACTGTCGAGAGACAATCACTCCAGGTTTGTACCATGTCCGGATTTTCCGAGAACTTTTCTTTATGCTCAATGAACGCCTTCTTATAATCCCCAGTCTGATTGGCTACCTCCGATGGATCCACATCATAGAAAACTGGCAGAGCAGTGTGCCCCATCTCTTTCATGCACTGAACAATCTTGACAAGCTCATCTAAGCACCATGGTGAAGACGCATAATTTCTTGAAAACACAACGATTGAAAATCTTGATTCTTCGATGGCCTGCCAGAGAGCAGGTTCGATGGTCTTTCCTCTCTCTAGCTCCGTATCATCCATGTATACATCGATGCCTCCTTGCACCAAATTAGAATACAGATGGCCAGTAAAGTTATTCCGCGTGTCTTCGCCTCTGAAACTAAGGAAGACATCATAAATCCATTGGGGAGGAGAATAAGAAGATGAGGCTGCCTTCTGCGTGCTGGTTGAAGCCATGGAAATCGCAGTAGCAATCAGCGAATACTGATTGATTCCTTCTAGTCTTGACTCCTAATTAACTGGCTGGGGATGGTTCTGCAATTGATGAACTTCCACGCCGTTTTGAAGTGCATAATAGCCTTCTCCTGAGTTCAAACATGAAACAAAAAGTTAGGAGCAGATTCAAGCTGGGACATAATTCTACCCAAGAAACCAAATTTCTACAGCTAGTATACGAATGTAGCAGAAACAAACCGTGCGGGAAGAGTTGAGTAGAGAGGTGACAGATCTAGCCAAAGCCCAATATTTCTTTGGAGCAAAAAGTCGTACTGGTAAATGCCCTGGATTTTTGTTTTTTAAGAAAAAAATAATAATAATAAAAGACTGTAAGAGAGATTATATTCCATGCAGACGACTTCAAAAGAAAACGCAAGTTTAATCTAACACGCATTGGACAGCTGGCAGCCTGGCACCTTCCTGGCAAAAGTCAGGGTATTGCCTCCGCAGTCAGAAATGAAATGCCCAGGAACTTTCAAATGTAATATCATGTTATAGTTTTTTCCTCCAATTTATTTTAATTCATGATTTTTAATGAATTTTCAAGTCAGGCATTAAAATAAGAGTTAATCCGTATGGGAAAAATATTGTAGCAGTAGATACAGATTACTATGGATTATAATAATATGATTATCATTACTCGGTGCATTAAAAATAATTGTTGATTTTGGGATAATTTTTGACTTTTCCATGAGACCGATTGATATTTACTGGTTGTTTAGTAGTATTTGTATCTTTTCTGGGTATTTTTTCACATTAAAACTACGACCTTGCTTGCAGACAGTAAACAATTGACAACTCAGAAGTATTTTTGATTTTATACACTGTAAATAGTAAATTAACTATATTACCCTTAAATAAGATAAAAATCAAGAGTAGCCGGTCGGGGTGATTCTGGTATTTCAAATATTTCTAAATAATGAAACTACATTTATAGCCTTTGAAAAGATAAAATTCAGGTGTTGACTGCAGGGGTGTTTAGGCAATTGTAGGCTTTTTTTCTGCAGAAAACGGCAGACGCGTCTGGCGGATACGCCGACGGTTTCCTTCCTTCACACACTTCAGGCTGTGCGTGCGGCGTCTTGCGGTGGTTAAAAATATTCATCCAATGTCTCACTGAATGCGCAACTATTTTCTCTATCACATGGTGGTGCGTGTGTCGTCACACAATGGCAGTACAATGTCTCATTGGATGCTCAATTATTTTCTCTACCACATGGTGGTGCGTGTGTCGTCGCATAATGACAGTACAAGTGACAGTACAATGTCTCATCGGATGCGCAACTATTTTCTCTACCATATGGTGGTGCGCGTGTCGTCGCACAATGGCAGTACAAGTGACAGTACAATGTAAAATATCAAACAATAAATATGTAAATACAATATGAAAGTATATGAATGAAGTTTGTTATCAGAATGTATAAGCGTTTTTTTTTTTAAAAAAAATGTATGGTAGGAGAACATAAATATGATGTGAAAGTATATGAATGAAGTTCATTACAAGAGCACAAATTAACAATACACTAAAATATTTGGGGAAAGTATTGTAGCTGCCCACACATTTCATTGTGGATTGCTATAGTGCTTCCTCGCTATAGTGATTTTTTTTGTACCCAGCTACAGTGCATTTTTTTCTCTCGTTTTTTTCCCTCTTTCCCTTTACAGTGTTTTCTTTTCGTTTTTATCCCCTAAAACACTTTTTTCCCTGGTTATACTTTTTTTTTATTTCTTTTTCCAATTATACATTTTTTTTGTTTTTCAGTGTCCGGGTCAGCTTAAGTGCACCATGCCTAATCCCCTAACCGAATTTTTGTATATATAATTATCATTACTCTATGCATTAAAAATAATTATTGATTTTGGGGTAATTTTTGACTTTTCCATGAGACCGATTGATATTTACTGGTTGTTTAGTAGTATTTGTATCTTTTCTGGGTATCTTTTCACATTAAAACTACGACCTTGCTAGCTAACAGTAAACAATTGACAACTTAGGGGTATTTTTGATTTTATACACTGTTATATATAGTAAATTAACCATATTACTCTTAAATAAGACAAAAACCAAGAGTAGCCGGTCAGGGTAATTCTAGTATTTCAAATATTTCTAAATAATGAAACTACATTTATAGCCTTTGAAAAGATAAAATTCAGGCGTTGACTGCAGGGATATTAATAATAATAATAATAATAATACAATTAAAAAAAACATTAGGTGAACACATTGAATAAGAACAACATCAAGTTTTTTTCCTTAATTTTATCTTTTTTTATTTGACACATTTTGATTTTATATTTTTTTTATTTCATACATTTGTATGAGGTTGATTTAGTTTAGACTTAATGATTTGTTTTAGCTAGCTTAATATATTATTCTCACCATGTTGGAAAATAAATTTAACGTTTTGTTCATGTTCAATTTAAAAAAATCAAAATCAATTTTGTTATTTTTTTCTTGAGTGGCCTCAAGGTTTTTCTTTGTCTCCTGACTTTTCATTTCATTTCAATTTTATATTTTTACAATTGATTCAGGTTTGCCTGGGTGGTTTATTTTAGTTGACTTGGCATATGGTTTTAAAGGTATGGGAAAACAAGTTAGATAATGTTTCAAAAACCACTTTTCGTTACCCCACTCCCTAACCAGTTCACTGTTTAATAGTTTCAAAAACCTCGTACCTTTTAAAGCTTCAAACTTTTCAAGCTTTCTCATCACCCAGACCTCACGATAGCTAGAGCTATTACCCGTCGTCCCTTTCACGCTCCTTCTACATAAGCTGTTTGTGATGGCTACCACCAAACCAAAAAACCCCACCACTGTCCCGAATAAAGCCCAAAAGCAAGAACAAATGGTTATTTCTTCAAAGCCGAAGATGTACTCACGGGCTGACAAGGTTAAGATAACGGAAGCTAGCACCAGATTCACCACCCCATCCCTCGAACTGAAACAGGCGACCAGCCTGAAATCACGTCCGACATGCTCACAGAGAACGCCGAGCAATGGAACAGGTGCATGGTAGGTTTTTTTCCTGGCTTTAGGATGAACTACCACACGGTAAATACTGTAACAAATCGAGCATGGAAGTCGTGGGGGGGGCTAGAGTCGATAATGTCAACTCGCAAATGGATTTTGGTTGTTTCGGTTTCAATCTGAAGACCAGATGCATGCCATTCTTGAGAGAGGACCATGGATGTTTGGAGGCAAAACAATGATTTTGCAGCAATGGCACCCTCAGTTCATTTTTGATAAAAATCGAATTTCAAAGCTGCCCGTGTGGATTCGTCTTCATGGCTTACCTTTCTCACTTTGGTCAAGGAAGGGACTGAGTGCAGTGGCCAGTATGGTGGGGAGGCCTTTATCTTGTGATGAATCGACTTTCTGCTGCACTAGGCTTGACTATGCGAGAGTATGTGTAGAACTTGATGCTTCTCTACCACTCGTCACAAAGTTTGACATAAAAACAGATTTGTTCAAGGAGCCCCTTCATCTTGAGGTGGAATATGAATGGCAGCCCCCTCGATGTGGAAAATGCCACCTTTTTGGCCATGTTTGCTCTGAAGATAAGGGAAATACTGTCACAAAACCAGCTGAGAATGGCAATCTTGTTCCTGCCCTGGATGGAAGGAACTTGCATGAGAGGGATGAAAGGCAGCCGCCACGTCAGCCCTCTTTAGGTCAAAAACCCCAAGACAATAAACAACCCCAAAAAACCCACACCAAAATCACACAAGACAGTAACTCCACTTCACTCAGCCAAACAATTGTCCATCACAAAAAGGGCAGAATTGAGGAGGACTCAACCATGGAGCAAAAAAACCAGGAAACAACTCCCACTTCAAAGGAAGATGAAGAACGTGTCAGGAAAGGGAAGATGCAGGTAGAAGTTTTCCCAATCGGCACGGTGAATGAATCTGTTTCTTTACAAAGCAAGGAGACATATGTTGAGGAAGAGGTCAGTGAAGCAACAACAACCAGTGGGGGCAACACTGAGGATGGGGATTGGTCACCCTTCATAAAAGTCAGGAAAAAGAAAGGAGGAAAGAAGAAAAAGGAGGCACTACGCCTCTGAAGGTTCCCTTCAACCTTCCCACCCTTTTATTTTTTATGTTTATGTATAATTTTGGATGTTGGAATATTAGAGGCTTAAATAGCTTCCAAAAGAAAAAAATCTATCCGTAACTGGATTAAGAAAAATAAGCTAAGTTTATTTAGTTTGATTGAAACAAAGTTGCAAATTGTCAAATTGAACTGCCTTTGTGATCAGTTAGAGCTGGACAAGTGGAATGTCATTTCCAATGCTTCGGAGACTAAAGCTGCCCGAATTATTATAGGTTGGGATCATGAAATTTACAATGTGCAGTGCATTCATTCGAACCCTCAATGGATGACGTGCAGTGTGACTTCTATCCAACCGGGTTTGGACATTGTGGTAACATTTGTTTATGGTGCTAATACTCCTGTAGAGAGGCAAGATGTGTGGAATTATTTGCAGGTGCAGTATAGGGGTTTTCAAAGACAGCCTTGGGTCCTTATGGGAGATTTTAACGCTACTTTGCGGGCTTCGGACAGTGAGGGTGGGGACAGATCTTGGAATGGGCACAAGCTTTCCTTTGGGGAATGCTTACAACAGGCTGAGCTTATTCCAGTTCCATACAGGGGGCTCAAGTACTCTTGGCACAATGGTCAAGGGGAGGATCACATGATAATGAAGAAGCTAGATTGGGTCATTGGCAATACAACTCTTCTAAAGAAATGGCCGGATGGAATTACTCATTTCCTGACGAGAAGTGTATCAGACCACAGCTCTATGGTTTTACAGCTCTCTCGGGACCACTGCAAGCCGCAGCCTAGATTCTTGTTTCTCAATTTTTGGACGGAAAGGGAGGATTTTGTTCCTCACATAGCTCAGATATGGCAGAAGCATGCTCATGGATCCCCAATTTTCAAGCTCTCCACCAAGCTGCAATGGGTTAAAAACAGTCTGATGAATTGGCACAGGCACAATAGAAGCCACATATCCTCCAGAGTTAACAAAGAGAGACAGCACTGGGGAGAAGCTCAGGAAAGATTGGACGCCAACCCTAGCTCTGAGATGGCCCGAACCAATGAAAGTCACGCAGCAAAAACTTATCAGAAGCTTTGCCAAGATGAAGAATCCTTCTATAGACAAAAGTCCAGAATCCAATGGCTAACTCTTGGAGATAAGAATACCTCTTTTTTCCATAAATCCCTGCTGCATAGAAAGTCTAGAAATAAGATAACCAGTCTGCAAGATGGGGTGGGGAACGTTTTGCATGATAAGCAGGAGTTGGGAAGACATGCAACTGACTACTACAAGAAGCTTCTATCTAGTAGGGATAGTAATGACAGGAATCAAGTGGGAGGTTCTTTCAACAATCAAATATCAGATTCTATGAAGCAGGACATCTCTCGGCCTATATCTGGAGAAGAGATCAAATCAGCTTTGTTTTCCATCTCTGATAATAAAGCTCCTGGCCTAGATGGGTTTACGACCGTTTTTTTCAAAAAATGCTGGAATATTGTTGGAAATGATTTTGTGGCTGCCATTCAATATTTTTTTGAAACCAGCATCATGCCAAAGTGTGTCAATGCAACGGCTATATCCCTAATCCCTAAGGTGGAGAATCCGATCTCTTTGGATGACTACAGGCCCATCTCTTGCTGTAATACCATCTACAAAACCATCTCAAAAGTGCTGGTGTCTCTTCTGAAGGAAGCCCTAGGTCACATCATAGGCCCAGCTCAAACTGCCTTTGTTCCGGGCAGACTCATTGCAGATGCAGTCTTACTCTCCCAGGAGTTGATGCATAATTATCATGTGGACAAAGGGCCTCCTCGGTGTGCTCTTAAGATTGACTTGAGAAAAGCCTTTGACACCATCAAATGGGATTACATCCTGGAAGGTTTAAGGAAGATTGGTATTCCAGATGCTATGGTAAACTGGGTGCAGCAGTGTATTACCACACCCTTCTTCTCCGTAAAAGTTAATGGGGAGCTTCACGGTTGGTTTCAAGCAGCTCGAGGTATCAGGCAAGGAGACCCCCTGTCCCCTTACCTCTTCGTGTTGGCTATGGAAGGGCTTAACGGCCAAATGAAGGACGCCGCAAAAGACCCAGCTTTTCACTACCACTGGAGGTGTAAAACTAACCACATCACCCATATTTGTTTTGTAGATGATCTCCTAATGTTTTGCCGTGCAGATATGAATTCGGTGAGGATTTTACAGCAAGGCCTGCAAATTTTTTTGCACCAGTCAGGGCTCAGTTTAAATCAGGCTAAAAGCTCCATGTTCTTGACTGGAGTAGATCTGAATGAGAAGACAGATATTCAAGGCCTGTTAGGCTTCCAGTCCAAGACTCCTCCAGTCACTTACCTGGGAGTCCCCCCCGGTATCTAAAAAAGGTGACTCGATGGGGATTGTAACCCTACTCGGGTGGAGAAGATCACTACAAGAAATTAAGCTATGGACTTCAGCCTCTCTCAACTACGCAGGAAGGATGCAGCTCATAAAATCCACTCTTTTCTCTATGCAGGTTTACTGGCTCAGTATGTTCACTTTGCCAGTGGCGGTTATTAGGACCATTGAGCGAATCCTTTCCCGCTTCCTTTGGAAGGGATCATCCTTGGAGAAAAATGGGGCGAAAGTAAGTTGGGACCAAATCTGCTACCCCTTGGAAGAAGGGGGTCTAGGCATAAAACGCATAAAGGACTGGAATAATGCTGCACTACTCAAGCATGTTTGGAGAATATTGACTGATGACAACTCAATCTGGACCTCCTGGGTGCGCTCAGTCCTTCTTAAGAACAATAACTTCTGGGAAGTAAGGATACCTTCTAGAGCGTCGTGGTCCTGGAGGAAGATTCTGGATAGCAGGAAGTGGTGCAAGGGGCTCTTCACTCACAGAATTGGGAATGGAGAAAGAACTTCTCTATGGTTCGATTATTGGCTGCCAAATGGGGAGAGGGTCTATGATACTATCACAGCTAGCACAGTAGCTTCTGCAGGGCTTTCTTGGAATGCCAAAGTAGTTGCCATCATTAGGAACGGGTTTGGGTTTTTCCCTCCTTGTCACCGGATCCGCGAACTAATTTGGAACAACATTTCTTTTAACCCGAGGTCTCATTGCCCAGATACAATTGTTTGGAAAGGCCACTCTTCAGGTAAGTTCTCCATCGCTTCTGCTTGGAATTGGGTCATAAGTAAGAAGGAAAAATATCACCTGTATTGCTTGATTTGGTACCCTAACTATGTTCCAAGGTACTCGTTGACCTTGTGGCTGGTTTCTTTGGGGAGATTATCGACTACGGATAGGCCCCATATGCAAGGTATCACGGTTAACCGTCAATGTGTGCTGTGTGATCTTGAGCCTGAATCCCATGACCATATCTTCTTCAGCTGCCCTTACTCAGCCACGGTTTGGTCCAACCTCACTGCTCAATCTCAGCTTCATTGGCCGAGATTAAACTGGCCAAATCTTCTTCATTGGGCAGGCTTAAAGTTCAAAGGGAGGAAAGGGTACACCAATCTCATTGGTAAGCATACACTGGCCACGACTGTCTATTTTATTTGGAAAGAGAGGAACAGTAGAATTTTCCAGCACAAGTTTAAGCAAGCTGGGCTCCTTTCCAATGACATAGCCTCCCAAATTCGGATACTGTTGCTCAACTTCCAAGGCCAAATTCCAGAGATAGCGAGAATTTGGTGGAACGTCTGAGATTCTCGAAGTTTGATCGTTTGCAAGGTTGTTTGGCAGAAATTACATGCAAGGCCTTGTCTCCCTCAGGGTTGGGATTGTGGGACTCCGTTTCTTAGGGCCAGCTTCTTTCTTGTATGGGCTTTGTCCCTTTGTTTTCATTGTAAGGCCAATAGGCCGATTTGTTTTCTTTAAAAGCGGAATGCCGCTTCCCTATCTTTAAGCTCGGCCCTTTGGCATTGAGCTGACAGGCTCTATGTATTTCCCTTTATTAATCCATTTTGAATATTTTGTTCAAAAAAAAAAGTTAGATAATGTGCTGATACTTGATTTGACAAATTCAAAGTTGTTTTTATTGATTGAATCCTTCCAAAAAAAAATCATTTCAATTTGTAGATTTGATACTTTTATATTAGGTTGATTTAGGGTAGAACTTGGTTATTTGTTTAGTTTGGCTTGATATTGCATCCTCGTGATGTCATGAAACAAATTCGTTGCCTGATTTAATTTGGAAAAATTAAATTAATTTTTATTTTTTTTGAATTAAATCTTTTTATGGATAATTTAACAAGTAATTGATGAAATTTATAATAGCAACAAATTCAAAAAAGAGAATTAAAATGAAAAGACAAGAAACCTCATGACCAATCTAAAATTCATGCAAAAAGTCACTTTATTTATAAAAAAAATTTTGTTGATGTTTCAGTTCTTAAATTGATAGGGGAGGAAGAACCTCATTGGAAAACAAAGAAGAAAAAAGAAAGTTGTTGAGTAGCAGTATTTTAGTAATAAAGATAAACGATCTTGGAGTTGACAAATTTGTATTTAATTAAGAGCCAGATATATATATATATATATATATATATATATATATATATATATATATATATATATATATATATGTGTGTGTGTGTGTATGTGTGTGTGTGTTTTCAATGAAGTGAAATCATATTTTTTTATATATATATATATATGTGTGTGTGTGTGTGTGTGTGTGTGTGTGTGTGTGTTCAATGAAGTGAAATCATATTTTTATAATAATATAAAATTATTATTATATAATTAAATAAAAAATACTTAAATAACTTCTGGGAACATGATATGAGATAATTTAATATGTATTTTATTTTAGTTTTTCAATTAATGATCACTAAATATATATTTTTATTATTTATTAATATATATGTGTGTGTGTATTATTAAACATATGTATAAACAACATTAACAATTAATATAATACAAACAACTTCCACATTCTTTTCTTACATTTATAATAAAATTGCTTCATTTCGCAACAGGAAGATAATTTGCTTTAAGCAAAATAGACCTGGATACCAGGTAGCCCCCCGCTGTACACGTGTCAAGAGGATACAAGGACAAAGCACGCTTGAGTTAACGGCGTCATGATTCTTTTCTTTTTCTTTTCTGTCGTATGAAAAGTCCACGATCGCAAGTGGCACCCGTCAACCATGTGGTTCAGAGGAGTAAAGATTTCCACACATTGCCAGGACTGTAGCGTTTAGGTGGTCTTAATTGATTGGTCCACCAATGAAATTATAATTAATTCTGTTTTGAGTTTAATTTTGTAAGAATTATGGCACCAAACATTATTCCAAATACAAATCTTGGAAAGGGTAGAAATTGTGCGAGAGGATTTTTCCTTTATGGTGCAGTTTAATTAAGGTTCAGTTGACCTTTCCATTGAAATAATATATATTTAATTATATAACAATATATTTTGTAAATAAATACGCCTTCTGATGTAGAACAGGTTGCGGAAGCATACATGCTCAAGAGGGATCACCCGAAATTCAAAGGCAACTGAATTTCGGCAACCGGGTCGTCGGAGTCGGAATGACGCGAAACTCACCCATCGGTTTTTGGCCAAATTCCATCGTTTCGGCCCCGAAATCGTCATTTTTGCTATTTTAGGAAAGTTTCGTTTTAGCCATAACTTTTGATTTAAGAGTCCGAATTGACTTTCGTCAATTGGTACCCTCTCTGAATTTATAGGCCTTTCACATTCTGCATTTATCTCAAATTTGCCATTTATGACAAATTTAATGTTTTATGTCGTTTCCTTATCTGTCATGGCTTAGGTTAGGGTTTTTACTTTAAGTACTATTGTAAGAGCCTCTGGCCGTCAACCATTGATTTTATTGAATAAACTTTGAAGTTTTCTGAGATTTAATCTCGTTGAGAATTATTTACGGAGTATTGACGTTGGTCGTATTCCTTTCCGTATTTCTGCTGCGTCACCTTCTTAGTTATATTTTGTAAAAATATGAAGAAGATGTATGGTAATTATTTATATTTTTTTTATAAAGGTAATAATCTAATATGCTATTTTTTCCACACTTTCACTCTTTTTTTCAAGTTTATTTTTATCATATCTTTTAATCCACTTCCCTTGTTATTTCCATGGCAGAAAACACTAATAGTAATTCTCATATCTAGATCCCTCAATCCCTATAATTTCTAGGGATAACATTTTTTATCTGAATCTCTGATTAATGTCACTTAAATTGATGATTATTTAGATATTTATCTTATTTCATGGGAGTTGGATAGAATATAAATATTATTAAACCCAACCTAAAATCTAATTTAAACCTAACTTGATATGTGAGTGTGTTTTATTATATTATTTTAAGTTGAATAATAACTAATAATCAAATAATAAATATTCATATGGATACCTATAATCCAATGGAAATGGTATACAAAGTACTTGGAGTTAAGGATAACAAAGATAAAAACTAGAATATCAATGCTCTCCAATCTCTCTTCAGTCCTTTTGGATTTGTACTTAATTTGTTCTATTCCATATTGTTGTAACAAAGTTGACATCATCCATGTTATGTTTTGTGCTATTGGTCCCCATTTCAGTTTCAGATTATATTTCATCATCTCTATCACCAATGATAATGGATTTTAATTATTTTTTCTTGGCCATTTAAACTCTGCAATTCACTGACCCCATATTCAATTCGCGAGGAGTTCTTCTGTATCATTGTGTTCTTAATTCCAATAGCTGTCATTGCTGTTACTAGTAATTGTGATTGAGGATCACCACAAAGTTGTTGAGAAACTCTATATTTCCTTCCTTCCTTCTCTCTCTCTCTCTCTCTCTCAATTTGACATCAATTATCAATAGTTTCCAGTCATAACCAAAGAAAAGTTGCTTTTTAAGAAAAATACTTGAATTGAATAGAACATTTGGTGACAATGCTATAGAATTCATCATCAAACCACTCTTTCTCCATATTTTCTAAATTCAGTAAACCATCAAGTCAAAATAAATAATTGGAAGACAGTTGACCTTTGTAGAGCAAAATCTCAACTTGAATCAAAGACTAATTCAAGGATTTAAGTAAAAAAGCAGTCCAACCAAAACAATTTTCAATTGATTGCAATTTTTCTCTGGGTCAAGCGTCAAAAACCAACTTAAATCATCTGTTGTTAACACTCTTAGTTTAGTATGGAAAATTTATAAGTTGCTTGAGGCCAACTGACACTGGTTCACCTATAAGAAATATCTTTAAAGATTGAAATGGAGAATTAATGATACAAAACAACTGATAGTTTTTATGTAATTCAACAAATAAAAAAAATCCAAACTGATATGGATAGAATGCTAGAATAAAGCTGAATGTGGGTGTTTGCCTCCTTGGCTGATTTTACACATTAATCGAGTCGGATAAGTCAGTATAGTCTGGAATGGCTCGTGTTATCAAAGATGATGATTTTGAAGTTGGATCTGTTATGTGTTTTCTTTAAGTTGGCTCGTGTTATCCACTGAGGATATCGATGACTTGCATCCTTGTTTAGCTTACATGATACCCTTGTACAAATAGATTATGAAAGAACCCCATGCTTCTGATCACCTCCCCATCTCCCTGTCTCTTTCTCTTTCTTGACGCTCACTTGTGTGTGTGTGTGGCGTGCTAAACATGGAATCTCTATTAGAAAGTGTGCGCATGTGTCTTGTCTGCTATAATAAGCGTTTTGTGTTGTCTGTTAATTAATTCTAGATATTGGTAGTTTGGTTGGGATTCCCAGCCTTCTTCTTTAGGTTAAACACAGAATCTCTTTAACAAGTTTAATTGAGTTTGTCAGATAAAGAAGTTCCTTAGTGCAAAATAGGGGGAAATGGGAGTGTCTGGCTGGTGGTCTAATAAGAGGGAGTGGTTAGCATTTACTTTTTTATTTGAACATCTTGTTTACTTAGAGAAAGGTGTTTACTTGAACCAGCCTCATGTCAAGTTCAGCACATGGAATTGATAATTTTTAAGAAATCTTGTGGATTGCTTATGTTTCTCCAAAAGCTTAAGCTGCTGGCTTTATTTTGCTTCATTCATTCATTTAATATATATATTAATACAGCGTTTTGTGCCAACTCCCAAATAGCTCCTAACCATTAATCCTTTTCCCTCCATGGGGGATTGAATTCTTTAATTAATCTCAATGTTGTGGTAGCATGGCATTGTGAATAATCAAAGGTCCTTGTTGCCTAAATATTCCAGTCGCTTGGACCATGGAGGTTATATAAATAGAAGCAAGTCCAAAACTCATAAATTTACCCTAGTTGCTATATATATATATATATATATATATATATATATATATATATATTATTTTGTGTTAATAACTTGCTACTACATGATGGGGTAGAAACATTTGCAAAATGTTACTAAACATTGGACGGTAACTCATTATTTGCATGCCTTACAGGAGAGGTGCTGAAGTCCTTATACAGTGTCTTAATATATACTCATTTTAATTCTTTTCAGCTGGTGAAACAAGCAATTTTGCCTCGTGTTCATGGATTAGCTCTCAAAACAACTGTTGCTGCGGTATGAATGTTTTTCTGTTTACAAGACAATTCATATTACATTAATTAATGGAGCTGAATTTAGTTAATCTTTAGTTAATAGAGTTGAATTTAATTATATGCGTGTAGACTATTCATGTGTGAGGTAATATCACCGCATTCTTCTAGTATTTGAAAGTCTTTTCAGTAATTGAAGTAGGTTTTAAATGTTATCTGTTTCAATAGGTGGCCCTGTGGGTATATAATTTAAAACTAGGTGTATTTTATATTGACAGGTAAGAGTCAATGCTCTGCTATGCTTTGGAGATCTTGTTAGCACACTTGATAAACATGCTATTTTAGATATCTTGCAAACAATTCAACGTTGTACAGCAGTTGATCGTTCTCCTCCTACCCTTATGTGTACCCTTGGTGTTGCAAACTCAATTCTCAAGCAGGTAACGGTAACTGGTAGTTGACTAGCTTTTGCAGCTATATTTGTACTCATCTGCAGGTGGTATGCATCAAAATTATATCTCATTTTCCTGGTTAATTCTTGTCAGCATGGAGTAGAATTTGTTACGGAGCATGTTCTTCCACTTCTCACACCTCTTCTCACTGCTCAGCAATTGAATGTTCAGCAGTTTGCCAAGTTTATGCTCTTTGTGAAAGATGTCCTCAGGTATTCATCATTTTGCTGCCCCCACAGACAACTAAACCCTTTGCTACTTATCCGATGAATAATATCACTGTTCTTTTATCATCTGAATTCTCTTTTTCTAAGCTATTTATGTTTTCTGCATGAACATGCTAATGAATTTACCTTTCTATACATACATATAATTGAAGCTTTGGGTTTTTATCATAGGATGATAGAAGAGAAAAGAGGAGTTACAGTAACAGATTCTGGAATTCCAGAGGTGAATTCATCATCTTTTCCCAATGGGATTCAGCCTCAAGCCTCGAAAGCAAAACAAGCTGATGCTTGTTGCACCAGCAGAAAAGAGTACTGCTTCATGGGATGAGGATTGGGGTCCTGTGTCAAAAGGATCTGCCGCTGCACATCGGGCTTTAGCGAGCAACTCATCACCTACTCCATCTATTTCTGCTAATCAGCCAGTTCAATCAACATTTTTGCAATCAGAATCTCCCATGACATCTGCAGTTTCCAGTAAGCAAACAGCTGTATCATGCCTTCCAGTCGATATAGAATGGCCTCCACCGACATCTTCAACTTCAAGTCTTAATGATATAGATCCTTTTGCTGATTGGCCTCCAAGACCAAGTGGCACTTCTAGTGGTTCCGAGCTTCTAACAATGGCACAACTGGACCACGACCAAATAGCTACAGCTCAAATATGATCTCGAACACACCCAACATTATGAATTTGCGGAACAATGGAGATATCAGCTGGGCCTTCAACAATCAAAGTTCATATGATCCATTGAAACCAACTCAAGGCGCTCTGCTGTGAATTTCCGGTAGTTTGAACAGTGGTCCTAACCCCCCCAAAACTCTATCCGTTTCTTGAAACGGAACCAGAATACATCAACTTTGGGTTCATATAACAACACAAAGTCAACAGATCTCGCGATCCATATTTGGTTCCAGCAAGAATGAGCAGACTGCACTAAAATCTTGCTCCACCCCCCGTCAACTGCCGTGGGTAGAGGAAGAGGGAGAGGGAGGGGTGGCGCATCAACCTTGAGGTCTAGTCATGCAAAGCCGCAATCTGAACAGCCCTCCCTTCTAGATTTGCTATAATGAGTTGGATTGCCTTTACCATATGAAAAGAGGAAGAGGAGATCTGGAAAGTGCACTTGTGAAGTAAAATCTTCCAATTTGCAGAGCGCAGAGACGGCCGTGTTATGTCAAATGTTGAAGATCAAATTTCTTAATGGATATGCAGCCACGAGTAGGGTGTTGAAGATTGTGTGGTTTGTTATTGATTACTCGGGTTGTGGTCGTGAGTTGTTTGTAGAATGTTGTGATTAATATAAACTGCAAACAATATTTCTTTCCTCACTCTGTAATTTTGTTCAGTTGAGATTCTGATAACGGGAATAGTTTTGGCAGGAAAATTGTATTCTTCAAACATACTCAGTCCCAACTGGTAGAAATAATAAAGATGGGAGTCTGTTGCCCGGAGCACATTCTGGCCACGATATAGAGAGATTGGTATGCATTCTACTTGGTGATTCGGTATGGTGTTTTTTCTTTTAAAAAATGATTATCTATTAAAACTAAAAAAAATTAACACCACACCTGGGGTTTTGACTGGATTTGAAACCACAATAACTGGAAATGTAATTGGGTTTTGGCTGGATTTTATACTATAAAAATTATAAATCTAAAAAACTCAGGTGATCTAATATTTACTTGGACGAGTCTTGTGTTTTTTTTTAATAAATCTAAAAAATATATAATAAATTTATGAATATTAAGTCTACATTATTCTATAATTTTTTGATGTGAGATAATTATGTATAGTTTACATCCATACAAGTTGTTTCTTAACTCTTTGATGTAGAATAAGTATACTATCTTTTATGTCTTACATTTATTTTTTAGTCCATATTCATATAAATTATTTTTAATGTTTTTTTTATGTGGAACTACACTACACTTAATGTTTTATATATACACGAGTCAATTGCCTGGAGCTTTGATGCAGTCAGAATAATATTTTTTTTAAAATTCAAAAGAGAATCTTAAGAGTGCAAGAATTGCTCCATAATACTATAAATTTAGGCAAAATAATAATTTGGGCATAATTTTTGTAAAACACGAGTTTCTAATAAAATATATAAATTTTAAATCGATATGAATTTATTTGTTTAATAGGTTTAAACAAAAAATTGGATGTTTTTTTTAAAAAAAAACTAATATTAAACAATACAATTTATTTTAAAAATAAGACAAAAAAAATAAAAGATAATATTGACCCACAAAATATTTTCAAACCATTAATCTGAGATATTAGATCTAAAATACTATACATAGACAAGTTGCAAAACTCAATTCTTAATAATACTACATCAAATGATGAATATTTCAATTATTATTCTTATTATCATCATTATAATTGTTAAATTATCGCAATCATTATAGCTACAACTATTACCATTAATATAAATAATTAATGTTCTAATTATTATTGGCATCATTATCATTGTCACCATCATTTTTGTTATTATTGTTGTCATCATTATAACAATAGTTATTATGATCACTAATATCGTTATTGTTATTAATATCTTTAAAATTATCATTACAAAATTTTTATCATTATTATAATTGTTTTTGTTATTATAGATATTCTTAATATTATTTCATGAGTTATTATTATCATCACAACCATAATTATTAATACCATAAACACTACAACTATTACAATAAATTATTTTTGTTATCATCATTATCATTAGTTTATAATAGCTAAAATAATGGTTGTAAGGCTTATAATATAATAATAGTAATTATTATCAATAATAATTTATTGTAATGGTTGTAGTGCTTATTATATTATAATAGTGATTATTATTATCAAGATTATAACAGCATGTGTCTCTTGGAAAATGAACATGAAAGCAGAGAAGAAATTAATTGTGGAAAAGCACTGTAGTAATTCATAATATTTAGTGTTTTGCAGCTACAATATTTTTTCCACACCACTTATAGTATAAGTAATATGTGTGTGAGAGAAATGTTATATTAATAATAATTTCACATAAACAAGAACAAATACATTTTCATTTCTATAAAAACATTTAGTGTTTCAGGAAAATATGACTTGACCATCCGTTATCATTTATGACATCAATTAGGATAAATATTTTCATAATTTATTTACTTATAAACTATTTTCTCTCTAATTGAACATTTTTGTGAAAAAACTTAACTTACCATGGAATGGGCCTCGCTCGTTACTTTATGGTACTAATTGGGAAAATTACAATCACTCGAAACTCAAACCTTGTTTGAAAGCAGGAAACTTACCATGGATGTAGCAAGTACTATTATGAATATCTAATATCAAGTTCAACTCTTTACAAGTTGAGTAACATCAAATTCAAAATCAATATCACGCTCATTTCCTTCACCACGGATCTTCTTCAGGAAGTTTAGCACAGACTCCAAATCAGTCCCATGAAACTTGTTCCCAACCGGCCAATCCATGTCATTCACCCTGAGAAAAGAATTGTTATTGACAATCAAACATTAATTTGAATTTTTATATATATATATATATATATATATATATATATATATATATATATAGCATGCTCCTATCATTCTATATATTAGAATGAGTCATGACACCTATCAGTTAAGAAGCTAGTGTGCCGTCCCAAAAGGGCGTAGTGTGATGGCATAGAGCTTGAGATCTGCACAACAGGTTTTAAGTTCGAGTTAGGACGTGCACCTCTTGTAAGAGTGGAACAACCAGAGTTTTACCCGCTCACCTGAGCCCACAAACTGCGTTTTCCAGGGGGTGGAGTTTCCTCAAATCCAAAAAAAAAAGCTATTATGTGCCATGACGCCTATTAAAACTTTAACAGTGGGAATGATAATGGGAAACCATGTGTTGTGCAATATGTGTAGGAATTTCGAATGGAAAATGCAAGGGGTAAGGTTCATAGTTGATATGTTTAATGCAAGGGGTAAGGTTCATAGTTGATATGTTTAAAGAAATCTACAAAGAGATCTGGACATGATGGTACAACTAGCAAATAAAAAGACTAACAGGGTATTCAAGATTGGAAACTAGATTTATCTCAAGTTTTATAGCGTCACAAACAAAAATCAGTAGCACAACAATTTTCAAAAACTAGCAGCTAAATATTATGACCCCGACAACTGTCAAAGAAGATTGGGGTAATCGCTTACAAACTTTGTTTGCCTGCCTTTGCTACAATTCACCCCACAATTCATGTCACAACTAAAGAAACATGTAGGAAACAAGAGGATATAACTAGACTTACTTAAGAGTCTCTAGAATTCACCCTGCAACCTCAAGTTATCTTGAAAAGAAAGAATGGTGAAATGGTAGAATCAAACATTTACTCAACTCCTAGTGTTTTGGAAAGGATTATATACTTGTTTGTTTGGGAGTATAATAAAAATAATTTTTATTTAAAAATACATCAAAATCTGCGTTGGTGTGGTTAGAAGAGAGGGTAATAAGGTTGATTTCTAAATATGCTTTGGGACAAATATAAGGTAAATAGCTTCATATACTTGCTATATTTGATAGTACGCCTACTAAATGCAGATGGGACTTTAGTGGTTGATAATTAAATAGATGGAAAGAAAAGGGGAGTGATGATTAATTACCTTTTTGATGATTCCGATGATGGAATGATGACCTCAGTGAGAATATTCATCCACCTCTGTACCTTCTCCTTATTTTCACCGAAATCTTCTTCATCCTTGTCAAAGACAATCATGTAACTCTCTGTTCGTTCATCTACCTTTGATTGTTCGACATTATAAGAAACTGTTGAAACTGGAAAAACAGTGTACGATTTCATCTTTTTTAATGAATCCAACAATCTTGATAAGTTCGTCAAACCACCAAGGTGAACAAGCATAATCTCTTGCAAATATAATAACTGACAGCCCTGACTCTTTGATTTCCCCCAAGAGACTCGACTCAATTGACCTTAGATTCTCTAGTTCGCTGTCATGGATAATGGCTTTCTGGACGAGCGCTGTATACAGATGGGTGAAATTATTGCTAGAGTATACACCTCTGATGCTACAGAAAACATCATGCATCCATTGATTGTAAGATAAGGAATTAGCTAGAGAGTCAATATACGAAGAAGCTGCTTCTTTGCTTGCAACAATAAGATGGCCAGTAGGAGATTGCCATGATGGAGTACATGGAGAATTTACCAAATGGACACCACAGTTCTTCACCTTTACTCCTCGCTCATAAGAATGAAACGACAACTCAAGGTTGCTAAAGGCTTTATTATTTTGTTCTTTAAGATCTTTTAGATAATCAAAAGATAAATAGAATAACCAAAGATGATCTGACACAGCTTGCATAGAGTTGCAACCTATATACATCGGCGAGGGATAGCTCTCTTTTCCATCGACTTTGAAATGACAAAAGAGAGGACTTTTACCATATGCACTGAATGCAACACATGCAGCGAACCCCATCCACTCATTACGAGGTATTTGCACCCTAATTGAAGATTCCTTACTTTGATGATTAAACCAGTCTGGAACATCATTTCCAGGAACAACAATACCAAATCCAGGTCTAGGAAGTGAGCCCTGTATCATAAAACAAAAATGTTACAGAGAGAAAGAGAGAGAGAGGGAGAGAGAGAGAGAGAGATGGGGTATGATGAAGAGAAGACCTGGAGGTATTTTTCAAGCATGCTCAAACCCATGTTGTTTTGGCCATTATGCTTGTATAGTTCCCAACAATTAAGACATTTGAACTCTGATCTGTTCATACTGCTTAGCTTTATTGGATTTGGAATTTCTTTTAGTCTTAAGCAACCATCCAATTTTACTTTCTGAACTTGTAATGGAACCTCAGGCAATGATTCAAGCATCACGCAATCCTTCAAGGCAAGCTTTTCAAGCCTAGAAAGTTGATTTATGCTTTTAGGCAGGCTAACAAAGTTATTTCTACAGCCTTCTCTGAGTTCAAACATGAAACAAAAAGTTAGGAGCAGATTCAAGCTGGGACATAATTCTACCCAAGAAACCAAATTTCTACAGCTAGTATACGAATGTAGCAGAAACAAACCGTGCGGGAAGAGTTGAGTAGAGAGGTGACAGATCTAGCCAAAGCCCAATATTTCTTTGGAGCAAAAAGTCGTACTGGTAAATGCCCTGGATTTTTGTTTTTAAGAAAAAAATAATAATAATAAAAGACTGTAAGAGAGATTACATTCAATGCAGACGACTTCAAAAGAAAACGCAAGTTTAATCTAACACGCATTGGACAGCTGGCAGCCTGGCACCTTCCTGGCAAAAGTCAGGGTATTGCCTCCGCAGTCAGAAATGAAATGCCCAAGAACTTTCAAATGTCATATCATGTTATAGTTTTTTCCTCCAATTTATTTTAATTCATGATTTTTAATGAATTTTCAAGTCAAGCATTGAAGTAAGAGTTAATCCGTATGGGAAAAATATTGTAGGAGTAAATACAGATTACTATGGATTATAATAACATGATTATCATTACTCAGTGTTAAAAATAATTGTTGATTTTGGGCTAATTTTTAACTTTTCCACGAGACCGATTGATATTTACTGGTTGTTTAGTAGTATTTGTATCTTTTCTGGGTATTTTTTCACATTAAAACTACAATTTTATCCTTGCTAGCAGACAACAAACAATTGACAACTCAGGTGTATTTTTGATTTTATACACTGTTGTAAATAGTAAATTAACCATATTACCCTTAAATAAGACAAAAACCAAGAGTAGCCGGTTGGGGTGATTCTGGTATTTCAAATATTTCTAAATAATGAAACTACATTTATAGCCTTTGAAAAGGCAAAATTCAAGCGTTGACTGCAGGGGTGTTTAGGTAATTGTAGGCTTTTTTTCTGCAGAAAACAGAAGACGCGTCTGGCGAATACGCCAACGGTTTCCTTCCTTACACCCACTTTAGGCGGCACGTGCGGCGTCTTGCGGTGGTTAAAAATGTTAATCCAATGTCTCACCGAATGCCCAACTATTTTATCTACCACATGGTGGTGGGCGTGTCGTCGCACAATGGCAATACAAGTGACAGTACAATGTCGCACCGAATGCGCCACTATTTTCTCTACCACATGGTGGTGCGCGCGTCGTCGCACAATAACAGTACAAGTGACAGTACAATGTCTCATCGGATGCGCAACTATTTTCTCTACCATATGGTGGTGCGCGTGTCGTCGCACAATGGCAATACAAGTGACAGTACAATGTAAAATATCAAACAATAAATATGTAAATACAGTATGAAAGTATATGAATGAAGTTTGTTGTCAGAATGTATAAGTGTTTTTTTTATAAAAAAAATGTATGCTAGGAGAACATAAATATGATGTGAAATTATATGAATGAAGTTCATTACAAGAGCACAAATTAACAATACACTAAAATATTTGGGGAAAGCACTGTAGCTGCCCACACATTTCACTATGGATTACTAAAGTGCTTCCCCGCTACAGTGATTTTTTTTGGTACCCAGCTACAGTGCATTTTTTTTTCCGTTCTTTTTCCCTCTTTCCCTTTACAATGTTTTCTTTTCGTTTTTATCCCTTAAAACACTTTTTCACTGGTTATACTTTTTTTTATTTCTTTTTCCACTTATACTTTTTTTTTTGTTTTTTAGTGTCTGGGTCAGCTTAAGCGCACCATGACTAATCCCCGGATCAAATTGTTTTTTATATAATCGAGGTGTCCAAACCAGCTTACACGTACCACGACTATTAACAATACACTAAAAAATGAGGGGAAAGCACTGTAGCTCCCCACATATTTCACTGTGGATTGCTACAGTGCTTCCCCGCTACAGTGATGTTTTTCTACTCCAAGCTACAATGCATTTTGTTTTTTGTTTTTTTTCTCGTGTTTTTTCCCTTAAAATATCTTTTCCCCGGTTATACTTTTTTTTTTATTTCGTTTTCCACTTCTATATTTTTTTGTTTTATTTTTTATAACCGGGGTGTCCGGACCAGCGTAAACGTACCACGACTCATCATTGAAACCATTTTTTTTCATGTTTTTTTCCCCTAAAACATTTTTTTTCCCCGGATATACTTTTTTTTATTTGTTTACCACTTATACATTTTTTTGTTTTGTTTTTTAGTGTCCGGGTCAGCTTAGGCGCATCATGACTAATCCCCAGACCGATTTTGTTTTTTATAACCAGGGTGTCCAGACCAGCTTACGCGCATCACGACTAATCCTCTAACCCACTTTTTTTCCCTGGTAATACTTTTTTTTCCACTTATATATTTTTTTTTGTTTTGTTTTTTATAACTAGGGTGTCTGGACGAGCGTAAGTGCACCACGACTAATCCACGAACCTATTTTTTTTGATAAAAAAACTTTTTTTTTTGTTTTTTTCTCGTGTTTTTTCCCTCAGTAATAATTTTTTTAATTTCTTTTTCCACTTATACTTTTTTTTGTTTTGTTTTTTATAATCAGGATGTCCAGGTCAACTTAAGCGTAGCATGACTAATCCCCGTATCAAATTTGTTTTTTGATAACCGTGGTGTCTAGACTTGCTTACACGCACCACGACTAATCCCCGGACCCAGTTTTTATTTATTTTGATAATCAGGGTGTATGGGTCAGCTTTCATCAAATATATTTAGGTTTCATTTCGGTCCTCAGTCTTTTAATTTCCGGATTGGTTTTAAATCCTTTAATATTTTCGGTATCAAAGTTTGGATTTGTTTCAAATTTGTCCTTGGAATGAAATTGATTTATTTTTCATTTCGGCTCTTATACTCTTAATTTTTTATTTTATTTTAATTTCTTTATGTTTTTTAAATATATTTACGAAATGGTTCCTATTTTTATCCATGTTTGTATGTATATGCTCTTAGTTTTTTGTTTTTTAATTTTTATTATTTCCTCTTTTGTTAAGGTTGTGTTTTTTTTTTAATTTTGTTCTTAAATTTTAATTTTTGTTGGTGATCATTTGAAAATTGATATTTATTATTTTTTCCATTTTTTTTTTGGTTTTTTTATTATTTGTATTTATTGTTAAAGCCAAATAATATTTTTTAAGCTAATAATATTTATTTTTGTTCTGTCATTGATTTTATTTTTTAATTGCTTTTTTGTTAATATTTTTAGGTGTTAAAATTTCTAATTATTATAGATAAGACATTCAAAATAATGATATTGATTATTTGTAAGGTTTTTTGTCTTATAAATATGTTAGACTAATTATATAGTTTGATATTTTTTTTAATATTAACGGCTTAAAATATATATAAATAAATGACCTAAGTTTTCTTGAAAAAAATCAAATTAATTTAATGTCAGTGTTCTGAAATACATTTAATATAAGAATATTAAGAATTAATCTTATAAAATAAAAAAAAATTAATTTTTTTTTCTAACTACAATAACGGTGTCAGTGATACTATGACAATAATAATTAAAATATGAATTATATACAATAATGGTTATAATGACAGCTATAATAATTATGATAATTTAATAATCATGATAATAACAATGAGAATAATATTCAAAATAATTCATCAGTTAATGTTATTTTTCTTAAAAATTGACTTTTGCAACTTCTTTATGTATGATATTTAGATTTAATATCACATAAAAAAATACGAAGTCATACGTAGATAAAACAGATAGAAAAATTGTGTCAAATTATCTACAATAAAATAATATACGAGCCACTTGCCCTACACTTTGCCATAGCTAGAAATAAATTTTTTAACATGCAAAAAAATGTTAATGGTCTTAGATTTTTTTTTATGATGCTATATATCTGAGTGAAATAATCATCCCATAAAACTTTTGATTATTACTGTAAAATAATTATTTACAATAATAATAATTGTATATCAGTTTTTTATATATCCATTTTATTATGTAACATGTGTTTAAAATAATGCCATGGTATAATGGATATTTTCAATTGTTTTTTCATTTATGTGCACATTACAATAAGTATAATACCCCTAAATAAGACAAAAAACAATAATTGTCAGTGGGGGTGTCCCGGTAATTTCACCTTTTCAGTGCACGGTAAAATAATCTGTGTAGCCTCAAATAAGACAAAATGGAAGAGTTACCTACGGGGGCGTTTCAAACATTTCACGTTTATCTATACATGCATAAGAGAGAGTTTCACTCTCATTTCACACCACCAAAACTAAATTTACTATATTTTTTAACGCAAGTTGCATTTAATACAAATAAAAATAACACTAAAAATTAAAAATTTAAACTAAGCAGAGGTGTATGAATATAAACAAAAAATTAAGAAGTATCTCAGAAGGACAAAAAAAATCAAGAGATTGAAACTAAATAAAAAAATAAAAGAATAAAAACTGAAATACAAAACAAGAAATTATATATGTTAAAACTAGAAAAAAAAAAATTTAACCCCAGTAGCGGAGCGTGAGTTTATGGCTCGTACAATCTAAAAGTGTCTAAATGGAGAGCATTAAGAGAATTCAAATATGATAATAAAACTTAAGTTGGTCATATTAGTGAAGTCTAATTGTGTTAATTAAAATCGACTGGAGCAGTGGAGACTAATTTTAGAAATTTAAGCTAGTTGTAGAGAAGGGCTAAAAAAATTAATTTTTTTGTTTTAAATAATTTTTTGTTTTAAATAATTTTTTTTAGTGTTTGTAGCTTATTTTGAAGTGCTGATATTAAAAATAATTTTCAAAAAATAAAAAATATTTTTTTAAAACTTTTCTAAATAAAAATTACTTTGAAAAATAACAACAATCATACTCCCAACCACCCTCTAAATTATCAAAATTAATCAATAGGTGCAGCGTTGATGTAAGCACATGCCACCAATGTAAACCTCCAACCTAAAAGTATAAACCAATATAAGTAGAGTAAATTGAGATTAAAAAATAATAATTTATAATAATCCAAAGGAAATCTTTTATTATTTTGGGGAGAGATTTCTCAATAAATTTTTTAAAAATAACAAATAAATAAATTAATAAATGATACTGATGCGAACCTCGTGATCACGTGGTCACGCAACCCACAACCAAGAATGAGATCTGATTTCGGAAAACCGAAATAGATCTGATAGGAGTGTGACACAATGGAAACCTGCCCCAAGACACCAGCATTATTGGAATGAGTAGAATGACGCCACGAAGCCAATTAATCTTCGATAAGTCGGATTCAGTTCGTTCAAGAACTAAAGAATGCAAGAATCACTCTTACACATAAACTGAAAAGTTCAGAATTAAAATTAATCAATGGCTGCTGAAATTTAGCTAACATGAGAGTTTAAATTGTCTTTTAAAAACTAACCCTAATGGACCCCTTATGTGGACTTAAAAGAGGTCCACTCAAAACTGACCCAAAATTCTAAATTGAAAAGCCCATCACTTAATCCAGACAAACCTTGGATCTTAGCTGAAAATAAAGTCTTAATTAAGCCCAAACAAGCCTTGGGCTGTAGCTAACAAAATTAAGTAAAGCCTATAAGTTTTTTTTTTTATTGTCTTCCAGCAAGCCCATTAATCCCATGTTTCCAAGTTGTAGTAGGATTCTTTTGGCTCTTTTGCTGTCCTCACTTCATGGCCTAAATAAAGTTGGGTTGGACCACTCCTGCACATAGATAAGATGTACTAGGGTCTCCTCTTAATACATCAATGGTCCTTGCAATTCTGACTTGGTTGACACCTTCAAAACCACGAATCAATCCCCTGAACATGTAATAAGTCTTTGTTAGTGTTTTTAGGCCGGTTCGCATCAGATACACAAACAAAATTAATTGGTTGCTAATTTTGCAAAATCTTATGATAGTGTGCGTAAAATGGATTTGACCAAAAAAAAATAAACTGAAAAATGAAATAAACTATTTTTATTTGGCGTGGAATTTCCTAGAATATTATAATGTGATTTGGAAGGAAAAGAGGAAATAGTTGTACGTGATAAATACTAACAACCAGATATTACAAGGAGTGGGAAAATCATAAATAAGATAAAAAACAAATATTCCTCTCTCCACTACCTAACATGGTCGACACCATTAATACGAGATGAAGCTCAAAATTTCTCAGAAACAAAAAAAGAGATCCTCTCCTCTTCTTTCTTTCTTTCAAAGTTGGATAAAACTTGTTTGGGAGTGTGGTTGAGGTTGTTTTTCGACTAGAAAAGTATCGAAATAATGTTATTTTATTATTTTTAAAAAATTATTTTTGACTTCAGCACATCAAAATAATCTAAAAACACCAGAAAAACTTAATGTAAACTAAAAAAAAACAAATATAATATTTTTCAAAAACACTTTTGAAACGCAACGTCAAACAGGTATATGAAGTAACGGTTCATTAGAAGAAAATAGAAGTCACGTCTACAATAATAATTAGTTTTTCAAATTGATATATTCATTTGATTTTTATAAAATCAGTTTTTAAGTAATAATTCATTGTAAATAAAAAAAGAATAAAAATTGCATATATTAAATTAGCAAGTCCTATTATCATCAAACTAAAATTTGTTTTATAACTCAGCTACCATTCTTCAAAAGATTTGAAATAAAATTTTATTTTTAACAAAAACAAATAATGGATTGGATGCGAGCTCACTAATTTAACACCTAATGTTACCTATTAGATGAACTTGACAAAAATCATACAAGATACATAACAAGTTGGAAAATCATTAACAGAAATTGAAACTTTTTGGCAAACACCTTTCTAAATAAATTAATTACTAATTTAAAATGAAAAAACAAGTTGTATAAATTACTAATTTAAAATGGCAGTAATTCATCATAAACAAGTTGTATAAATTATTAATTTATAAAAAAAACAGAGATTATATAATCATCATATAAACCTAAGCAAATAGTTGTATTTCACTCTATTATGTCTTTCACGTGTTTTGTATATACAAAAAAAAAAGAGGACTAAAAACAATTTCAAAATTATTAGCTAGGAGTACGTGCCTTATCCTTTGCTATTAAAAATAAACCATGAGAAAGTAAAAACCCATCTCAAAGGATGATGAATTTGTAACGTAGATTCACAATCACAGAAAATAATACAAAGAGAAAAACAAATTATTATTATTATTATTATTATTATTATTATTATTATTATTATTATTATTAATACAATTAAAAAAAACATTAGGTGAAAACACTGAATACGAACAACATCAAGTTTTTTCCTTAATTTTATCTTTTTTTTTATTTGACACATTTTGATTTTATCTTTTCTTTATTTGATATATTTGTATTAGGTTGATTTAATTTAGACTTAATGATTTGTTTTAGCTAGCTTGATATATGATTCTCACCGAGTTGGAAAATAAATCTCACGTTTTGTTCATGTTCAATTTAAGAAAATCAAAATCAATTTTGTTATTTTTTTATTGAGTGGCCTCAAGGTTTTTCTTTGTCTCATGACTTTTCATTTCATTTTCAATTTTATTTTTTACATAAAATTGATTCAGGTTTGCCCTGGTGGTTTATTTTAGTTGATTTGGTATATGGTTTTAAAGGTGTGGGGAAACAAGTTAGACAATGTGTCGAAACTTGATTTGACAAATTCAAAGTTGTTTTTATTGACCGAATCCTTCCAAAAACAAATTCATTTCAATTTGTCAATTTGATACTTTTATATTAGGTTGATTTAGAGTAGAACCTGGTTATTTGTTTAGTTTGGCTTGATATTCCTCGCGATGTCATGAAACAAATTCGATGCTCGATTGAAGCTAAATTTGGAAAAATTAAATTAAATTTTATTTTTTTCTCGATTAAATCGTTTTATGGATAATTTAACAAGTAATTGATGAAATTTATAATAGAAAAAAAATTCAAAAATAGAGAATTAAAATTAAAAGACAAGGAAACCTCATGACCAATCTAAAATTCATGAAAAAGTCACTTTATTTAAAAAAATATATTTTACCATGACCAATTTTTTGTCATGTTGATATGGCATTTTCTTGAATGGCCGAGTCTGAAATAACTTTTATATTAGTTTCTTTGTTGAGAATATCATGCTACTTTAAATTTTTACCATGGCAAGTTTCATTAGCTTTTCGGACAATATTAATTTCCAGTCATCCTTTCTCTCTGATATGGAAGTAAAACAAGGGATTTTTCTTCATACAATATATATATTTGAATTGTTTTTATTCTTTTTTCTGTAACAATTCTTTTGCCTTGGAGTTGTTTTCACTTCACACATATGTTCTCTTTCAAGTATGTCTTTCTTGCTTAATATAATGTATTGCCATCCTTTAATAGGAAAACATAAATTTTGTTCGTTTACTGGTAGAAGTTTTCTGGTAGAAGTTTACTGGTAGAAATTTACTGGTAGAAGTTTACTGGTAGAAATTTTGTTCGTTTACATGTAAAATATTATAAATTCATGTACATTTAAATTTTTCTTGGACATTTAAACTCTGCAATTCACTGACCCCATATTCAATTTGCAAGGAGTTCTTCTGTATCATTGTGCTCTTAATTCCAATAGTTGTCATTGCTGTTCATAGTGATTTTACACATTAATTGAGATGAGTTGAGAATAATTAGGAGGCTTAACGTAATAGTTAGCCAATCCTTTCTATATATATGAGTAGGGCAATATACAATAGTAATGGTGGAGATTACCACATAAGAATATGATTACAATATTTCCTATTTAGTTACATGCTATAATACGCCCCCTCAAGCTGAGGGTGGAGGATCAACCCGAAGCTTGAATCTAAAAGCCGTAAATGAAGGAGCAGGAAGTGGCTTAGTGAAGACATCGGCAAGTTGATCCTGAGAGGAAATAAAACGGATCTGAATCTCTTTCTTCGCAACTCTATCTCGGACAAAATGATAATCAATCTCAATATGTTTTGTGCGAGCATGAAAGACAGGGTTTGCAGACAAATACGTGGCGCCAAGGTTATCACACCAGATGATAGGAGCATAGATGGTCGGATTCTGAAGATCTGTTAATAAGTACTGAAGCCAGATAACTTCAGCCGTGCCATCGACTAAGGCCTTGTATTCAGCTTCCGTCGAAGAGCGAGCAACAATGTGTTGCTTACCCGATTTCCATGAAATCGGCGTCTGACCAAAGAACACAAGGTAACCACCCGTAGATTTCCTGTCCTCAATACTACCTGCTCAATCTGCATCTGTAAATCCATGTAAAGCAAAAGAGGAGCTGCGAGTAATATGTAAGCCATGTGATGCTGTACCACGAAGATAACGCAAGATGCGTTTCACGGCAGCCCAATGAGATTCTGTAGGAGCATGCATAAACTGACATACCCGGTTAACAGCAAAGCAGATATCCGGGCGTGTGAAAGTGAGATATTGAATAGCACCAACTAGTTGCCAAAAACGAGTAGCATCAGGAAACAAAGGATCAAGCATAATGGTGGCTTTGGATGCCGAAATAGGAGTATCAACGGGTTTACAAGATAACATACCAGCTCGCGTGAGGATGTCAAGTGTATACTTATGTTGGCAAAGCATAAGTCCCATACCAGTAGTCTAAACTTCAATACCCAAAAAATAATGAACATCACCCAAATCTCGAAGTTTAAATTCTGAGCTCAATAGCCGAATCAGGCGTTGCAGCAAAACAACATTATTACCCGTAAGCAGAATATCATCAACATAAACCAAAAGATAGCAAATATCGCTACCAACCGAGAAGATAAACAATGAGGTGTCCACTTTAGAAGCACGAAAACCAATGGATAATAAGAAGTCATTCAGACGAGTGTACCAAGCCCGCGGAGCCTGTTTTTTAAGCCATATAGAGATTTATGCAATCGACACACATGACCTGGAAGAGCAGAATCAACAAAACCTGGAGGTTGTTTCATGTAAACCTCTTCATCAAGTACGCCATTAAGAAAGGCATTATGAATGTCAAGCTGATGAATTTTCCAACCACTCGAAACTGCAATGGAGAATACTAAGCGTACCGTTGCCTGTTTGATAACAGGACTAAAAGTTTCTGAGTAATCAATACCTTCTTGCTGAGTGAAGCACCTAGCCACCAAGCGCGTCTTATACCTGTCAATACTACCATCAGATCTGCGTTTAATTTTGTAGACCCATCGGCTACCAACAACATTCATGGATGGATGAAACGACACTAAAGTCCATGTTCTGTTTGCGCGTAGCGCCTGAATTTCATCACGCATAGCATTATACCAAGCCTCATATCTGTTAGCATCATTAAAAATAAGTGGCTCATGCGAGGGAGGAGTAACTACCCGACTGAAGGAGGCAGCAGATGAGGCTGCCGTGGTGGTGATCAGTGCTGTCTTGGGCTGTCTCGGACGAAGAACCATGGGGTGTTTAGAGACAGCGGGACAAGGAGCAGCAGTACCTGTACCTGGAATGTGCTGAAGAGGATAAGAGAAGAGGTTAACACAAAGTTGTAGACCAGGAGGTGAATCCGGGAAGGTGCTGGGCTGCACCGCAGGTGATGGTGAAGCTGCTGTCGGGCTGGAGATTTCGGTTGCAGACCGAGACTGTGCTGCTCCTGAAACCTGCAAATCAGAACCTGTTCCTGCACAAAAATCAGTGGAACGACAATCATGTGGTGACAGTATGGCAGTGCGGGATGGTGAGGCAGGGTCAGCTGAAACAATGGGCAAAGATGGGTTGGTATTTCTGCTGATTTGGGAATGGGTAGGCTGAAGACATGGAGGAGGTTGCAATGATGGAAGATAGGTAGGTGTAGTGGGTGGTACCGGGGGAATTGTTACCTGTTCAGATTTCTTAAAAGGAAAGACACTTTCATGAAAACGAACATGACAGGATACATAGATACGATCAGACTCTAAACCAAGATAGCGATAACCAAGATGAGACGAGCTATAGCCTAAGAACACACATGAAGAAGACCGAAAATCTAATTTATGAGCATGATATGGACGTAAAAATGGGAAACAAAGACACCGAAAAGTACGTAGGAAGTTCTAATCAGGAGTGCGATCAAACAGGCACGCAAAAGGAGATTTATTTTGAAGGACAAGAGTAGGCATGCGATTAATAAGATATACTGATGAATCCATAGCATAGTTCCAAAAGCGCAATGGAGCATGACACTGGCCTAAAAGGGTTAGGCCAGTTTCGACAATATGCCTATGACGACGTTCAACTGTGCCATTTTGTTCATGAGTATGAGGACAAATTAGGCGATGGTGAATGCCAATGGTTTCAAAAAATTTATTTAATTTGCGATATTCACCACCCCAATCAGTTTGAACAGATTTAATTTTATGAGAAAACTGACGCTCAACAAGAGTCTGAAAACGTTGAAACGTGGAAAATACATCAGATTTCGCAACAAGTGGATAATACCAGATATATTTAGTGTGCGCATCAACAAAGATAACAAAATAATGAAAACCATCAGAGGAAAACATGGGAGCAGGGCCCCAAACATCACTAAAAATTAATTCAAGTGGATTTGACGTTTTGTGACCCGTCGGTAGTAATGACAAACGGGACGATTTTCCTAAAGGACATGCTTGACATTGAGTAAAAGATCGTATAGACGTACAAATAATTTTATTTTCAGAAACTAATAAATTCAAAATGCGAGGAGTTGGATGACCTAAACGACGATGCCACAGGTCGGCAGTCGCGGAAATGCAAGGAGACAAAAAAGCTTGAGGAATTGACGTAGCCGAAGACTCGGAGAGGACATAAAGACCATCATGACTCCGACCGGAAAGAAGAACTTCCTTGGTGACGAGATCCTTCTCATAAAACACAGAATCGTGAAATTCAAAATAAACATGATTATCACGACAGAATTTCTGAACAGATAACAATGGTTTGGTAATGTGAGGTACGCGAAGAACATTAGTCAATGTAAACATGCGTTTTGGGGAATGTAAAATAAAATGTCCAACATGGGATATGTCAAGGGCCTTACCATCACCAACATGCAAGAAATCATTACCAAGATAAGGTGCAGAATCAGTTAGAGTTGCAAGATCCGGTGTCACGTGTTGATTCGCGCTGTTGTCGGGAATCCAATTTGCAGTAGCGGAATCATGCGCAACAGCAAGATGCACAGATGGCTGCTGTGTGCTGCTACGGAAATTGGAGCATTGAAGGGCTGAATGTCCGAAATTGGAGCACAATTGACAGCGTACATGCTGCTGTCCAGACCACCCCTGATTCTGCCTCAAATCTGCAGATTTACGCCGGGTCTGCTTCCATGAATTTTGCCTCCAGTCTGCAGCAGGTTGGCCCCTGTTTTGGCCTGAAAATCTGCTGTAATTGGGACGCCAATTACCCCTATAATGCCCCCTGTTTCGGCTGTGATTGACCATCACATGATTAGCAGAAATCATGGGTGTTGGCAGCAGTGGTGGCTGCTGCGGTAGAGAAGAAGATGAGGAGCCGACAGCCATGGAATGAAAGGAATTCTTGTGCAGAAATTCATGAGTAAGAAGATGGCTGTGAAGATCAGCATATGACAGCGGTTCTGCCTTGGTTATGAGGCTAGTTACCAAGTCTTTGAACTCACCGCGAAGACCACGAAACACATAGAGATTGAAATCTTCAAGGGACATAGGACGACCCACAGCAACCAATTCGTCAAACAATGCTTTTGCTTGCTGCATATATATACTAACCGAAGCATCACCTTGCCTAAGGTCTTGAAAAGAGCCATGAAGTTGCATTATACGGGAATTAGAAGGAGAGGCAAGGGCCTTCTCAAGAGTGCGCCAAACACAATGCGAAGTAGAACAATCAACCACAAGGTGCAGCACATCTACGGATAGAGAGGAGAGGAGGGCACTCAAAATAAGTTGATCTTGTTGCTTCCAACGAAGAAAGGAAGGGCTGATGGCAGAGGAGGTTGCAGCCGTAGCGTCAAGCGGATGAGCTGGAGGACACGGCAAAGAGCCGTCAACAAAGTGAAAAACACCTTGACCAAGGAGATATGGCTTCATCTGCATTCTCCAATAGAGATAATTGGTGTTCATAAGTTTCAACGAAACAATGTGGTGAGTGTTTGATAGGGGAACCATTGCTGAAGTGTGTGTTCCCATGAGAGGAAAAGGAGAGGAAGAAGAATCAAACTCATGATCCATATGGGGAGATTGTTCTCGGCCAGCAGCAGGAGCATGGATGGCCGGTGATGATGCAGCTCCGGTGGAAGGGGAGATGTCAGCGGCGGCAGCAGGGGAGGCCATGGGAAAGAAGAAATTAGGGCCGGCTGTAGGGGGAGAGAAAAAAGAGTTTTGACGGACGAGGGCTCTGATACCAAGTTGAGAATAATTAGGAGGCTTAACGTAATACTTAGCCAATCCTTTCTATATATATGAGTAGGGCAATATACAATAGTAATGGTGGAGATTACCACATAAGAATATGATTACAATATTTCCTATTTAGTTAAACTCTGCAATTCACTGACCCCATATTCAATTTGCGAGGAGTTCTTCTGTATCATTGTGCTCTTAATTCCAATAGCTGTCATTGCTGTTTATAGTGATTTTACACATTAATTGAGATGGATAAGTCAGTACAGTCTCGAATGGCTCGTGTTATCCACTGAGGATATTAATGACTTGCATCCTTGTTTAGCTTACATGATACCCATGTACAAATAGATTATGAAAGAACCCCATGCTTCTGATCACCTCCCTCCCTCCCTCTCTCTTTCTTGACGCTCACTTGTGTGTGTGTGGCGTGCTAAACATGGAATCTCTATTAGAAAGTGTGCGCATGTGTCTTGTCTGCTATAATAAGCGTTTTGTTTGTCTGTTAATTAATTCTAGATACTGGTAGTTTGGTTGGGATTCCCACCCTTCTTCTTTAGGTTAAACACATAATCTCTTTAACAAGTTTAATCGACTTTATCAAATAAAGGAGTTCCTTAGTGCAAAATAGGGGGAAATGGGAGTGTCTGGCTGGTGGTCTAATAAGAGGGAGTGGTTAGCATTTACTTTTTTATTTGAACATCTTGTTTACTTAGAGAAAGGTGTTTACTTGAACCAGCCTCATGTCAAGTTCAGCACATGGAATTGATAATTTTTAAGAAATCTTGTGGATTGCTTATGTTTCTCCAAAAGCTTAAGCTGCTGGCTTTATTTTGCTTCATCATTTAATATATATATTAAAACAGCGTTTTGTGCCAACTCCCAAATAGCTTCTAACCATTAATCCTTTTCCCTCCATGGGGGATTGAATTCTTTAATTAATCTCAATGTTGTGGTAGCATGGCTTTGTGAATAATCAAAGGTCCTTGTTGCCTAAATATTCCAGTCGCTTGGACCATGGAGGTTATATAAATACAAGCAAGTCCAAAACTCATAAATTTACCCTAGTTGCTATATATATATATATTATATATTATTTTGTGTTAATAACTTGCTACATGATGGGGTAGAAACATTTCCAAAATGCTACTAAACATTGGACGGTAACTCATTATTTGCATGCCTTACAGGAGAGGTGCTGAAGTTCTTATACAGTGTCTTAATATATACTCATTTTAATTCTTTTCAGCTGGTGAAACAAGCAATTTTGCCTCGTGTTCATGGATTAGCTCTCAAAACAACTGTTGCTGCGGTATGAATGTTTTTGTGTTTACAAGACACTTGATATTACATTAATTAATGGAGCTGAATTTAGTTAATCTTTTGTGGAGTTTCTCAGCAAGAATTTAGTTAATAGAGTTGAATTTAATTATATGCGTTTAGACTATCCACAGTGCGAGGTCATATCACCACTTTCTTCTAGTATTCGAAAGTCTTTTCAGTAATTAAAGGAGGTTTTTAACTGTTATCTGTTTCATTTGGTGGCCCTGTGGGCCTTGGGGGTATATAATCTGAAACTAGCTGTATGTTTATATTGACAGGTTGGAGTCAATGCTCTGCTATGCTTTGGAGATCTTGTTAGCACACTTGATAAACATGCTATTTTAGATATCTTGCAAACAATTCAACGTTGCACAGTAGTTGATCGTTCTCCTCCTACCCTTATGTGTGCCCTTGGTGTTGCAAACTCTATTCTCAAGCAGGTAACGGTACCTGGTAGTTGACTAGCTTTTGCAGCTATATTAGTATTCATCTGCAGGTGTATGCATCAAAATTATGTCACGGGATTTGATTTTGTATTGATTAGGCAATTAATTGGAGTTGTAAATAGTAGTGTTTTAATAGGACACTTATGCTTTTATCCTTAGCCTGAAATTGTAGTTAGGGCATGTAAATCTATTTAATGGAGAAGACACTCAGGAGGGAGGGGTGATCATTCAATTCTTATTAAAATCAATTTTTTCATGGTATCAGAGCAATTTTGTCATGGTATCAGAGCTTCTACTGACTTGTGATTCATCGTGTGTATAAACAGAAATCTTGTTTGTGTCTTCTGTTGCTCTACTGCTGAGCAAAGCTCACTGGGAAGTTCTTGGTTGTGGCTGTCATCGTTCTGCTGTGAATTTTGGTGGTGAAGATCGGAGACTCTTTGATGTGATTTTCTGTGGTGGCTGTGTGTCTACTGTTTCTGTGGTGGTTGGGCTCTCTTGTGGTGGATATCGAAGACGTGGGTGTTGGTGCTCTCTTCTGACAGGCACATCGACATTCTTTGTGATAGTTGGAGGTTCTATGGTTGTTGACAAGGTGGTCGGTGATTTGGGCATCGTTGCTGGAGTAATTGTAGAAGACAAACTTCTGTTCTATTGAGGACAACGACCTCTGAATTTAATTGTTTCGTTGACATGTAGGCATTAAAGACTGCCTATAATTTGTTGACACGTGGGGCTTACACTGCCTTCTGTTGTGTGGCTGTCCTTCTTCCGCGTGGGTGTCTATCACGCTGAAACGTAAATTCTCTATTACTCTGACAGGTGGCCTTGACCTGTTTTCCATGTGGGCCTCTCATTTTGGGCCTTCATTAGATCTGGGCCGGGGCTGTTTCTAAAGAACATATTTTTTGGGTCTTTTTGGCTGGGCCTATCTTATTAATAGCATTGACATTTGGACTACTTGGTCTAATTTCAAAAAAAAATTGCATCATGGAAAATAATATTATTTGTTTTACTGGAAAGAATCTTTCTATGTGGGAATTCTAGTTTAAAATGTTTTTGAAGGGGAAAGAATTATTTCATAATATTGATAATTCTACTCAAATTCCCACTGATGAAAAGGAATAGACTAAATGGGAGGTCTAGGATGCTAAGGTGATTTCTTGGTTATTGGGGACGGTTGAGCCTCATCTTGTTACTAACTTTCGATGTTTTTCTATGGCTAAAACTATGTGGGCCGATTTAAACAACATTTATCATCAAGATAACAGTGCTCAGAAATTCCAGTTGGAGATGGAGATTAGCGGTTACAATCAAGGGAACTTAACCATTAAATAATTTTATTCTAGTTTTATTAATATCTGGAGTGAGTATTCTGCTATTGTTCATGTTAAGTCATCACCCAATTTCTGGGTTACTCCCCAAAATCAACCTAAAAATAACAAAAAATAAAATAAAAGAGGTCGGCGTTGGTAGAAAAATCAATGTGCAAATTTTGGTTGTTTTCGAGAGTCTAATTGTATCTCTTTTGTCCCCAAAAATAGAGGAAAATATAGATTCAAGGCAAAAATAATTTATCATCGGATAAATCTATGTAAAAATTAAGTCAAGAGATATAATTATATTTTTATGGGCCAATTTGATTTAATCGTCGGCCAATTTAAAAATATAATTATGTATGGGAATTAATTTAGGGTCCAGTTAAAGGATTTAATTAAGTGAGAGGACTTAATTATACTTTAAGTTGGTCAAATTAATTTTATTAAGGGCTTACTCAGTGAAAAATCAAGTTAGGGAGCTTAATTCGGGTTCAATTGAGAAGTTGGGAATTTTCGGAGACTGAATTGAGTTTTTCCAAGCCAATTGTGCGAAATCAGGGGTCCAATTGAAAACAATTGAGAGTTTAATGGTCAATTGAGGGTCAAATAGCATAAATTGGAAGCGAGGGACCAAAATAAAAAAGACGCGCAAATTTAAGGCTAACATTGAATTTTTCACGGGGACACAATCGCACAAAATTAAAAGTTTAAAAAAAATTAGGGGTGCGATTGAACCAATTAAAAATTGAGGGACCAAATTTTTTTTTTCTCCCTCCCAAAATCATCACGCGTGACTGCACTGTTCAGTCACCGAACAGTGCAGGCACGCCACCTGCGAGCACGGGCGGCAACCCATTGCTGCACGCAATGGGCAGCCGAAGGGTTGCCTCCATTTGCCTATAAATTTGCATTCATGCACTGGACAAAAAAGGGAGGAGAAAAGGAAGAAAACGGGGCAGAAGGGCAGAACACTGGGGGGTTTAGGCAGAGAGTGAGGAAGATTTTACGGGGAAGAAGAGAAGAAAACAGAGAATAAAGAAGAGAAAAACAGAGGAGGGAATTCACAAAAAATACAAAGATTTTTAGACGAAGCAGAGGAGATTTACGTAACAAATTGCACTAAAAATAACAGCGTGAACCACCCTTCATCTTTCTGGTCTTTGCAGCAGCTCTCTCTCTCTCTCTCTCGATTTTTGCAGGTTTTTCTCTCACTAAAACCAAAGGCCTCTCTCTCTCTCCTCCATCAGCCATCAACTCCAGCCACCATGCACCGTCTCATCATCACCAGAACTTCCTCCACCGTGACCTGCAACAGACCATCCTTCTTCTTCGGTGACCTTCGCAGTGGCAGCAGCGAGGCAGAGGGGTGAAGCAGTAGCGAACGGTAGCCACAACCCCGACACTTCCAACGCCTCCTCCGGCCGCCACGGGCCACCATTTTCGACGCCACCACCGCAGGGACAACCACCTCGACCTCCTCTACCCGGCGGCAATAGCAGGTGACCCTCTTGTCGTTGTTGGCCGACCACCATTTTACTGTTCATGAAATAAGTAAACTGTGTTTAATTAGCATGTTCTAAAAGGTGCCGTTTTGACTTTTCCTTCTTTTTTTCTGTGTCTTGGGCTGGACTGCTCTCGGCCCAGCCCAGTTGGCTGGGACGGGTCTAGCCCAGCCCATAAAAATTGGGCTTTGGCCCATCTTGGTTAGGCGGCCCATTTAGTTGGGCCCGACCCAATTTTTTTATTAATTTTTTTTATGTTTTTTTTTAAATTAAAAAAAAATGCTTTTAAAAAAACAATAAAAAATATGTTGTTTTCATGCATACGGCCGGATTCCAAAGTTTTCCCATCATATCTTTCATAAAAAAATATTTTGCATCTTCCTCATGTTTTAAAACAAAAATTGGATATGGTAATCGGTTTATGATTATCCGTTGGAATTTGGCCAAAATATCAAAAATAATTTTAAATATTTTTGCTTTATCTATTAGGGTGTAAATTTACATTGTAAAGTACATCCATGGATAAAAAAAGGGGGTTTTAAACTACGGTGTAAATTTATATTGTAAAGTACATCCGTAGATAATAAAAGGGATTTTTCAGATACAGTGTAAATTTACATTGTAAAATACATCCGTAGATAAAAAAGGTTTGTAGCTACGGTGTAAATTTACATTGTAAAGTACACCCGCATACACAAAAAAATGGTTTTTGAAAATGCAATGTTTGACTTAGGAAAAAACAATCAAACAACAATGCAGCTTACCTTAGGTAGGGTGCACTGGGGGTGATGTGTCTTCCCCTTGCACAACAAGTCTCCTTACCTAGACTCTCTCAGACCAATAGGTTCCTAGTAACCTTAATACTAGGTGGCAACTCCTAATAATTATAGTCGTAAATTTTACGGCTATAAAACAACCTCCCATTTGCACTGCGCGCCGTTGTCTCTCTCGAGAGGGATGGCGGGGCGCGAAGCGCGTAAAAAATCGCTGTCGCGACAAGGTTCCTACTACTGCTCTTCAATCAGTTCATGCTGAGAGTCAACACGATCAATTTTTTATGAAGCTTCATCCTGAATTTGAACATGTTAGAGCCGGTTTATTGAATCGTGATTCGGTTCCTTCCTTGAATATCTGCTTGGGGATTTATTGCGTGAGGAGCAACGATTATCCACTCAGATGGGTATGACCTCTCAAAAGGTTTTTCCTGAGACTGTTACTGTAGCCTATGCAATGCAAGGAAGAGGAACACATAGGTTGCAGTGTTTCGGCTGGAAAGAGCTTGGTCACATTGCTCGTAACCGTCCAAAGAAAGTTTGAAATTATTATAAGAAACCAGGTCATTTCATCAAAGACTGTCGGGTGCGACCTCAGAATCATCAATCTCATGTTTTCAAGCTTTTGTCTATGCATCGTCTTCTGCACCTCCCACTGTAAGATCTGATTCATGTGTTCTCACACCTGCTATGGTTCAATAGATGATTGTCTTGACTTTTACAACTTTAGGTCTACAAGGTATAACTCCTACCTCCACTCCTTGACTTGTTTATTCGGGTGTGTCTAATCATATGACTGATAGTGAGACGGATCTTCGTGATGTTCATGAGTATGACGGCACACAATCTATTGAGATTGCTGATGGAAGCACAATTCCTATTATTGTTGTTGGTAATTTGGGTCCTTCATTTAAAGATGTGTTTTTCTCCCCTGAAGTATCTACCAGCTTGATTTCTGTTGGAAAATTAGTGGATGATAACTGTGATGTTCATTTCTCTCATGGTAGTTGTGTTGTGCAGGATCAGGTGTCGGGAATGGTGATCGTGAAGTGGCCTAAAGTGGGACGTCTTTTTCCTCTATATTTTTCTATTCGTAATGTTGTTTCTTTTGCTTGTATGGCTACTGTCAATAACAATGCAATATGGCATAAGAAATTGGGTCATCCTAATTCTGTTGTCTTAACTCATCTTTTGAAACATGGTTTTTTGAGAATTAATAATAATTTTACCTCATCTTTTGATTGTGCTACTTGTTGTCTTGGTAAAAGTAAATTTTTACCTTTTATTGTGCATGGTAGTCGTGCTTCCTTCTCTTTTGAAATTGTGTATTCTGATGTTTGGGGAGCTAGTCCTATCATCTATCATGGGCAAAATCGTTATTTTGTCACATTTATCGATGATTACAGTCAATTTACTTGGATCTATTTTCTTCGCTCTAAAGCTGATGCGTTCTCTGTTTTTCAAAGATTTGTTACGCTTGTCGAGACACAATTCAGTACTTGTCTCAAAATCTTACGCTTTGACTCAGGGGGATATACATGTCACATTCCTTTCAGAATTATCTTCAACAAAAAGGGATTATTTCTCAACGCTCTTGTCCTTACACCCCTCAACAAAATGGAGTCGTTGAGCGTAAGAATCGTCATCTCTTAGATGTTATTTGTACTTTGCTAATTGATTCATCTATACCTACTAAATTCTGGGTAGAAGCATTATCTACAGTTGTTTATTTGATCAATCGCTTGCCTACGGTCACTCTAAATTATGATTCTCCCTATCGTTGTTTATTTGGTATACCCCCTGAGTATAAATCACTTCATACTTTTGGGTGTGTTTGTTTTGTGCATCTGCCACCCACTGAACATCACAAACTTGTTGCCCAGTCTATCACATGTACTTTTATGGGATAAAGCGTTACTCAGAAAGGCTTTATATGTTATGATGCTCATGCAAATAAATTTCAAATCTCCCGGAATGTAGTTTTCTTTGAAAATCAATATTTCTTTCAAACTTATGTTATTTCTGATCCCCCTACTATCCTTACTGCCCCTCTTCCTCCATTTGATGATGTCCCTCCTTCTATTAAGCGATTTAAACCAGGCATAGTGTATCAAAGATTTTCTCCTTCAGCGCCTCTTTCAGACACCACTTCGTCACCTAATTCTCACTACCAGCACCTCGACGGTCCACTCGGGTTCCACATCAACCAGATAGGTATGGCTTTTGTCATACCTTGCTTACTGCCACTCTCGATACTATTTCTATTACTCACTCTGATACTCAGGCAGTCACTCAAGCTTGTTGGCAGCAAAACATGCAAGAGGAAATTCAAGCTCTTCAAGACAATCACACTTGGGATCTTATAACTTGTCCACCTGGAGTCAAACTTATTGGTTGTAAATGGGTATACTTAGTCAAGTTTAGATCTGATGGCTCCCTAGATTGGTATAAGGCCTGTCTTGTAGCTCTTGGGAACCGACAAGAATATGGTATTGATTATGAAGAGACATTTGCACCGATGGCTAAAGTGACATCTGTACGGACTATTTTGGCACTTGCTACATCACAGGAGTGGTCTCTTAGATAGATGAATGTGAAAAATACTTTTCTACATGGAGATTTAAAGGAAGAAATTTATATGTCTCCACCTCTGGGCATGTTTAATACACCCTCCTCCAAGGTTTGTCGGCTACGTCGATCTTTGTATGGTTTGAAACAGGCTTCGCAGGCATGGCTTGGCAAATTTTGCTCTACTTTTTGCTTTTCACTTTATTCAAAGTCAGTTTGATTCCTCTTTGTTTCTTCGCAAGATATCTTTAGGAATTGTATTGCTTCTTGTCTATGTTGATGATATTGTGATTACTAGATCAGATATTAAGTTACTTAAGCACTTGCAAAGCATCTCCAGTACTCTTTTCACATGAAAGATCTTGGTCCCTTACAATATTTTCTTGGCCTTGAGGTTTAGATTACTCAGACTGGTATATTGTTACATCAGCACAAGTACATAGAGAAAGTCATCTCATTAGCTGGTCTCCAATTGAGTAATTATGTTCTTACTCCATTGGAGGTCAATTTTAAGCTTCGCCAAGAGGAAGGCAAGCTTCTAATAGATCCATCCTTGTATCGGCAACTAGATGGGAGTTTGAATTAATTGATGATTACTCGTCTTGCTATTTCTTTTGTTGTGTAACAAGTCAATCAATTTATACAGGCCCCTCGACATTTTCACTTTGCTATTGTTTAACTCTTTATCCAATATCTGAAGGGTACCTCTTGACGAGGATTGTTCTTTTTTAAGGAATCTTCCTTACAGTTGGAAGGATATAGTGACGCTGATTGGGCTGGTTGTGCAGATACTCGTCGCTCTATGACTGGATGGTGTATGTTTTTTGGCAATGCACTCATTTCTTGAAAGAGTAAGAAGCAAAATAGAGTTTCCAAATCCTCCATAGAATTCGAATATCATGCTATGTCTTCTGCCTGCTCTGAAATTACATGGCTTCGTGGGTTATTGGGGGAACTTGGTTTTCCTCAACTTCATTCCACTCCTCTTCATGCTGATAATACCAATATGATTCAGATTGCTGTTAACCCTATATTTCATGAGCGTACAAAACATATTGAGGTTGACTGCCACTCCATATGTGAATCTTTCACTACCATGAAATTACACTTCCTCACATTTCCACCGAACATCATACTGTGGACATTTTCACTAAAGCTCTCTCTCGGCATCGACATAAATTCTTAGTTGACAAATTGATGCTTCTTGATCGACCAACATCAATTTGAGAGGGGATGTCATAGGATTTGATTTTGTATTGATTAGGCAATTAATTAGAGTTGTAAATAGTAGTGTTTTAATAGGACACTTATACTTCTATCCTTAGCCCAAAATTATAACTAGGGCATGTAAATCTATTTACTTCCTATTTAATAGAGAAGACACTTAGGAGGGGTGATCATTCAGTTCCTATTAAGATCAATTTTGTCAAATTATATCTCATTTTCCTGGTTAATTCTTGTCAGCATGGAGTAGAATTTGTTACGGAGCATGTTCTTCCACTTCTCACACCTCTTCTCACTGCCCAGCAATTGAATGTTCAGTAGATTGCCAAGTTTATGCTCTCTGTGAAAGATGTCCTCAGATATTCATCATTTTGCTATCCCCACAGACAACTAAACCCTTCGCTACTTATCCTATGAATAAAATCACTGTTCTTTTATCATATGAATTCTCTTTTTCTAAGCTATTTATGTTTTCTGCATAAACATGCTATGAATTTACCTTTTATACATACATATAATTGAAGCTTTAGGTTTTTATCATAGGATGATAGAAGAGAAAAGAGGAGTTATAGTAACAGATTCTGGAATTCCAGAGGTGAAGTCTGTTAACAGTCTCAAAGTTATCGTTAAGTCTTTCACTTATGTTAGGATGCTCTGTAGATGCTCTGTAGGTATAAGTCCTAGTCTTAAGGAACAGGTGATTTTCTGTTTTGATTTGTTGTGATATTCCACGATTGTAGGACTGTAAATCGTGGGTTGATAGTCTTGATAGAAGGCTATTTAATAAGCATGCAAGCTCCTGAATAATACATTGAAATTTCTTGCATTCTTGTGTTCCAGTGCCACCATTCTTCTGTCAGATAGTGTGAGTGTATTTATTGGGTTGCAAGATCTAGTACCAGAGCTTCCTCACGAGGCCTGACCAACACCAAATATTTAGAGAGAAAAATGAAAAGTGAGAGCAATTTTGTGTAGCCTGCCATTCCAATACTAGATGGACACTACAATAACTGGAGTATACTGATGGAGAATTTCCTTCGTCCAAAGGAGTATTGGAGCTTGGTGGAAATTGGAATCCCAGCAGCAGCAACAGTAAAGAGAACTGCTTCATGGGATGAGGATTGGGGTCCTGTTTCAAAAGGATCTGCCGCTGCACATCGAGCTTTAGCAAGCAACTCATCACCTACTCCTATTTCTGCTAATCAGTCAATTCAATTAACATTTTTGCAATCAGAATCTCCCATGACATCTACAGTTTCTAGTAAGCAAACAACCGTATCATGCCTTCCAGTCGATATAGAATGGCCTCCGCCGACATCTTCAACTTCAAGTCTTAATGATATAGATCCTTTTGCTGATTGGCCTCCAAGACCATGTGGCACTTCTAGTGGTTCTGGAGTTTCTAACAATGGCACATCTGGACCACAGCCAAATAGTTACAGCTCAAATATGATCGCGAACACACCCAACATTATGAATTTGCATAACAAGGGAGATATCAGTTGGGCCTTCAACAATCAAAGTTCATATGATCCATTGAAACCAACTCAAGGCACTTATGTTGTGAATTCTGGTAGTTTGAACAGTGGTCCTAACCCCCAAAATTCTATCTGTTGCTTGAAACAGAACCATAATATATCAACTTTGGGTTCTTATAACAACACAAAGTCAACAAATCTTGCATCCATATTTGGTTCCAGCAAGAATGAGCAGACTGCACCAAAACTTGTTCCACCCCTGTCAACTGTCGTGGGTAAAGGAAGAGGGAGAGGGAGGGTGGTGCATTAACCTTCAGGTCTAGTCATACAAAGCCGCAATTTGAACATGTTATGTTTTGACTAATTTTACAATATTTTTGGGTTTTTCTGGTTGTGATTGATAAACAAAGATTAGCAAGATAGTTGGAATTTGAAGGATCCAGTAACCTCCAGTGCACACGACAATATTTAGGATTAATACTCTCAATACCTTTCATTCAGTCTAACGATAATTTAAATACAAGTTTAGAAAGTAACTACTCCCCCACGTTATGGCCATGACTCCCCCTCTAACTTATTGATGCATGTGTCACTCATCAGGTCTGTAAAAAGTGCTTCTCCCTTCAAAAGAACTCGCCCTAGAGTTCTAGACATTTTTTTCGATGCTCTTCCACATTTACCCACAAAGCATCTTCTTCCTTCATCCCTTCCCATTGAACCAAGAGCTTCATTCTAGTGTGATTCCCTTTCTTCTTCATCCTCCTTTCCGGTACCTTCTAAAGCATAGGAACTAGGGTTCCATCGGCCATTAAAGTGGGTAAGCTAGGGCTTGAGAGAAATCAAGCTTCGATCTTCTTCTTAAGGCATGAAATGTGGAAGATCGGGTAGATTTTCGAGTGTTTAGGCAAGTCAAGCTTGTAAGCTACCTTTCCCACCCTCTGAGTTATCTGAAAGGGACCAAAATATTTGGCCGAGAGCTTCAAGTTCCTTCAAACTGCTACTGACATTTGACGATAGGGTCTCAATCTCAGGTACACCCAATCTCCGACCATATATTCTTTATTTGTTTTGTTTTTGTTTGCAAAATGCTTCATACGAGTTTGTGTTTCATGCAGGTTCTCTCGAGCTAGTTTGATGATGAAATCTCTGCTTTTCATCTCATCTTCCACGACTTGGTTAGCTGTGGAACCTAGTTCAAAAGGCAGTAGACGTGGTGGTGCTTTTCCATACACCACTTCAAAAGGGCTAAGACCTGTGGAAGAATGAACCAATATGTTATATGACCACTCGACTATAGCTAACCATTTGACCCAATCTTTGGGTGGTAGGCTGAGCTCATCAGTAATTGTGTGCCACTTAAACAAAAAATCTCCTTCCAAAATAAATTGGTAAACACTACATGTCTATCACTTACTATACTCTGTGGAATGCCATGTAGCTTAAATATATATTCCATGAATTGTTGTGCTACATTGACTGCTATATATAGGTGTGAAAGAGGAATGAAATGACTATACTTGCTGAACCTATCAATAATTACCATGATTACAGTGTATCCTCTTGACGTAGGTAAACCATTTATAAAATCCATATTGATATCCACCCAAGCATCCTTTGGTACTGGTAAGGGTTGTAGCAACCTTGCTGGTTTAAGATTCTCGGACTTGTTGCGTTGGCATACATCGCACTCTCTTATGTATGTCCTGACAGCTTTATGCATTCCATTCTAGTAAAACTCTCTTTTAATTCGGGCGTAAGTCTTTTGGGTACCTGCATGTCCCCCACGGGACTCTCATTGGTAGTGCTGCAATATCAAACCCTGATAATATGTTAGAGTCCCCAAATGTAATCTCCCTTAGTAAAATAGTAAGTTGCTCTCAAATTTGTATTTGTTGGGATCAAGATCCCCTTATTGGCTACGACTAATGAGCTACTGTAACTGGTGATCCTGTATGTAAGCTTGTAGTAGCCCTTCCCACTAGCTAGATCAAACAACACTAAGGGTTTGTAATTCCTCTTCTGGTGGTGTGGCCTCTTCACCCTCAGAACTGGACTCCTCAGTGAGTCTTTAAGATAGAGCATCAGTAGCTCTATTTTCTTTCCCACACCTGTATTCAACAGTGAAATCGAAGCTGAGTAGTTTTGCCACCCATTTTTGTTGAAAGGGTGTTCCCACTCTTTGTTCCAATAGGTATTTCAATGCTTGCTGATTTGTTCGCACTTTAAATTGATGTCCCAACAAATAATGTGATGCGAACCCTAGTGGAATTTAATGGTATTCACGACCCCAAGATCAATCTAACCCAAGTTTGTTGAGAATTGAATGAGCTTATCACAATGGAAGACTTGCTCCAAGGAAACAAGACTATAAACCAACTCGATCACAACGCCTACACCTGAAGACGAGCAAAGGAAGTATAAATTCACAACAAAGAATGGTCAATTCTTTGAAGAGTTGAAAAGTTCAATCAAGAACCAAGATGAAGCAACCAAAGACGGCTACAAAGCTCGAAATATTGTTCAAAAAGTTCCCTAACATTATTCCTAAAGAGTATTTATACTCCAAGCCAAAACCCTAGTTTCCCTAATGGGTCTCACATAAGCCCAAAATAAATAATAATCAACCCAAGCTAAAACTAGCCCAAACTAATTAAAATAAACAAGTCTAGAAACCCAAACAAATTGTCTCCTCTCAAAATAATTAAAATTTGATAGCCCAACTAATTAAATAAGACAAGTTCGTTGTTTCCGCATTTTGTCGGGCAACAGCAAGATCCAACTTAAAACGGATGGTTCTCTCTCTCTTCTTAATGAATTTGAAGGCGTTCCATATACCATTAGAAAGGTATTGAAGTCTAGTTTCCATCCCAACTAGAATCACATCAAACTTCGATCTGTAGCTCCAGTTATGACTAAAAGAGTAACCAAATGTCAAACTGTCTGAATCTAGTCTTCTTCTCCCAATCCTTGTGTAATGGTCTTGGTTCCACCAACAAGCGCTTCTTGAACATGAATGAGATTAATCAAGGCTTGCTCTTTATTATTACAAATCCTCTTGAAGTCCATCTTAGCCCATGTCTCTTGAAGAAGTCCATTGAAAGCTTCTTTGAACTTCTTAGCCCTAAGCCTAGTAACTGGACCAACTGGAACCTCCAATGGATCCTTTGATGGTTGGATCGCATCATCCCCTCACTCCTCAGAAGGATTCAACCTCGAATCATCACCTACATCAAACGAAGAAAGATAAGAAACATTGAATGTAGCACTTACACCATACTCACCTGGTAGATCCACTTTGTAGGCATTATCATTAATACTTTCTATGATCAGATAAGGACCATCTCCTCGAGGCATCAACTTTGATCTTCTTTGTTCAGGAAACTTTTCCTTCCTCATATGCACCCAAACCCAATCACCTGGTTCAAATCTCACTAATTTTCGTCCCCTATTGGCTTTGTTTGCATATTGTTCATTCTTATTTTCTATTTGTTGCTGAATCTTTGCATGGAGGTCTTTCACCACCTGTACTTTTTGATTACCATCAAAACTAACTCTTTCATCAACAGGCAAAGGAATCAAATCTAATGGTGTCAAAGGGTTAAAACCATAAACAATCTCAAATGGGGAATGATAAGTAGTAAAATGCACACTACCATTATATGCAAATTTAATGAATGGCAAACAATCTTCCCAATTTTAAGGTTCTTTTGAATGATAGCCCTTAACAATTGAATCAAAGTTCGGTTAACAACTTCAGTTTGGCCATCTGTTTGTGGATGACAAGTAGTAGAATATAAAAGTTTAGTTCCTAACTTACCCCACAAAACCTTCCAAAAGTAACTCAAAAACTTAACATCTCGATCGGATACAATGTTCCTAGGGAGACCATGTAGCCGAATGACCTCTCTAAAGAATATATCAGCTATATTTATTGCATCATCTGTTTTATGGCAAGCAATGAAATGTGCCATCTTAGAAAATCTATCCACAACAACAAATATAGAATCTCTCCCTTTCTTAGACCTAGGTAGACCCAAGATGAAATCCATAGAAATATCAACCCAAGGTTCCTTAGGAACAGGCAAAGGTGTGTATAATCCATGAGGCATTACCCTAGACTTAGCTTGTCTACATGTTATGCACCTATCACATATTCTTTGCACATCTCTTTTCATATTAGGCCAATAAAAGTGCTCATGCAGAACCTCCAAAGTTTTAGTAATTCCAAAATATCCCATTAGACCTCCCCCATGTGCTTCCCTCTCAAGCAATTCACGTAACGAACAATTAGGCACACATAACTTATTTTCCTTAAACAAAAATCCATCATGCCTAAAATATTTATCTTTGGCCGAAACCTTGCATGTGTCATATATAGCACCAAAATCATGATCATCAAGATACAATTCCTTAATATACTCTTTTTCTTCTTCTTTTTTTCTTTTTTTTTTTCTTGTTGCTTTTTTTTTCGTTTTTTCTTTCTATGTAGCAACAATCAAGATTTCAAGATCAAGCACCTTTTTTTTTTTTATCTATATATGTATATATTTTGGCAAGAGCACTAACTTATGATTAAGTGTTAAACCAAGCAATAACAAGTAAGATCCCTATTTTTTTTAATTTTTTTTTGGTGGCCGAATCTATCAAAAACAAAATAGGAAACAATAAAAACTCAAATTGAAGGATATAACCTGTGATTAGATTAACTCTGATACCAACTGATGCGAACCCTAGCGGAATTTAATGGTATTCACGACCCCAAGATCAATCTAACCCAAGTTTGTTGAGAATTGAATGAGCTTATCACAATGGAAGACTTGCTCCAAGAAAACAAGACTATAAACCAACTCGATCACAACGCCTACACCTGAAGACGAGCAAAGGAAGTATAAATTCACAACAAAGAATGGTCAATTCTTTGAAGAGTTGAAAAGTTCAATCAAGAACCAAGATGAAGCAACCAAAGACGGCTACAAAGCTCGAAATATTGTTCAAAAAGTTCCCTAACATTATTCCTAAAGAGTATTTATACTCCAAGCCAAAACCCTAGTTTCCCTAATGGGTCTCACATAAGCCCAAAATAAATAATAATCAACCCAAGCTAAAACTAGCCCAAACTAATTAAAATTAACAAATAAACAAGTCTAGAAACCCAAAAAAATTGTCTCCTCTCAAAATAATTCAAATTTGATAGCCAACTAATTAAATAAGACAAGTTCGTTGTTTCCGCATTTTGTCGGGCAGCAGCAAGATCCAACTTAAAACAAATGGTTCTCTCTTGTCTTAATGAATTTGAAGGCATTCTATATACCGTTGGAAAGATATTGAAGTCTAGTTTCCATCCCAACTAGAATAACATCAAAATTCAATGTGTATCTCCAGTTATGACTAAAATAGTAACCAAAGGTCAAACTCTCCGAATCTAGTCTTCTTCTCCCAATCCTTGTGTAATGGTCTTGGTTTCCACCAACAAGCGCTTCTTGAACATGAATGAGATTAATCAAGGCTTGCTCTTTATTATTACAAATCCTCTTGAAGTCCACCTTAGCCCATATCTCTTGAAGAAGTCCATTGAAAGCTTCTTTGAACTTCTTAGCCCTAAGCCTAGTAACTGGACCAACTGGAACCTCCAATGGATCCTTTGATAGTTGGATCGCATCATAATGCCTCCATTTCTAAATAGTGAGGACCAGTGCTAAAAACTCCTTCTCATAGGTTGACAAAAGCAAGTTCTTACCCTTTAGAGCTTGGCTTAAATAAGCCAAGGGTCTCCCTTCTTGCATTAAGACAGCACCAATATCTCCCCCTGAAACATCACATTCAACTACAAAAAGTTTATTAAAGTTTGGCAACCCTAAAACAAGAGGAGTCACCATGGCTTCTTTCAGTTCTTCAAAAGCCTGAGTGACGACCTTTGACCAAGACCGAGGAATGAGTTTTTCTTTAATAATGCAGTTAAGGGAGCTGCAATGCCCCCATATCCCTTCATGAATTTCCTGTAATACCCTGTAAGACCGAGGAATCCCCTCAATGCCTTAGGGTTGGTAGGTGTAGGCCAATGGACCATTGCTGAAATTTTCTTGGGATCAGCCTTAACACCTTCCTTAGAAATCACATATCCTAAGTATTCAACTTTTCGACAACCAAACATGCATCTTGAAACTTTGGCATACAACTGGTGTTGCCTTAGAATGTTTAACACAATGTGTAAATGTAACACATGATTTTTTAATGACTAACTATAGATTAGTATGTCATAAAAAAACCAGCAAAAACTTCCTCAGATGAGACCTAAAGATCTCATTCATTAGCCCCTGAAGTGTAGATGGTGCATTAGTCAGCCCAAAAGGCATGACAAGAAACTCATAATGCCCTTCATGGGTTCGAAAGGCAGTTTTAGGCACAACCTTAGGACTTATCCTGATTTGGTGATAGCCTGACCTCAAATCATGCTTGGAAAATAGCTCAGCCCCATGCAATTCATCTAGCATTTCACCTATGTTAAGTATAAGAAACTTATCTTTAATAGTATCCTTGTTAAGAGCCCGATAATCAACACACATGCGCCAGCTCCCATCTACCTTCCTTACTAGCAAAACTGATGAAGAGTAAGGACTTTGGATGGTTTGAATGATCCCAGCCTGCAACATTTCCTTGACCAACCTCTCAATCTCCTCTTTTTGATAATAAGGATATTTGTAAGGTCTGATACATGTGTGGGTGGCTGTTTCGTGTAACCTTATCTGATGATCACATCCCCTAGTGGGGGGTAGTCCGTTATGCTTCTCAAATACACTCTGGAATTGTCCTAAAACATGCTGTATAGCCATATCTGGAACTTCTGGAATGTCACTCTCCTCTGCTTCCATGAGTTGCAGCCAAAGCCCTCTGCCCTCTGCCATTATGGCTTTATTCAACTTCGATTCTTCTTCTAGTGAATTAATAGGGGGCTTTAAGCCTAGCAAGGCTAGCTCCTTCTCGTTGAGTGTAAATTTCATGCTCAACTCCTCAAAATTCCACTGAATTGTCCCTAGGCTCCTCAGCCAATCAACCCTTAGTAGTAGATCGCATCCCCCTAAGGTCAATAGATATAAATTGGCTATCACATCACATCCCTGCATTTGAAGTAACACTTCCTTACAACAACCTTGGCAAGGAAAAGTGGTGTTATTGGCAACCTACACTGCCAAGCGGCTAGCTTCAACTGGTAGTTTCATTTTTCTTGCTACATTCTCATCCAGAAAACTATGCATGTTGCCCGTGTCAATGAGTATGATAACCGAGTGCCTCAAATTGTCCCTTCCAACCTCATGGTCTTAGGAGATGGCACTCCTGCCAATGCATGCAAAGAGATGACCAACAATTCTGTAGTTTGAATTTACTGGTCTAGCTCTTCAATTTTTTCTTCTGTCTCATCCAACCCTCCTCCTATATCCACTCCTGTAATAGGTACAATTTAGGTCTATTGCACTTGTGTCCCGGGTGGTATTTCTCATTGCAATTATAACACAACTCCTTGTCTCTCCTTTCTTGCATTTGGCTGATAGTAAGTCTTTTAATAAGTAAGGGATAATTTTTTGGAAAAGCTTGGTTATTTTGGAATAAATTTGGTGGGGCTGGTAATTTGGGAAATGGATTTGGGGCAGGTAATCGAAGTGGGGCTTGTCTAGGGTAAGTTGGGAGATAGGTGTTGGTTGGGGTGTGGTTGTTGTGGTTTGTGTTGGGTTTCTCACACGATGATGCTTCCTTTCGACCTCTTCTTCCTGTTATCTGGCCAACCCAAAGGCAGTCGAGAGTGTGCTTGGCTTGAACATGGTAATAATAATTCTCAACTCATCTCGTAATCCACTAAGAAAAGTACTAATTCGAAATTCTTCACTTAATCTTGGAATTTTGTTTGATAGGACTTCGAAGGCTGTTTGGTGCTCCTCAACGCTCCTAGTCTGTCTTAATTTGGTGAATGCTCCTACCGGGTCTTCATATGCTGAAGGGCCAAATCTGGTTCGCAGGGCCACCAGGAATTCCTTCCACTTGGCTACTGGGCTTGAATCCATCAACCAGTAATACCAGGACAATGCCTTTCCTTCCATGTGGAATGAAACAATCTCAAGCTTATGATCCTCCGGTGTCTGAGAGTGTGCAAAGAACTGTTGTGCTTTTAGGATCCAATTGTGGGGATCACCTCCTTCAAAGTGCGGGAAATCCAAACGAAGACTCCTTGCTTGAATTCCAGCAGGTCCATCCATTAAGGGGTTAGTGTTTCCCCTTGTATTATCTAAAGTTCCTTCACCTACATTTTGATTCTGTCTTGTTGTTGAGTGAACCAGGTTGTCGTAGTTTGATGTTAAGTGATGTAACTGCTATAGCACTTGCTCCATAAGAGCTCCCCGTCTACCTATTTCTTCCCTTAAGGAATTATTCTCCCCCCTAATGGAGTTGATAGTCTCAGCTATTTGAGCTGAACGGGTCCCCTCAGCCATCCCAGGAACACCTGCTCTGATACCACTTGGTATGTTTTGACTAATTTTACTGTATTTTTGGGTTTTTCTGGTTGTGATTGATAAACAAAGATTAGCAAGATAGTTTTGGAATTTCAAGGATCCAGTAACCTCCAGTGCACACGGCAATATTTAGGATTAATACTCTCAATACCTTTCATTCAGTCTGACATGTAAATACAAGTTTAGAAAGTAACTGCTCCCCACGTTAGGGCCATGACCCTCTAACTTCCCCTTACTAAATTCTATTTAACTGATATAAATACGTATTGAAATACATAACTGAAATACTTAATTAAAATACTTAAACTATGGCTAGTTAATAAAGTAACTACGGTAGAAAGAGTAACTCTGGTTGCAACATGTCCTCCATCCAGTGGTTGACCCTTTCCCCGAGTTGACCACGCGTCTTTCATCCAACTGCTAACATATTTCCCTATGATGGCCACGCGTTTGTCATCCCGCGTAATGTTGTTGCCATGTGTCACTCATCAGGCTCGTAATAGAACAACCCTCCCTTGTAGATTTGCTATGATGAGTTGGATTGCCTTTACCATATGAAAAGAGGAAGAAGAGATCTAGGAAGTGCACTTGTGAAGCAAAATCTTCCAATTTGCAGAGGGCAGAGGTGACCGTGTTATGTTGAAGATCCAATTTCTTAATGGATATGCAGCCACAGTAGGTGTTGAAGATTGTGTGGTTTGTTATTGATTATTGGTTGTGGCTGTGAGTTGTTTGTAGAATGTTGTGATTAATATAAACTGTAAACAATATTTCTTTTCTCACTCTGTAATTTTGTTCAGTTGAGATTCTGATAACGGGAATAGTTTTGGCAGGAAAATTGTATTCTTCAAACATACTCAGTCCCAACTGGTAGAAATAATAAAGATGGAGTCTGTTGCCCAGAGCACATTCTGGCCACGATATAGAGAGATTGGTACGCATTCTACTTGGTGATTCGATATGGTGTCTTTTCTTTAAAAAAAATAATTATATATGAAAATTTATGAATATTAAGTCTACATTATTTTTTAATTTTTTGATGTGAGATAATTATATATAATTTACATCAATACAAGTTGTTTCTTAACTCTTTGATGTAGAATAAATATACTATCTTTCATAGCATACATTTATTTTTTAGTCCATATTCATATAAATTATTTTTAATGTTTTTTTTATGTGGAACAACACTCCACTTAATGCTTTATATATACATGAGTCAATTGCCCAGAGCTTTGTCGCAGTCATAACAATATTTTTTTAAAATTCAAAAGAAAATCTTAAGAGTGCGAGAATTGCTTCATAATACTATAAATTTAGGCAAAATAATAATTTTGGCATAATTTTTGTAAAGCACGAGTTTCTAATAAAATATAGAAATTTTAAATCGATATGAATTTATTTATTTAATAGGTTTAAACAAAAAATTGAATGATGTTTTTTTTTTAAAAAAATAATATTAAGCAATATAATTTTTTTTTAAAAATAAGACAAAAAATAAAAGATAATATTGACCCACAAAATATTTTCAAACCATTAATCCGAGTTATTGGATCTAAAATACTATACATAGACAAATTGCAAAACTCAATACATCAAATGATGAACATTTCAATTATTATTCTCATTGTTATCATTATAATTGTTAAATTATCACAATCATTATAACTACAACTATTACCATTAATGAAAATAATTAATGTTCTAATTATTATTGGCATCACTATCATTGTCACCATCATTTTTGTATTTATCGTTGTCATCATTATCACAATAATTATTATGATCACTAACACCGTTATTGTTATTAATATCGTTAAAATTATCATTAGTATTATTATCATTATTAGAATTGTTTTTTTTATTATTGATATTTTTAATATTATTTCATGAGTTATTATTATCATCACAACCATAATTATTAATACCATAAACACTACAACTATTACAATAAATTATTTTTGCTATCATCATTATCATTAGTTTATAACAGCTAAAACAATGGTTGTAGGGCTTATGGTATAATAATAGTGATTATTATCAATAATAATTTATTGTAATGGTTGTAGTGCTTATTATATTATAATAGTTTATTATTATCAAGATTATAACAGCATGTGTCTCTTGGAAAATGAACATGAAAGTAGAGAAGAAATTAATTGTGGAAAAGCACTGTAGTAATTCATAATGTTTAGTGTTTTGCAGCTACAATATTTTTCCCACACCACTTATAGTATAAGTAATATGTGTGAGAGAGAAATGTTACATTAATAATAATTTCACATAAACAAAAACAAATACATTTTCATTTCTATAAAAACATTTAGTGTTTCCGGAAAATATGACATGACCATCCGTTATCATTTATTACATCAATTAGGATAAATATTTTCATAATTTATTTACTTATAAACTATTTTCTCTCTCTAAATGAACATTTTTGTGAAAAAAAACTCAACTTACCATGGAATGGGTCTCGCTCGTTACTTTATTATACTAATTGGGAAAATTACAATCACTCGAAACTCAAACCTTGTTTGAAAGCATGAAACTTACCATGGATGTAGCAAGTACTATTATGAATCTCCAGTCTAATATCAAGTTCAACTCTTTACAAGTTGAGTAACATCAAATTCAAAATCAATATCACGCTCATTTCCTTCACCACGGATCATCTTCAGGAAGTTTAGCACACTCCAAATAAGTCCCATTTAACCTGTTCCCAACCGGCCAATCCATGTCATTCACCCTGATAAAAGAATTGTTATTGACTACCAAACATTAATTTGAATTTTATATATATATATATATATAGCATGCTCCTAGCATTCTATATATTAGAATGTGTCATGACACCTAGCACTTAAGAAGCTATAGTATGTCGTCCCCAAGGGGCGTAGCGTGATGGCAAAGAGCTTGAGATTTGCACAGCACGTCTTGAGTTCGAGTCAGGGCGTGCACCTCTTGTAAGAATGGGACAACCGGAGTTTTACCCGCTCACCTAGGCCCACAAAGTATGTTTTCTGGGGCATAGGGTATCCTCAAATCCAAAAAAAAAAAGCTATAGTGTGCCGTGACACCTATTAAAAATTTAATAGTGGGAATGATAAATGGGAAACCATGTGTTGTGCAATAGTGTGTAGGAATTTTGAATGGAAAATGCAAGGGGTAAGGTTCATAGTTGATATGTTTAAATAAATCTACTAAGAGATCTGAATATGATAGTACAACTAGCAAATAAAAAGAGTGGCAGGGTATTCAAGATTGGAAACTAGGTTTATCTCAAGTTTTACAGCGTTATAGAAAAAAATCATTAGCACAACAATTTTCAAAAACTAGCAGCTAAATATTATGACTGCTTCCAATTGTCAGAGAAGATTGGGGAAATCGCTTATAAACTTCGTTTGCCTGCCTCTGCTACAATTCACCCCACAATTCATATGTCACAACTATAGAAATATGTAGGAAACAAGAGGGTACAACTAGACTTACTACGAGTCTCTAGAATTCACCTTGCAACATCAAGTTATCTTGGAAAGAAAGAATGGTGAAATGGTTGAATCAAACGGTCACTCAACTCCTAGTACTTTGGAAAGGATTATTTACTTGTTTGTTTGGGAGTTTAATAAAAAATCTTTTTTAGAATAATATTTATTTTCTGTGTTGGTTTGGTTAGAAGAGAGGGTAATAAGGTTGATTTCTAAATATGCTTTGGGACATGTATCAGATAAATAGCTTCATAGACTTGCTATATTTGATAGAATACCTACCAAATGTAAATGGGACGTTTAGTGGTTGATAATAAGTAGATGGAAAGAAAAGGGGAGTAATGATTAATTACCTTTTTGATGATTCCGATGATGGAATGGTTACCTTGGTGAGAATATTCATCCACCTTCGTACCTTCTTATATTCACTGAAATCTTCTTCATCCTTGTCAAAGACAATTGTGTAACTCTCTGTTCGTTCATCTACCTTTGATTGTTCAACACTATAAGAAATAGTTGAAACTGGAAAAAGAGTGTTTGATTTCATCTTTTTAATGAATCCACCAATCTTGACAGGTTCTCCAGCCCATGAAGGAGAACAAGCATAATCTCTTGCAAATATAATAATTGACAGCCCCGACTCTTTGATTTCCCCCAAGAGACTCGAATCAATTGCCCTTAGTAATTCTAGCTGGTCGTGATCTCGGATAATGTCTCTCTGGTACAGATGGGTGACATTATTGCTTGAGTATACGCCTTTGAAGCTATAGAAAACATCATGTATCCATTGATTGTAACATAAGGAATTAGCTAGAGAGTTAATATATGAAGAAGCTGCTTCTTTGCTTGCAACAATAAGATGGCTAGTAGGAGATTGCCATGATGGAGTACTTGGAGAATTTACCAAACGAAAGCAACTCTCTAAGAGTGGAGTAAATTCAAATTCAAAAATATCTGGATATATTCAGTACAAAAGTTTTGATTTTTTCAATTTTGTCATTTGATTGAAATTGATAATATATTTGATTTTCATTTCGGCCCTTATACTCTTAATTTTTGATTTTAATCCCTTTTTTTATATTTATGGAATAGTCCCTATTTTTGTCCATGTATATATAAGTGTGCTCTTAGCTTTGGTTTTTTATTTTTTTATTTTTTTTATTTTTTGAGGTGATATTTTTAAAAAAATTAGCTCTTAAATTTTATTTTGTGTCTATGATCATTTGAAAATTGATATTTCTGTTTTTTTCTTCTCTCTTTGTTCTTCTTTTAGTTTTTTTATTCGTTTTTTTTTTAATTTTCAAGTCAAATGATTTTTTTTTCACCTGATAATTTTTATTTTTATTTTATCATTTATTTTATTTTTTTGTTTGATCTTTTGTTAAAGTTTTTAGCATTTTTTAGTCTTTCATTTGTTTTTCATTATTAACACAATAATAATAATAATAATTTTAGGCTTACTCTTTTGTTAATGTTGTTGAGTTTTTTTTTTTGACGGGATAATCGAATAATTTCTATTATTTTCTCTTTTGTTAAGGTAATATTTTTTTTAAAAAAAATTAGTTCTTAAATTTAGTTTGTGTTTATGATCATTTAAAAATTGATATTTCATTTTTTTTTCCTCTTTGTTATTTCTTTTAGTTTTTTTATTAGTTTTTTTTTATTTTCAAGTCAGATGATTTTTTTCAGCTGATAATTTTGTTTTATCATTTATTTTATTTTCTTGTTTGCTTTTTTAATAAACTTTTGTTAATTTTTTTGTGTTTTTTGTTGGGGTAATTTAATAATTTTTATTGTTTTGACAGTAATAATGGTGATAATTTTAGATGTTAAGACTTTAATGTTATTGTTGTTATAATAGAATATGTTGATCTGTTTCATTATATCAAACTTTACATGTATAAATATTATATTTTAAACTTAACAGCTAGTAAAGAGATAAGATGCAGACGTCTGAGTTCTTAAAAGCATTACCAGATATGTGGAAAGACTTCGAAACTCGCGTGCTGCGATAAAATGTCATATTCTTCTTTATCCACTCATATTTTCTCTTGTTCAATTTTTTAGTTGGATTCCTTACCTATATTTTTGTGGTTATATGTGTACCTTTTTCTAAAAAATATAAATTACTTTTGTACTCAGGAAGCCCATGGTTGAGTAATGTTAATTTTGGGATGCTGGATTTATGCCTTACTTTGAGCTTTTATTTCATTCTGTGTCACAACAAGAGATGAAGTTCACTAGAGAATATTTTCATGCAGGTGCTTCCACCCTTATGTGCTGAACTTAGGAATATGGTCATGCAACCAATGATTCTCACCATAGCAGAGTCTCAGGTACTGCTCATGCTACTTCTGTTGGTTCTTGTCAAAACACATGCAGGTTGACAAGGGTGGGTCCACCTAGGAGAGCATGTAAAATATAATAAATTCGTCTACATCTGAATTTTTCTTGGCCATTTAAACTCTGCAATTCACTGACCCATAATCAATTTGCGAGGAGTTCTTCTGTATCATTGTGTTCTTAATCCCAATAGCTGTCATTGTTGTTACTAGTAATTGTGATTGAGGATCACCGCAAAGTTATTGAGAAACTCTATATTTCCTTCCTTCCTTCTCTCTCTCTCTCTCTCTCTCTCTCTCTCAATTTGACATCAGTTATCGATAGTTTCCAGTCATAACCAAAGAAAAGTTGCTTTTTAAGAAAAATACTTGAATTGAATAGAACATTTTGTGACAATGCTATAGAATTCATCATCAAACCACTCTTTCTCCATATTTTCTAAATTCAGTAAACCATCAAGTCAAAATAAATAATTGGAAGATAGTTGACTTTTGTAAAGCAAAATCTCAACTTGAATCAAAGACTAATTCAAGGATTTAAGTAAAAAAGCAGTCCAACCGAAACAATTTTCAAGTGATTGCAATTTTTCTCTCGGTCAAACGTCAAAAACAACTTAAACCTTATGTTGTCAACACTCCTAGTTTAGTTCGGAAAATTTATAAGTTGCTTGAGGCCAACTAACAGTGGTTCATCTATAAGAAGTATCTTTAAATATTGAAATGGAGAATTAATGAGTACAAAATAACTGATAGTTTTTATAGAATTCAACAAATAAAAAAAATCCAGAGGTGAAGTCATCATCTTTTCCCAAGGGGATTCAGCCTCAAGCCTCAAGCCTCAAGCAAAACAAGTGGTGCTGTTGCACCAGCAACAAAGAGTAGTGCTTCATGGGATGAGGATTGGGGTCCTGTGTCAAAAGGATCTGTCGGTGCACATCGGGCTTTAGCAAGCAACTCATCACCTACTCCTTCTATTTCTGCTAATCAGCAGTTCAATCAACTTTTTTGCAATCAGAATCTCCCATGGCATCTGCAGTTTCCAGTAAGCAAACAGTCGTATCATGCCTTCCAGTCGATATAGAATGGCCTCCACCGACATCTTCAACTGCAATTCCTCACATAGGTATTGGAAACAAGCAATTGGACGCAGGAGCAACATCCACTTCAAGTCTTAATGATATAGATCCTTTTGCTGATTGGCCTCCAAGACCAAGTGGCACTTCTTGTTGAATTTCTTAATTTGTGTTTGTTGTTGATTTTGCAGGTGTGTTTGTTAGATTTTGAGGAGCAGAAGAAGATATTTTTTCAGAGAATTGAGAGAAGAGATGATTTTTCAGAAGAAGATAATTCGTTTTGTTATTAATTGCTTACTAGCTGTTTGATCGTATACCTCTTATATACTTGAGGCAAAGCACATTTTATGCATGCTTACAATTGTCATGTTTACATCAGAATTCAATTTTGTTTTCTCTTCTTTAGTTAGTTACACAATAACAGAAAGCTAACTAACTATTACATGCTTTACATCATCAATCAAATGTTGCTGCTTCTTCCTCTTTAACAGTCAAGCACCTTCATTAATTCTTCTGCAATTGTTTGTTAATCCATCTCAACAACTTATCTTCCAACAGCCTCTCCTAAGCTGCTGACTGGTTTAACCCCAAGATTCAATCTTAATTGATTGAATCTATCTTTAGGTAAAGCTTTAGTGAATATGTCAGCCAATTGGTATTCTCCACTACAAAACTTCATATCAATTAATCCTTCCTTCAAGGATTCTCTAATAAAATGAAACCTTTGGTTTATGTGTCTTGTTTTCTGATGGAAAATAGGATTTTTGGCCATTGATATTGCTGACATATTGTCACAATACAATGGGGTTGCCTCAGCCTGCATCTCCCCAAAAGTGTCAAGCACAAACCTAAGCCAAATGGCTTGTGCTGTGGCTTCAGAAGCTGAGACATACTTAGTTTCTGCTGTTGATAGAGCCACCGTGCTCTGTTTTACAAAAACCCAAGATAAAACACCACCTCCAAAACTAAAAGCATAGCCAGAGGTGCTCCTGCTATCATCCTCACTACCCCCCCCACCACCCCCAATCAGAATCACAATAACCAATTAGAGTAGCGGATTTGTCCTTTATATATTCAATCCCATAGTCTAGGGTACCTTGAACATATCTCAATACCCTTCTAGCAATTCTCATATGCTTCTTTGTAGGACAACTCATGAACCTTGATAGTAAGCTTGTTGAATACATCAAGTCTGACCTTGTCGCTGTCAAATATAGCAAGCTTCCCACTATCCTTCTATACAAACCTTTATCTGCAGGTTCACTACCATCAACCTTCTTCAATTTTTCACCCATAGTTAGAGGAATTGCAACTAGATTGTAGTCCTCAAGTCCAAACTTTGTAAGTAGGGACTTAGCATACTTACTTTGGTGAATAAAAACTCCTTGATTGGTCTGCAGCACACCAATCCCTAGAAAATGATGAAGTCCTTGGTCTAACATTTCATACCTCTACATCATCTCCTTCTTAAACTCAGTCATCATCCTTTCACTATTGCCAGTATACACTATATCATCAGCATATATCAATATAATGATCTGACCTCCTTCATTGTCACTTCTAGTGTACAAAGTTGCTTCACTTGCACTCCTTTTAAACTGGCAGCTTGTAAGGTAGGCATCAATTTCACTATACCAGGCTCTAGGGGCTTGTTTAAGTCCATATAGATCCTTATATAGCTTATAAACCTTGTGGCTGGACCCCTTCACTTCAAACCCCTTGGGTTGCTCCACATATACCTCCTTATCAAGCATTCCATTTAGAAATGCTGATTAACATCTAGTTGGAATAATTTTCAACCCTTTTGAGCTGCCAAAGCAATGAGAGTCCTTATAGTATCCAACCTTGCTACTGGAGCAAAGGTCTCCTTGTAATCAACCCCTGGTTTTTTGAGCATATCCCTTGGCTACAAGTCTAGCCTTATGCTTGTGTATGGACCCATCAAGATTGAGCTTTGTCTTGAAAACCCATTTCACACCTATCACAGGCTTATCAGTAGGCCTTTCAATCAGCTCCCAGGTATGATTCATCTCTATCATCTCTAATTCAGTTTTCATTGCATCCTGCCAGTCTTTACTCTTTGCTGCTTCTTGGTAATTTTCTAGTTCAATGATGCTCATGTGACATCTGTTATAAATGTCTTCAAGGCTTCTCATTTTTACTGGTGTTGAGCTAGGTGTAGAGGTATGACTGCTGTCTTTATCTGCATGTGAGAATTCTGAGTTAGTTTCAGAGTTTAAATGAGTATACTGATTTTCTTCTTCAGTCTGTTGTAGCCTCTCCATACTACTTTCTTCACTGTCTTCAAGCACCTGCTGTAGTAATACTGGATTCAATTGGTTCTTCTTCCAATTCCAAAATTGATTCTTAGCAAAAACAACACTCCTTGACAGCATAATCTTTTTGGACTCTAGGATATACAGCCTATATCCTTTCTCACAACCTCCATACCCCCATAAACACCCCTTTTTTAGCCTTACTGTCAAGCTTTTGTCTCAAGGCTGATGGAACATGAGAGTAACATATACACCCGAATATTCACAAATGCTTGATTCCAGGTTTTCTTCCTGTGAAGACTTCAAATGGTGTCCTCCCTTCCACAGCTGATGTAGGGCATCTATTCTAGAGATACACAACAGTATTCACTGCCTCTCCCTAGAATTTAACAGGTATTTCTTTTTCCATCATCATCGATCTTGCCATCTCACCTATGGTTCTGTTTCTTCTCTCAGCCACCTCATTCTGCTGAGGGGAATAACCAACTGTGAGTTGCCTCTTCATGCCTTGACTAGCACAAAACATTTGAAATTCTTGGGAGGTAAACTCTCCACCCTGTCACTTCTTAATTTCTTAAGTTTATGTCCACTTTGTATTTCAACAAGCAATTTAAACTTCTTGAATACATGTAATGCATCATATTTATTTTGAAAGAAATATACCCAATACATCCTAGAGAAATCATCAATGAATGTGATGAAATACCTATTTCCTCCAACTGACTTTATTTGTATTGGTTCACATAGGTTTGTATGCACCAGCTCTAATGGATGCTTGGCTCTCCATGCTCCTTCTTTGTCAAAAGATTCTCTGTGCAGCTTGCCCTTAACACAGCCTTCACAGACTTCCTTCATTTCTATTAGTCTAGGTAATCCTGTAACCATTTCTAATTTCTGCATCTTCTTCATACTAACAGAATGCAAATGGTCAAGCCTTTTATGCCATGTCCAGAAATCCTCAATCACTGATGCTCTCAAAGCTGCAGGTGCTATGGACTGCAAAGATAGAGGAAAACATCTATTTCCTCTCATAATAACTCTTGCTATAGCATTTGTAAGTGTCTCATCATCAAATATTATAGCTTTATTACCTCCAAACAATATGTAGTACCCATGCTCTATCATTTGACCAACACTTAGCAAATTTTCATCTAGGCCTGGCACCAATAGCACTTCCTCTATGTGTTTGATTCCATGCTTTGTCTCTACCACCAATGTGCCCTTACCAGTAGCCTGTACAAGATCTCCTGATCCCATCTTCACCTTGCAGGTAATGGTCATGTCAATGTTGATCAAAATTGACTCTTGTGAGGTCATGTGGTTGTTGCATGCACTGTCAGCAAACCACACATTTTCATTCTTCACAGTGGGAGCATGACAAGCATAAAACATAGTGCTTGTACATGCAACTTCCTCCTTTGCACAATTAGCTAATTTCTTGTAATTGTTGCATTCTTTTGTAGTATGGCCAAAAAAGTTACATCTTCCACATTTTGGCTTTCCTTTATGTCTACAGATACCATAGTGAAATTTCTGACAAGTGCTGCATTGTGGTTTAGTATTCGGCTGATTGTTCATATTTCTATACTGTGAATTGAAGGCATTGCCATGACTAGTTCCAGCCTTATGATTCCAATTTGTACTCTGATTATTACTCACATTTCTCCCTTGATTCCAGCTTGAGTGACTTTGAACTTGTCTCTGCCATTTTGGATTCAATTTTCCATGTGAAGGCCTGTTTGCAGCAGCATGTACAGGGTTATAACCAATCTTGAGACTGCTGAATGCCCTCTCTGTTCCAGTAATCCTATCTCTCTCATCATGCAGATCCTCTCTTTTTTCAAAGACCTTGACCGAGGCAATCACCTCTTCAACCTTCAGCTCATCAAGATCCCTAGTTTCTTCAATGATTGAAACTATGGACTTGTATCTTCTATTCAAGCTCATCAGTAGCTTCTGCACAATCCTGACCTCAGGTACATTTTCTCCTAGTGATTTCAGGCTATTTATTGTCTCGAAAAACTTAGAAAGATAGTGTTCTAAGCCTTCTCCTTCTGACATTCTCATATATTCAAATTCTGCCCTTACTGCTTGCAACTTCACAACTCTGACTTTCTTATCTCCTCTATACTCTCCCTTCAGCACATTCCATGCTCCTTGTGCAGTCTTCCCATTCCTAATTCTAGGAAAAAGCTCATCTGACAATGCTCCTTGAAGAATGCTCAAGGCCTTGGCATTTTTTATCCTATTTTCTTTTGATACAACAGCTTCTCCAGATTCAATCTTTATGCCTTTGGAACCAGCAGCTTCTTCAGTTTCAGTTTCATCTCCTCCTTTCTTTGATTCATTTGTCTTTTTGTCTATTTCCATACCATACTCAACCACATCCCATAAATCATATGCTATGAGGATTGTCTCTATCTTTACTGAAAAATCATAATTTTCACCATTAAATTATGGTGTTTGAAGGTCTCCACTTGTCACCATCTTTCCTTTCTTTCAGTCACAGTTTGTTATTAATCAAAGTTTGTTTTTCATCCCTTCCTTGTTGATCAAGCTTGCTCTGATACCATGTTGAATTTCTTAATTTGTGTTTGTTGTTGATTTTGCAGGTTGTGTTTGTTAGATTTTGAGGAGCAGAAGAAGATATTTTTTCAGAGAATTGAGAGAAGAGATGATTTTTCAGAAGAAGGTAATTCGTTTTGTTATTAATTGCTTACCAACTGTTTGATCGTATACCTCTTATATACTTGAGGCAAAGCACACTTTATGCATGCTTACAACTGTCATGTTTACAACAGAATTCAATTTCGTTTTCTCTTCTTTAGTTAGTTACACAATAACAGAAAGCTAACTAACTATTACATGCTTTACATCATCAATCAAATGTTGCTTCTTCTTCCTCTTTAACTGTCAAGCACCTTCATTAATTCTTCTGCAATTATTTGTTAATCCAGCTCAGCAACTTAACTTCCAACACTCCTAGTGGTTCTGGAGCTTCTAACAATGGCACAACAGGACCACATCCAAATAGATATAGCTCAAATATGATCACGAACACACCCAACATTATGAATTTGCAGAACAAGGGAGATATCAGTTGGGCCTTCAACAATAAAAGTTCATATGATCCATTGAAACTAACTCAAGGCAATTCTACCCGTTTCTTGAAACAGAACCACAATACATCAACTTTGGGTTCTTATAACAATACAAAGTCAACAGATCTTGCATCCATAATTGGTTCCAGCAAGAATGAGCAGACTGCACCAAAATTTGCTCCACCCCCGTCAACTGTTGTGGGTAGAGGAAGAGGAAGAGGAAGAGGGAGGGGTGGCGCATCAACCTTGAGGTCTAGTCATGCAAAGCCGCAATCTGAACAACCCTCCCTTCTAGATCTGCTATAATGAGTTGGATTGCCTTTACCATATGAAAAGAGGAAGAAGAGATCTAGGAAGTGCACTTGTGAAGTAAAATCTTCCAATTTGTAGAGTGCAAAAGACGACCGTGTTATGTCAAATGTTGAAGATCCAATTTCTTAATGGATATGCAGCCATAGTAGGTGTTGAAGATTGTGTGGTTTGTTATTGATTAGTGGTTGTGGCTTTGAGTAGTTTGTAGAATGTTGTGATTAAATAAATTGTAAACAATATTTTTTTCTTCACTTTGTAATTTTTTTAAGTTGAGATTTTGATAACGAGAATAGTTTTGGCAGGAAAATTGATTCATCAAACATTCTTAGTTCGAACTGGTAGAAATAATAAAGATGGAGTCAGTTGGCCGGAGCACATTCTGGCCACGATATAGAGAGATTGGTATGCATTCTACTTGGTGATTCGGACTAAATTAAAATTTAAAGACTAAATTGAATAAAAATAAAATCTCAACAAAGAGAAAATAATAAAAATAAAAAACTAAAACTAAGAGTATAAACACATAAATATGAACAAAAAATAGGGACTACTTCTGAACAACCGAAAACATTAATGGAAATAAAACCAAACAAAAAATTAAAAGCATAAGGGTTGAAATGAAAACAAAATATATAATCAATTTCAATTGAAAGATATAATTGAAGCAAATCAAAACTTTTATAGAAGAAATAAGGATGAAAAAAGAAATCAAAAGACCAAGGATTGAAATACACAAATCATAAACAAAGAGGAGTTGTATGCATTTTCGGTTCCAGAAGAGAGAAAAGGAGAAAAGCAATCGGTCATCGACATTTCTCCAACCACCATGAATCGATATTCACCCTACCATGGTAAAGAGACCATGACGATGCATTCTTGAGATGGCAGATGAATATTTTTAGCCATCGCATGACGCTTCACACGCCGCTAGTATGACGTGAATGAAAGAAAATTGTTGGCGTGTTAGGTAGACAAGCCAACTCTTTCTTTTTGTCTTTCCCGAGGGCAAATCAGTGTTTTCATAGTTCATAAAAATGAAAAAACTAACAATACCCTTGTCGGCAACTCTTATTTTATTGTTTATCAAAAAATAAAATGTCTATAACACCCTTGCCCAATTAATGGTTTTTTGACTGATTCCAAGGGAAAAAGTAGTTTTCTTGTTTAATAGAAAAAGAAAAAAAAACACAAACACTCCAAATGCAATAATTAAATTTTATAAACTGAAGGGACAATATTAATTATATTGTTACAGTGAACTATGTCTAGAGATACGGTGAATAATTGTTTAACTTTTTTTTAATTATAATCAAAATGCAGTTTCTGTTGCAAAAGAGGATCGTACGGGTTTTCGGTAATATGGTGTAGGGTATTTAAAAAAAATATTTATCAATGAAAATATGTTTTTTAAATTTTGATATTAAAACATTAAAAAAATGAGAGTAAAAGCTAGCATAATATGAATCGAAGGCATTGGTATTGATGCTATAATTAGAGAAACACCGTTGATGATTGAGTATAAAAATAGAGGAGAGGCATACAACCACGTTACTTGTTTGCATATGAATATTCAATTATTATTTTTATTATATACATGTTGTATACCAAAATATGACTGACAGATGAAAACAAAAGCAGAAAAGTGAGCGAAAACTAAAAAAAATGACAATGAAAAAGTATGTTAATTAGAAAGAACAGCAAAACCCAACAAATAACCATTCCAATCCACAGTTAATTTATAGGGATATTAAAATCCTAAACATATTTTTTTTTCTATTTTTCCGGATTATCAACTTATGTGACTCGGCCAAGAGTGCACATCAATCCTTTAACTAGGTTTCATAATTATGATGTAAATTATTCAAAAACACCTAAAAAACATTAATATAATGAATGTCATTTGTGCATTATCATCCTGTCCAAATACCCTGTAAATTTAACACTACAGTATCCAATATCTTTGCAACCTACGTTTCTAAACATGGAGAATGAACTATCATTATTGATTATTGTTTCTTAATGTGTTTCTATTGTAGCAAAACCAATCTCCCGAACAAGTGAGACCTGCAGCAGCAACAGCCTGGCGAAAGACATTGGATATTCTGTGCCATTGACTTGGCTTTGCTGCAGTTGAACCCATCAAAAAGGAACAAATTGGGTGTTTCTAGTTTGAATGAATACAGTGATAGGAATCCCAGCTTCACAAGGCTAAAAAACTGGATCGAGAGAGAAGTTCCATGAAAATGTTGGAAAGAATGCAAGAAGGATTTGTAGAATTAGAAAATTAAATTTGGTTAAAAAGAACATGAAATTAAGGGAGAAGTAGCAGAAATTGTTGAAGATGACGGTTGGAATCAATGTGAGCAGTGCCTTCGATGAACACACACATATCCTCCCAAGTTCCTAAAGCCAATGATTGCCTGCAATTGCATTTATCTTTCTGTAGTTGCTAGTCGCAGAGAAGTCGACCTCACGACTTATTACTTTGTAAATAAAAATAAAAATAAAAATAAACTATTACAGTAATCGAATTACCAGGAATGGGTCTTGCTCGTTACTTTATTATACCTATTGGGAAAAGTACAATCACTCAAACCTTGTTTGAAAGCGGGAAAGTATTAAGTACAAATAAATTGTACAAATTAATTCATTTTAATTCTCTTTAAGAGAGTTCCTCCCTATTCCTTAAGAGAGTTGAGTAACTTCAAAATCAATATTACCCTTGTTTCTTTCACCTCGGATCTTCTTTAGGAAGTTTTGCACAAACACCAAATCAGTCCCATGAAACCTATTCCCAACCGGCCAATCCATGTCATTCACCCGGAGAAAAGAATTGTTAGTGATGACCAAACATTAATTTAAATTTAATATATATATATATATATATATATATATATATATATATATATATATATATAATGCTCCTAACATTCTATATATTAGAATATGCCATGACGCCTAATAATTAAGATGCTATAGTGTGCCATGACACATATTAAACCCTTAACAGTGGAAACAATAAATGGAGAAACCATGTGTTGTGCAATAGTGTGTAGGAATTTTGAATGGAAAATGCAATGGGTAAGGTTTATAGTTGATATTTTTACAGTGGACATCAATAACTGTGACATGGTGTTGGGCATCCAATGGTTGACAAAGCTAACAATGGAGTTAATCGAGCGTTCCTGACTAGGCGAGAAGGTATGCATAAAGTAATGTACTAAGAGCTCTGCACATGATGGTGCAACTAGCAAATAAAAAGAGTGACATGGTTCTCAAGATTGGAAAATAGGTTTATCTCAAGTTTTACAGCGTGACAGACAAAAATCAGTAGCACAACAATTTTCAAAAACTAGCAGCTAAATATTATGACCCCTTCCAATTGTCAGAGAAGATTGGGGCAATCGTTTAAAAACTTCGTTTGCCTGCCTCTGCTACAATTCACCCCACAATTCATATGTCACAACTAAAGAAATATGTAGGAAACAAGAGGGTACAACTAGACTTACTACGAGTCTCTAGAATTCACCCTGCAACCTCGAGTTATCTTGAAAAGAAATAATGGTGAAATGGTAGAATCAAACAGTTACTCAACTCCTAGTGCTTTTAAAGGATTATTTACTTATTTATTTGGGAGTGTAATAAAAATTATTTTTTAAAATAATTTTTATTTAAAAATACATCAAGATCTGTGTTGGTTTGGTTAGAAGAGAGGGTAATAAGGTTGATATCTAAATATGCTTTGGGACATGTATGAGGCAAATAGCTTCATAGACTTGCTATATTTGATAGAATGCCTACCAAATGCAGATGAGACTTTTAGAGGGTTATAATAAGTAGATGGAAAGAAAAGGGGAGTAATGAATAATTACCTTTCCGATGATTCTGATGATGGAATGGCGACCTCGGTGAGAATATTCATCCACCTTCATACCTTCTTATTTTCACTGAAATCTTCTTCATCCTTGTCAAAGACAATCGTGTAACTCTTTGTTCGTTCATCTACCTTTGATTGTTCGACATTATAAGAAACAATTGAAACTGGAAAAACAGTGTTCGGTTTCATCTTTTTAATGAATCCACCAATCTTGACAAGTTCTCCATACCACGAAGGAGAACAAGCATAATCTCTTGCAAATATAATAATTGACAGCCCCAACTCTTTGATTTCCCCCAAGAGACTCGACTCAATTGACCTTAGTAACTCTAGTTTGCCGTGACCTCGGATAATGCCTCTCTGGACGAGAGTTGTATACAAATGGGTGTTATTATTGCTGGAGTGTATGCCTCTGAAGCAATAGAAAACATCATGCATCCATTGATTGTAACATAAGGAATTAGGTAGAGAGTCAATATATGAAGAAGTTGCTTCTTTGCTTGCAACAATAAGAGGCCAGTAAGAGATTGTCATGATGGAGTAGTTGGAGAATTTACTAAACGGATGGAACTCTCTAACAGTTGAGTAACTTCAAATTCAAAATCAATATCACGCTTGTTTCTTTCATCTCTAATCTTCTTCTTGAAGTTTTCCAAATAGTCCCTATCAGTCATGTAAAACTTGTTCCCAACCGGCCAATCCATGTCATTCACCCTGAGAAAAGAATTGTTAGTGACCACCAAACATTAATTTGAATTTAACATATATATATATATATATATAATTCTCCTAACATTCTATATATTAGAATGTGCCATGACGCCTAACAATTAAGAAGTTATAGTGTGTCATGACACCTATTAAACCCTTACCGTGGAAACAATAAATGGGGAAACCATGTGTTGTGCAATAGTGTGTAGGAACTTTGAATGGAAAATGCAATGGGTAAGGTTTATAGTTGATATTTTTACAGTGGACATCAATAACTGCGACATGGTGCTGGGCATCCAATGGATGACAAAGCTAACAATGGAGTTAATCGAGCGTTCCTGACTAGGCGAGAAGGTATGCATAAAGTAATGTACTAAGAGCTCTGCACATGATGGTGCAACTAGCAAATAAAAAGAGTTACATGGTTCTCAAGATTGGAAATTGGGTTTATCTCAAGTTTTACAGCGTTACAGACAAAAATCAGTAGCACAACAATTTTCAAAAACTAGCAGCTAAATATTATGACCCCTTCCAATTGTCAGAGAAGATTGGGGCAATCGCTTATAAACTTCATTTGCCTGCCTTTGCTACAATTCACCCCAAAATTCATATGTCACAACTAAAGAAATATGTAGGAAACAAGAGGATACAACTAGACTTACTACGAGTCTCTTGAATTCACCCTTCAACCACAAGTTATCTTGGAAAGAAAGAATGGTGAAATGGTAGAATCAAATGGTTACTCACCTCCTAGTGCTTTCTAAAGGAATATTTACTCGTTTGTTTGGGAGTGTAATAAAAAAAAATTATTTAAAAATACATCAAGATCTGTGTTGGTTTGGGTAAGAGAGAGGGTAATAAGGTTGATATCTAAATATGCTTTGGGACATGTATCAGGCAAATAGCTTGATAGACTTGCTATATTTGATAGAACTCCTACCAAATGCAGATGGTACTTTTAGTGGTTGATAATAAGTGGATGGAAAGAAAAGGGGAGTATTGATTAATTACCTTTCCGATGATTCCGATGATGGAATGGTGACCTCGGTGAGAATATTCATCCACCTTTGTATCTTCTTATTTTCATTGAAATCTTCTTCATCCTTGTCAAAGACAATCGTGTAACTCTCTGTTCGTTCATCTACCTTTGATTGCTTGACATTATAAGAAACAGTTGAAATTGGAAAAACAGTGCTCGGTTTCATCTTTTTAATGAATCCACCAATCTTGACAAGTTCTCCAGCCCACGAAGGAGAACAAGCATAATCTCTTGCAAATATAATAATTGACAGCCCCAACTCTTTGATTCCCCCCAAGAGACTCGACTCAATTGACCTTAGATTCTCTAGTTCACTGTCATGGATAATGGCTTTCTGAACGAGAGCTGTATACAGATGGGTGAAATTATTGCTAGAGTGTATGCCTCTGAAGCTATAGAAAACATCATGTATCCATTGATTGTAACATAAGGAATTAGCTAGAGAGTCAATATATGAAGAAGCTGCTTCTTTGCTTGCAACAATAAGATGGCCAGTAAGAGATTGCCTTGATGGAGTACTTGGACAATTTACCAAACAGATGCAACTCTCTAAGAGTTGAGTAACTTCAAATTCAAAAATATCTTGCCTGTTTCTTTCATCATTGATCTTTTTCTTGAAGTTTTCCAAATACTTCCTATCAGTCCTGTAAAACTTGTTCCCAACCGGCCAATTCATGTCATTCACCCTGAGAAAAGAATTGTTAGTGACTACCAAACATTAATTTGAATTTAATATATATATATATATATATATATATATATATATATATATATATAATACTCCTAACATTCTATATATTAGAATGTGCCATTACGCCTAACAATTAAGAAGCTATAGCGTGCCATGACACCTATTACCCTTAATAGTGGATACAATAAATGGGGAAACCATGTGTTGTGCAATAGTGTGTAGGAATTTTGAATGGAAAATGCAAGGGGTAAGGTTCATAGTTGATATGTTTATAGTGGACATCAATAACTACGACATGGTATTGGGCATCCAATAGTTGACAAAGCTAACGACAGAGTTAATCGAGCGTTCCTGACTAGGCAAGAAGGTATGCATAAAGTAATGTACTAAGAGCTCTGCACATGATGGTGCAACTAGCAAATAAAAAGAGTGACAGGGTACTCAAGATTGGAAACTGGGTTTATCTTATGTTTTACAGCGTCACAGACAAAAATCAGTAGCACAACAATTTTCAAAAACTAGCAGCTAAATATTATGACCCCTTCCAATTGTCAGAGAAGATTGGGGCAATCGTTTATAAACTTCCTTTGCCTGCCTCTGCTACAATTCACCCCAAAATTCATATGTCACAACTAAAGAAATATGTAGGAAACAAGAGCGTACAACTAGACTTACTACGAGTCTCTTGAATTCACCCTTCAACCACAAGGTATCTTGGAAAGAAAGAATGGTGAAATGGTAGAATCAAACAGTTACTCATCTGCTAGTGCTTTCTAAAGGATTATTTACTTGTTGGTTTGGTTAGAAGAGAGCGTAATAAGGTTGATTTCTAAATATGCTTTGGGACATGTATCAGGTAAATAGCTTCATAGACTTGCTATATTTGATAGAACGTCTTCCAAATACAGATGGGACTTTTAGTGGTTGATAATAAGTAGATGGAAAGAAAAGGGGAGTAATGATTAATTACCTTTTCGATGATTCCGATGATGGAATGGCGACCTCGGTGAGAATATTTTTCCACCTTTGTACCTTTTTATTTTCACTGAAATCTTCTTCATCCTTGTCAAAGACAATCGTGTAACTCTCTGTTCGTTCATCTACCTTTGATTGTTCGACATTATAAGAAACAGTTGAAAGTGGAAAAACAGTGTTCGGTTTCATCTTTTTAATGAATCCACCAATCTTGACAAGTTCTCCAATCCACGAAGGAGAACAAGCATAATCTCTTGCAAATATAATAATTGATAGCCCTAATTCTTTGATTTCCCCCAAGAGACTCGACTCAATTGCCCTTAGTAATTCTAGCTTGTCGCGATCTCGGATAATGCCTCTTTGGATGAGAGCTCTAGACAAATCGGTGAAATTAGTGCTAGAGTGTACGTGTCTGAAGCTATAGAAAACTTCATGCTTCCATTGATTGTAACATAAGGAATCAGCTAGAGAGTTAATATATGAAGCTGCTTCTTTGCTTGCAATAATAAGATGGCCGATAGGAGATTGCCATGATGGAGTACTTGGAGAATTTATAAAACAGTTGTAACTCTTTAAGATTTTAATAACTTCAAAATCAATATCACCCTTGTTTCTTTCACGTCGGATCTTCTTTAGGAACTTTTGCACAGACTCCAAATCTGTTCCATGAAACCTATTCCCAACCGGCCAATCCATGTCATTCACCCTGAGAAAAGAATTGTTAGTGACTACCAAACATTAATTTGAATTTAATATATATATATATATATATATATAATACTCCTAACATTTTATATATTAGAATGTGCCATTACACCTAACAATTAAGAAGCTATAGCGTGCAATGACACCTATTACCCTTAACAGTGGATACAATAAATGGGGAAACCATGTGTTGTGCAATAGTGTGTACGAATTTTGAATGGAAAATGCAAGGGGTAAGGTTCATAGTTGATATGTTTACAGTGGACATCAATAACTACGACATGGTATTGGGCATCCAATAGTTGACAAAGCTAACGACAGAGTTAATCGAGCGTTCCTGACTAGGCGAGAAGGTATGCATAAAGTAATGTACTAAGAGCTCTGCACATGATGGTGCAACTAGCAAATAAAAAGAGTGACAGGGTACTCAAGATTGGAAACTAGGTTTATCTCATGTTTTACAGCGTCACATACAAAAATCAGTAGCACAACAATTTTCAAAAACTAGCAGCTAAATATTATGACCCCTTCCAATTGTCAGAGAAGATTGGGGCAATCGTTTATAAACTTCCTTTGCCTGCCTCTGCTAAAATTCACCCCAAAATTCATATGTCACAACTAAAGAAATATGTAGGAAACAATAGGGTACAACTAGACTTACTACGAGTCTCTTGAATTCACCCTTCAACCACAAGTTATCTTTAAAAGAAATGGTAGAATCAAATGGTTACACTTTAAGGGATTATTTACTTGTTTGTTTGGGAGTGTAATAAAAAAAAATTATTTAAAAATATATCAAGATCTGTGTTGGTTTGGTTAGAAGAGAGGGTAATAAGGTTGATTTCTAAATATGCTTTGGGACATGTATCAGGTAAATAGCTTCATAGACTTGCTATATTTGATAGAACGCCTACCAAATACAGATGGGACTTTTAGTGGTTGATAATAAGTAGATGGAAAGAAAAGGGGAGTAATGATTAATTACCTTTTCAATGATTCCGATGATGGAATGGCGACCTCGGTGAGAATATTTTTCCACCTTTGTACCTTCTTATTTTCACTGAAATCTTCTTCATCCTTGTCAAAGACAATCGTGTAACTCTCTGTTCGTTCATCTACCTTTGATTGTTCAACATTATAAGAAACAGTTGAAATTGGAAAATTAGTGTTCGGTTTCATCTTTTTAATGAATCCACCAATCTTGACAAGTTCTCCAGCCCACGAAGGAGAACAAGCATAATCTCTTGCAAATATAATAATTGACAGCCCTGACTCTTTGATTTCCCCCAAGAGACTCGACTCAATTGCCCTTAGAAACTCTAATTTGCCGCGATCTCGAATAATGCCTCTCTGGACAAGAGCTGTATACAGATGGGTGAAATTATTGCTAGAGTGTATGCCTCTAGAGCTATAGAAAACATCATGCATCCATTGATTGTAAAATGAGGATTTAGCTAGAGAGTCAATATATGAAGAAGCTGCTTCGTTGCTTGCAACAATAAGATGGCCAGTAGGAGATTGCCATGGAGTACTTGGAGAATTTACTAAACGGACACCACAATTCTTTACCTTTACTCCTTGCTCATAAGAATCAAACGACAACTCAAGGTTGTTGAAGGCTTCATTCTTCTGCTCTTTAAGATCTTTCAGATAATCAAAAGATAAATAGAACAACCAAAGATGATCTGACACAACTTGCATAGAGTTGCAACCTATATACATTGGCGAGGGATAGCTCTCTTTTCCATCGACTTTCAAATAACAAAAGAGAGGACTTTTACCATATGTACTGAATGCAACACATGCAACAAACCCCATCCACTCATTACGAGGCACTTTCACCCTAATTGAAGATTCCTTACTTTGATGATTAAACCAGTCTGGAACATCATTTCCAGGAACAGCAATACCAAATCCAGGTCTGGGAAGTGAGCCCTGTATCATAAAAAAATTGTTACAAGGAGAGAAAGAGAGAGAGAGAGAGAGAGAGAGATGGGGTATGATGAAGAGAAGACCTGGAGGTATTTTTCAAGCATCTTCAAACCCATGTTGTTTTGGCCATTATGCTTGTACAGTTCCCAACAATTAAGACATTTGAACTCTGATCTTTTCATACTGCTTAACTTTATTGGATTTGGAATTTCTTTTAGTCTTAAACAACCATCCAATTTTACTTTTTGAACATTTAATGGAACCTCAGGCAATGATTCAAGCATCACGCAATCCTTCAAGGCAAGCTTTTCAAGCCTAGAAAGTTGATTTATGCTTTCAGGTAGGCTAACAAAGTTATTTTTGCTCAGATTTAAACTCCTCAATGATGATAAGAAGCCAATATCTTCAGGAACTGCTCCTTCTCCTAGATTGCAAGCACATAAATCCAGTTCTTCTAAAGAACATAGACTAGACAGGGAAGGCAATACGTGATCCGTGAGATTCACCGCTAACCTTTTGCATCCATTAAAAGACAATACTTTAAGGTTCTTCAAAAGAAAAAAAGACGCTGGCGGCAGCCTTATTGAAGTTCCACTTGCATCAAACTCCTCCAAACTTTCTACTTTCCCCAAGTTTTCTGGTATGCTCTTAAGCTCAGAGCAGTCAGAGACATCAAGCTTTTTTAGGGATTTCAAACCACTTATGCTACTGGGAATACTTTCAAGGTTCTTACAACCGCTCATGCTCAATAGAATTAAACCAACCAAATGATGAAAAGATGAAGGTAGTTCTGCAATAGCAGTCCCATCCAAACGAAGCTCCCTCAAGCAGTTCATGTTTCCTACTATATCAGGAAACTTATCAAGTTTGGAGCAGCCATTAAGAGTGCAAGCTTTTAATGATTCCATTTCAAGGTTGCTTGGGAGACTCCTAAGACTAATGCAGTTCACAAGATTCACAAATTGAAGCTTCTTGTGAATTCCAAATGATGGATGAACTTCAGATAAACTTACACAATCTTCAAGAATCAAACTCTCGAGATTTGGAATTCCAGTAAAATCCGGAGTATTGGTCAGGTATAGTGAGTTGCTAAGATTGATGATTTTCAAATTAACTGAAATCTACAATCAAGACAGGATAGAGAGAGCAAACATTAGATGGTGGTATTATGCATTCACTATGTTTTACTTTTAAATAATAATATTTGACAAAGTAGTATGCTCATGTGAAAAATAAATTCTTAAAAATAAAAAAAATATATATTATTTTAAAGTAAAAAACATTTTAAAAAGCTATCTCAACCATAATATCTAACACTACTTTAATTAATATCTTCTTTATTTCCACTTCTCTATTACATGTTTTTTCTTCTCTTTAAATTGAAATATTAGGAGAAAAAACAAGAAGAAAAAGGAAGTGATGAATGCCTTCTAGTGTTTTTTTTTTTATTTTATTTTTATGGCTTATGGAAAAGATAAAATTAAATAAAGAGGCCCGACAAATTAGAGAGTCTTACCTGACGTCCATACCATAATTGTTCAATACTGCTGCAAGACATGTAGAGCTCAACGAGCTCACCCGGCTGGAAACAAGCCGGCAATGACTTTGAAGGGTAAGCATGCCATTCAAGAAATCGTAACTCGTTTGAAAGATATTCAGGTCCTTCAGAAACATCCACATTGTGAATTTTGAGCAATCTTAGTTTGGTCATTTTTGAGAAGGCTATCTTGCTCCACTGTGCCTCTTTTGCTCTGGGCATGTCCAAGAATATTGTTTCTATCTTTCCCTGTCAACCAAAAGGAAGGATAAGTCAAAATCTATTACAGAGTAGAGATGGATCGAGCATAAATTATGATAAACCCCATGAAATCTTATGGATAATGTTCTGCATCAGCTACTCACTGTGTTGTCCTTCAGTGCATCGCAAACATCCTTGTACTCGTATAGTCTACTCCGGCGTCCAGGCTCTTCGGGGGATTCACGACGAACAATATCTTCACCCATTTGCTGTAATAAATTATGCATCCATATTTCATCTCGTGAGACGCTTATAAGAGATTTCTCCATAAGAGCCTGCATCCCAATATCTGCATGGAATCCACAACTATCGAGTAGCCTTATTATGCGATCTTTTTTCATCCCCTTCAAGAAACAAGCAATATCTAAAAACATTTTCTGCTCTAATACATGGAGGCCATCAAAACTAATGCGAAGCACATCAATAATTTTCCGATCGGGAATGTATTTCATTCTATCAATCGCACTTTTCCATTCACGTATACCTCTTCTATGCAAAAACAAACCTATGACTTCAAGAGCTAATGGAAGGCCATCGGCATAACCCACAACTTGCTCAGACAAACCCCATAAATCTTTGTCAGGTTGGTCTCTTTTGAAAGCTTTCCAGCTAAATAACTTAAGAGCCTCTTCAGCACTTAATTCCTTAATCTTGTATATTCTAGTAACACCATGGCTATCCAAGACACGTGTATCTCTGCTCGTTATGATAATTCGGCTCCCTGGACCAAACGATCCATTCTCTGCAGCCAACATTTGTAACTGTTCTTCATCATCCACATCATCAAGAATAAGAAGAACCTTTTTAAGTCGCAACCTGCGCTTTATCAAGTCAATCCTTCTTGAAGAATCCCGTGTGATTTCTGAAAGAAGTTGTTGCAGTAAACGACTCGGTCCATCTTTCTCGCCAAAAACTTCTCTCACATTTGCTAAGAAGCAACTCCCTTCGAATTTCCAACGAAACCTATCATACATGACTTTTGCAACAGTTGTCTTTCCTATGCCACCCATTCCAGTTATCCCTATAAAGAGAATATCATTTGATTTTTTGTCCATATAATCATTCAATACTTTCAGACGAGAATCTATTCCAATTAATTTTTTGCTAATTGATGGCAAAATTAAGCTTAGTTTGCTTTGTATCCATTCCAAAATCCTTTTAATTGATTGTGACTCATCCCTGCATAAAAGTGGTAAAAACATTACTCATGCAGCGTGCAAAAATCACTTCATAGAGTGACAAAGGGAAAGGAAACATGAAATATTGTTTCTTGAAATATATGGTTGTTAACGAGAAACCACTCAATCAACCTTCCGAGAAAGATAGGTTCCTGAAAATAGCCTCAAGAACAAGGAGAAAAAGGAAAGAATAATTTAAAAAGGATCTAGGATGTCGTGGATGTACAAAATGATCCTTATAATTGCTAGCTTATTGCGCATAGAATAGCACAATCACTAAGAGAAGCATGCACATAAGGAATAAAAAAGAGACATTAAGTTTGGTCTTGACAGACAAAAAAACAAACTCTATCGTATTTTTGCTGACCTCTAAGTTATCTTTTCATTATTTTCCACGAAAAAGTCGAGATCAATTACTTCAACACTTCTCAAATTGCCATGTCAATATATCAATTTATCTTGCAATGATTTGCTTTCATAAATCAAAAAACTTTTTGGATTTTATATTGTTGAATTTTTTTTTTGAAAAAAATATTTGACATATAATCTAATCAAAAACATATCTTATATATTGTCATTTGTAAAGCTCGCCATGAAAACTAAATCACTTACTTATTATTATATGTTGCCACTTGTTAAATTGATGATGAAACCCTCCAAGAATAATGATGTAGATCGTGTATTAATAAAATAAATCTACAAATTAATACTTTAGATCTTGTATTGTTATTGTAATTTGGGATTATTTTGGTATTTAATGAGATACTGCAGATTTATAATCAGAGGAACATATAAAAATAAATAAATAAATAGAGTAAATGCTATTTCTTAAGAAAGTTTGATAAAAATATCTTCCAAGCTCCTAATATAACCCTATTTCTATTTCTTTTTGGAAACATATATTTGTTTGAATATGCTAATAATTTATGCTAGACAACTATACATATCATTATTCTAAATAAATAAATAAAAACTTATATTTCTCACTGAAACAAGACATGGAGTGAGAATAGCAATCTGTGAGAAAGTAATAACTCCTTCCAAAATAAATAAATAAATAAATAAATGTCTCAGTTTAGTTTACCTGTTCCGAACATCCCAACCGGATAGATTGGCCACTGTAGAGAGACAATCACTCCAGCTTTGTACCATGCCCGGATTTTCCGAGAACTTTTCTTGATGCTCAATGAACGCCTTCTTATAATCCCCAGTCTGATTGGCTACCTCCGATGGATCCACATCATAGAAAACTGGCAGAGCAGTGTGCCCCATCTCTTTCATGCACTGAACAATCTTGACAAGCTCATCTAAGCACCATGGTGAAGACGCATAATTTCTTGAAAACACAACGATTGAAAATCTTGATTCTTCGATGGCCTGCCAGAGAGCAGGTTCGATGGTCTTTCCTCTCTCTAGCTCCGTATCATCCATGTATACATCGATGCCTCCTTGCACCAAATTAGAATACAGATGGCCAGTAAAGTTATTCCGCGTGTCTTCGCCTCTGAAACTAAGGAAGACATCATAAATCCATTGGGGAGGAGAATAAGAAGATGAGGTTGCCTTCTGTGTGCTGGTTGAAGCCATGGAAATCGCAGCAGCAATCAGCGAATACTGATTGGTTCCTTCTAGCTTTGACTCCTAATTAACTGGCGTTAGGAGCAGATTAATAGCCTTCTCCTGAGTTCAAACATGAAACAAAAAGTTAGGAGCAAATTCAAGCTGGGACATAATTCTACCTAAGAAACCAAATTTCTACAAGTAATATACGAATATAGTCAAAAGAAAACGCAGGTTTAATCTAACACGCGTTGGACAGCTGGCACCTGGCACCTTCCTAAGCAGAAGTCAGGGTATTGCCTCCGGAGTCAGAAATGAAATGCCCTAGAACTTTCAAATATCATGTTATAGTTTTTTCCTCCAATTTATTTTAATTCATGATTTTTAATGAATTTTCAAGTCAAGCATTTATTTTAAAATAAATCTTCTTGGAAATTCTTGCACCTCTCTCTCTGTATCTCCAGTATGTAGTCGTTGTGAATCATTGTAAAGGTTACATATATTAAAAATATTATAAAAATAAATATCTTTTATTTCTAAAAATTAAGTTAATATATATGTAATTTATAAATAATACAAATAAATTATATTAATCACTTCATATCCAGTATAATTAAAAAATAACTATTTTAAAAAGGACAAGTAAGCAAAAAATCACAAATAGGTAAAATACAAAAATATATAAAAAAATTTCTAAATTAAAAAAATCAAAACTTCTTAAAAAACTAGGTCAGGTCAATCTCCTAACCCATTAACAAAGGGCCTATGGATGGGCCTTAATTTTTTTGTCATCCTAATTCAATTTTTGAAAAAAATAAACGATGCGTCATTTAAAATTCCAAGATTCAGGCCACTATGGTGACTGTAAAATTAAGATGATTGGTTTTTTTCTTATAAGAAACTTGTTAAACCAATCCATAAACTCTAAAGGTGCAAAAAAACTACTTTAAAATTCAAAATCAATATGAAATTCAAAATCTAATTTCTTTTTTCAATCATTTTCAAGGTAAGATAATACATCATTTGAATTCTTCTTATCAAATGCAATTATTTGAAACAAAAATCTATTGTTTTGATGCTTGAAATCGTAGAAACTAAATTTTCCCTCTCTAGGTTAGGATCCGACAAACCTATCTCTCTCCTCTCACTAAAAAAAAGACTAAAAATGATATAAATGAGTTTGGTATTGAAATTATTTTTTCTTACAATTAGAGGGATTAATCACCTAGTAGATAAAAAAGATGCAAGGCTCAAATGTGTTCTTATAAACAAAATTGAAAGGCACTATCTATCTATTTTACACGTGATTTTCAGTTCAGTCCTTTTTATCAATTCAATCTTCTATGCAAAAAACATAAATTTAAGTGTTGATTTGAGCTAATAAGGGTTCATTTTTGTAGAAGAAAAAAAAATATATATATATATATATAAAGCTTATATTGATTTTTTTTTTTAAATCACTACTATAATCCACAATGATATATGAGATGGTGAGTAGGAGGAATAATCATTTTTTGTTCGGTTTTTACTTTTAAAAACAATCAAATCCAAATTTTTATTAATTAAAAAAAATGAAACGAACCGGTTCTAGTTTCAACCGATTCGATTCAGTTCAGTTTTTTTATGTTTAAAACTGAAAAAAACGACACTATTTTTTGGGCTTTGGCGTTGTCTTGCCTTTCTCTTCAACATGGAATTACAATGGTTCTTGACCGCATTATTAGTACGACCTGGAAGCAACTTGGCAATGGTGGTCCATCGATTGCATTCAATGCAGGAGTGCAGACAGCGTCGAAAGAAAATGCAAGTGGAATCTAGCACGCGTTGACTGCTGGGATGTTTAGGTAATTGTAGGCTTTTTTTTCTGCAGAAAACTACAAACACGTCTATTGAATGCGCCGACAGTTTCCTTCCTTACACACACTTCAAGCGGCGCTTGCGGTGGTTAAGAAAATTCGTTCAATGTCTCACAGGATATGCAACTATTTTCCTTACCACATGGTGATGCACCTGTTGTCGCACAATAGCAATACAAGTGACAGTACAATGTAATATATCAAACAATAAATATGTAAATAAAATATGAAAGTATGCGAATGAAGTTTGTTATGAGAATGTATAAGTGTTTTTTTTTTTTAAAAAAAAGTATGTTACGAGAGCATAAATATGATGTGAAAGTATATAAATGAAGTTCATTACACGAACACAAATACGATCTAAGAGTGTGTAAATGAAGTGCACTAAGAGAATTCAAATATGATAATAAAACTCAAGTGGGTCATATTAGTGAAGTCTAATTGTGTAAATTAAAATCGACCACACCAGTGGAGACTAATTTTAGAAATTTAAGCTAGTTGTAGAGAAGGGCTAAAAAAATTTAATTTTTTTTGTTTTAAATAATTTTTTTTAGTGTTTGTAGCTTATTTTGAGATGCTATGTTAAAAATAATTTTTTAAAAATAAAAAATATTATTTTAAAGCCTTTTAAATATAAATTACTTTAAAAAACAATAGTAATCATACTCTCAACAACCCTCTAAATTATCAAAATTAATCAATAGGTGCAGATTTGATGTAAGCACATGCCACTAATGTAAACCTCCAACCTCAAAGTATAAACCAATATAAGTGGAGTAAATTGAGATTAAAAAATAATAATTTATAATAATCCAAAGGAAATCTCTTATGATTTTGGGGAGAGATTCCTCAATAAATTATTTAAAAATACCAAATATATAAATTAATAAATGGATACACAAACAAAATTATTTGTTGGCTAATTATGCAAAATCTTATGATAGTTTGCGTAAAACGCATTTGACTAAAAAACAATAAACTGGAAAATGAAATAAACTATTTTTATTTTGCGTGGAGTTTCCTAGAATATTATAATGTGATTTGGAAGGAAAAGAGGAAATAGTTGTACGTGATAAATACTAACAACCAGATATTATAAGGAGTGGGAAAATCATAAATAAGATAAAAAAACAAATATTCCTCTCTCCACTACCTAACATGGTCGACACCATTAATAGGAGATGAAGCTCAAAATTTCTCAGAAACAAAAAAAGAAATCCTCTCCTCTTCTCTCTTTCTTTCAAAGTTGGATAAAACTTGTTTGAGATTGTTGTTGATTTCATCTAAAAAGTATCGAAATAATGTTATTTTATTATTTTAAAAAAATTGTTTTTGATATTAGTATATCAAAATGATCTTAAAACACCGTAAAAACTTAATTTAAATTAAAAAAAATATAATGTTTTTCAAAAAAACTTTTAAAACACAACACAAAACAAGTATATGAAATAACGGTGCATCAGAAGAAAATAGAAGTCACGTCAACATTAATAATCAGTTTTTCAAATTGGTAAATTCATTTGATTTTTATCAAAATCAATTTTTAAGTAATAATTCATTGTAAATAAAAAAGAATAAAAATTACATATATTAAATTAGCAAGTCCTATTATCATCAAACTAAAATTTGAATTATAACTCAGCTAACATTAGATGGATTGGATGAAATAAAATTTTATTGTTAACAAAAACAAATAATGGATTGGATGCGAGCTCACTAATTTAACACCTAATGTTACCTATTAGATGAATTTGACAAAAATCATACAAGATACATAACAAGTTGGAAAATCATTAACTAAAATTAAAACTTTTTGACAAACACCTTTCTGAATAAAATAATTACTAATTTTAAATGATTCAATTATGTGAAGTAATTCATCATAAAGTACATTAACAAGTTGTATAAATTATTATGAAAAAACAGAGATTATATAATCATCACATAAATCTAAGCAAATAGTTGTATTTTACTCTATTCGGTCTTCTAGGTGTTTTGTATATACAAAAAAAAAAAACCGAGGAATAAAAACAATTTCAAAATTATTAGCTAGGAGTACGTGCCTTATCGTTTGCTATTAAAAAATAAAACATGAGAAAGTAGAAACCCATCTCAAAGGATGATGAATTTCTATCGTAGATTCACAATCATAGAAAATATATACAAGAGAAAAACAAATTATTATTATTATTATTATTATTATTATTAATTAATAATAATAATAATAATAATACAATTAAAAAAACATTAGGTGAACACATTGAATACGAACAGCATAAAGTTTTTTCCTTAATTTTTTCTTTTTTTATTTGACACATTTTGATTTTATCTTTTCTTTGTTTGATACATTTGTATTAGGTTGATTTAGTTTAGACTTAATGATTTGTTTTAGCTAGCTTGATCTGTCTCCTGACTTTTCATTTCATTTCAATTTTATAATTTTAAATTCAGGTTTGCCTTGGTGGTTTATTTTAGTTGACTTGGTATATGGTTTTAAAGGTGTGGGGAAACAAGTTAGAGAATGTGTTGATACTTGATTTGACAAATTCAAAGTTGTTTTTATTGATTGAATCCTTCCAAAAAAAATTCATTTGAATTTGTCAGTTTGATACTTTTATATGAGGTTGATTTAGGGTAGAACTTGGTTATTTGTTTAGTTTGGCTTTATATTGGATCCTCGTGATGTCATGAAACAAATTTGATGCTTGATTGAAGCTCAATTTGGAAAAGTTAAATTAAATTTTATTTTTTTCTCGATTAAATCCTTTTATGGATAATTTAACAAGTAATTGATAAAATTTATAATAGAAAAAAAAAAAGAGAATTAAAATGAAAAGACAAAGAAACCTCATGACCAATCTAAAATTTATGCAAGAAATCACTTTATTTAAAAAAATATATATATTTTTTGTTGATGTTTCAGTTCTTAAATTTAGAGGGGAGGAATAACCTCGTTGGAAAACAAAGAAGAAAAAAGAAAGTTGTTGATAAGCAGTATTTTAGCAATAAAAGTTGACAAATTTGTATTTATTTTATTTAATTAAGAGCTAGAGATAAATATATATATGTGTGTGTGTGTGTTTTCAATGAAGTGAAATCATTTTTTTCTAATAATATAAATTATTATTATATAATTACATAAAAAATATTTAAATAACTTTTCGGAACATGACATGAGATAATTTAATATGTATTTTATTTTAGTTTTTCAATTAATGATCACTAAATATTTTATTATTATTTATTAATGTATATATGTGTGTGTGTGTATTATTAAATATATGTATAAACAACATTAACAATTAATATAATACAAACAAATTGCTTCATTTCGCAACGGGAAGATAATTTGCTTTAAGCAAAATAGACCTGGATACCAGGTAGCCACCGCTGCACACGTGTCAAAGGATAAAAGGACAACGCCCGCTTGAGTTACTGGCGTCACGACAACTTCTTTTCTTTTTCTTTTCTGTCGAATAAAACGTCAACGCTCGCACCCGCCAACCAGGTGGGGTTCAGAGGAGCAAAGATTTCCGCACATTGCAAGGACTGTAGCGCTTACGTGGTCTTAATTGATCGGTCCACCAATGAAATTATAATTAATGTTGTTTAGAGTCAGATTTTGAATTATGGCACCAAACGTTATTCCAAATACAAATCTTGGAAGGGGTAGAGATTGTGCGAGAGGATTTTTCCTTTATCATGCAGTTTAATTAAGGTTCAGTTGACCTTTCCATTGAAATAATATATATTTAATTATATAACAATATATTTTGTAAATAAATACGCCTTCTTAGTTATATTTTGTAAAAATATGAAGAAAAAGGAGGAAAGAATAAAATCTTGTATATTGAAATCATATATTCCTCTTTACAGTGAGAGTTTAAATATAAAAACAGAATAGGAAAAAATACTAATTACAGACTTGTATTTTGATTAGACTTCTAGTTTCCTAATCCAGCAAGGCTTCTGCGAGAGCTTTCCTTGTAACACCAGGACTTCTTGTGTTACACGTTTCCAATCGGTCGACCGGTTCAGTTGTATCTTCCAACCGGTCGACCGGTTCACCTTCATCACCACAGATTCAATACTCCCCCTCAAGCGGGATCAAGGGGATCAATTGATCCAAGCTTGGATAATAATTGTTGAAATTGAACCGACGGCAGAACCTTGGTAAATATATCCGCTAGTTGATCATGACTGCGAATATAGGAGGGTTTAATTATCTGCTGCTGAACTTGTTGACGAATAAAGTGGCAGTCAACCTCAATGTGTTTTGTTCTTTCATGAAACACGGGATTGGCTACAATATGCATGGCTGCTTGATTGTCGCAAAACAACGTCATTGGAGTTTTACTGGTAATTCCCATATCAAGAAGCAGGCTTTTAAGCCAAATTAGTTCACACGCAGCTGATGCCATGGCACGGTACTCGGCTTCAGCACTAGATCGTGCAACAACGTGTTGTTTTTTGCTACGCCAGGAGATCAAATTACCACCAACAAAAACGCAGAACCCAGTTGTTGATTTGCGATCAAGCGCATTACCAGCCCAATCAGAATCACTGTAACCAGTGATTTGAGTATGACCATTATTAGTCATCACTATACCTCGACCAGCTGAGCCTTTTAGATAGCGCATAATTCTTTTGACGAGATTTAAGTGGAAAACTGTAGGAGCATGCATAAATTGGCTAACAAGGCTTACCGCGTAAGTAATATCGGGTCGAGTTATCGTCAAATATATCAATCGGCCCACAAGGTGCTGATAGTAAGTAATAGACCGGAGAGGTTCACTGGTGGTGTCAAGCTTCAATTTACTGTCCAATGGGGTAGACGCAGGTTTAGCATCCATCATTTCCGCGTCTTTAAGCAAGTCGAGAATGTACTTGCGTTGATTGAGAAACAACCCTTTGTGTGAAGAAGCCATCTCGATCCCAAGGAAATATTTTAAGTTACCGAGATCAGTAATGGGAAAATGTTGCTGCAGAGTAGTTTTGAGGCGAGCAATTGACGTGCCATCATTTCCCACAATGATGAGGTCATCAACATATATAAGGACCATGAGTTTGATCTCTGGTACAAGATGCATAAATAAACTGGAGTCCGCATTACTTCGAGTGAATCCAATTTTTCCAAGAACAGCACTTAATTCTGCATGCCACGCACGAGGAGATTGCTTTAACCCGTAAATGAATTTGTGAAGACGACAGGCTAGGCTAGAATCTGAACTTTGAGGATAACCAGGAGGCAATCTCATGTAAACTTCTTCTTCAAGATTTCCATGTAGAAATGCATTTTTGATGTCCATTTGACACATCATCCACCCGTTATTAACAGCCACCGAGAGCAAAACACGAATTGTGTTCATTTTTGCGACGGGTGCGAAGGTTTCTTTGTAGTCCACCCCAAAAGTCTGAGTATATCCCTGAGCTACAAGGCGAGCTTTATATCTTTCAATTGTGCCGTCAGATTTGAATTTGGTCTTGTATACCCAGCGACTTCCCACTGCATGCTTATCCTTGGGAAGTTTAACTATACTCCAGGTTTTATTTTGATCAAGGGCCTGCAACTCTTCATTCATAGCCTGTCTCCATTCTTCCTGCGAATTTGCTTCCTGAAAATTACGGGGTTCATGCACACTGGATATTGAATTAAGAAAGGCAACATGTGAATGTGACAATTTTTGATATGTAAGATAGTTAGAGATGGGATGCTTTGCTGCATAAGTAATAAAGTCCTGTAACCGTGTTGGGGGAACACGATTTCTGTGTGGATTTCGTCGTGGCTGTTATGCTTCCACCTCAGTATTCATATCAGGATAAGTGGCAGATGTTTCCAAGCGGTCGACCGGTTCAGTTTGGTCTTCCAACCGGTCGACCGGTTCACACCTCTCATTGGAAGATATATCATAGGAGCCTTGATCATTCTCTGCTGCGTGTGCAAGATCAGAATCCAGATTAGCTTCAGTAGTAGGTCTGTCTAGAGGGACAGGAGAGCTCGCAGCAGGAGAAGAGAGGATGTCAGGAGCTGCAACAGTAGGCAATATGCTTGGAGGAGAAATCATGTCGATAGGAGCTGGACTTGGCAGGGGAAATAACTCTGTCAATTCATGATGATGATCAGAAGAGAAATATGGGCAGCTTTCTTCAAATTTAACATCTCTCGATATAAATAATCTTCTAGATGGAGGATGGTAGCATTTATATCCCTTCTTTGTTGAAGAGTATCCCAGGAAGACACATTTAGCAGCCCTTGGATCAAGTTTGTCTCGATGTTGTGTTTGAAGATGCACAAAACATATGCACCCGAACACTCGTAGGTGAGACAAATCTGGTTTTTTCTGCTGCAAAACTTCAAGAGGTGACAGAAAAGATAAAATTCGGCTAGGTAGCCGATTAATTAGATAGGCAGCAGATAAAACCCCATGAGACCAAAACTTTTTAGGAACATGCATTTGTATCATTAAGGATCTTGTTTTTTCCAAGAGGTCTCTATTTTTTCGTTCAGCTATCCCATTTTGTTGGGGAGTTCCAACACAGCTTAACTGATGTAAAATGCCATGAGTAGCTAGATAGTGTGTCATGTTTTTTGGACAAGTATTCGGGTGCCATTGTCGGATCGAAGAGTCTTAATTTTTTTGCAGAAAAATTGAGTCATGATCATGTTATGAAAATTCTGAAAAAACATCCATAACTTCACTCTTATGTTTTAACAAATAAATCCATGTAACACGGGAGAAGTCATCTACAAATGAAACAAAAAACTTGTAGCCATCAATTGACTCAAGAACAGGTCCCCGGATATCCCGAGTGGACAATGTCAAAAGACTTAGTAGCTCTAGATGATGAAGACGGAAAGGAAGTCCGGTGGATTTTGACGGATGACATGTATCACATGCAACACTATTAATCTCCAAGTGAGGCATTAGCTTTGTGAGAACATTGTCCGAGGGATGAGCTAGGCGTTGATGCCATAGATAATGCTCTGTCGAATAGAAGAAAAAAAAAGCAGAGGAAATAGAGGAAAAAAACGGATGGATGTTTGTTATCTTTGAGGAAGACTTGGCAGGGTAGTATAATCCTTGAAGAAAAAAAACCTTCACCGATCGTCTTCTTGGTGGCGAGGTCTCGAAAAAATAACTTCGATGAGCATCAATTATAACTTCGGCAATTTAGTGTTCGAGTAATTCTCCCAATGGAGAGTAGCTGAAAAGGAAAGGAGGGAACATATAAGACTAGAGAAGCGGTTTTAAGAGACAAGATGTTAGCCTTTCCTTGTCCTTTGACGAGAGGCTTGATTTCCATTTACAGACGACATGTGTGTTGGGGAAGAGACTTCTTGAAATCATATATATTACTCAATTTATTTGTGATATGATCGGTGGCTTTTTGAGTCTATGATCCAAAAAATTATGTACACTACTAGCAACTAAGGCAATTTTAAATCGCGGTTAAAATACCTTCCGAATTTTCCTTGGCGGGAATTGGTGAGGAAGTTGGCAAATTTTCCAATCAGTTCTTCAGTACTGGAGACTGAGGTTGATGCTGAGCAGCTCGTGTCACCTTTTTCTTTAAGATAAGAAGAAAACTACTCGAGAATGGGCTCGTTGGATTGGTGAAAAAATTTTCAGCGGCGGCGATCATATTAGCCTTGGGCTCATAGTCTTCAGAGAATTTTGCAGCAGCAGTCATATGAGCCTTGGGCTCATAAAATTTCTTCCCTTTATCAAAGTTCGGCTTTAGCTCTGGATGGAGGATCCAGCATCTTCCAACAGAGTGACCAACGTTGTGACAGTGGTGGCATTTTAACTCAGGTTTTTTTCCTTTGTAAGATCTGTCATATCTATTTGTTGCATAGGCACGAGATTCTGCTACTGGAATTTTTAGATTTGAGCACATAACCTTTCTGCGAGCTTCTTCTCGTTGGATAGTTGCGCACACACTGGTGAGTGATGGTAGGTCTGGATTCATAAGGATTCTGCTGCGAAGATCTTCGTAGTCTCCACCAAGACTTGCTAACAGTTGAAAGATCTTGTCCTCTTCATCTCGTTTTTTTAATTCCTTTGCATCAGTAGTGAGGGGACGATAAAGAGCTAATTCATTCCACATACCTTTCATAATTCCAAGCAATTGCACATAAGGTCTGCCATCTTGCTGTAAATTCGCAAGGTCCCTTTTGATCTGGAAAATGCGAGAAGCATTATTTTGATTCCAATACATCTCCTTTACTGATTCCCATAATTCTAAGGAAGATTCAGAATAGCTAAAGATCTCTGCAACTTGATTTTCCATGGAATTGAGCAGCCATGACATGACAAGTTGATCTTTGCATTGCCAAGCTTCGTAGTCTTTTGAAGAAGGCTCAACTGGTTTAATATGGCCATTAATGTAGCCAATCTTAGATCTTCCACCAAGAGCAATTGTAACAGCCCTTGACCAAGGAAGATAATTATATTCGTTCAACAGAACTGATCCTAGACGCTGATTTGGATTTGGCTCCCCTTCCATAACGCTAGGTAGTTTGTGAGTGCTGTCAGCACCATCACTTTTGAGCAAGTCTTCCATAGAAAAACCCCTTTAATTTTTGTGTGAATTTTTTGTTTTTTTGAACAATCAATTGAGCACCTGCTCTGATACCATGAAGAAAAAGGAGGAAAGAATAAAATCTTGTATATTGAAATCATATATTCCTCTTTACAGTGAGAGTTTAAATATAAAAACAGAATAGGAAAAAATACTAATTACAGACTTGTATTTTGATTAGACTTCTAGTTTCCTAATCCAGCAAGGCTTCTGCGAGAGCTTTCCTTGTAACACCAGGACTTCTTGTGTTACACGTTTCCAATTGGTCGACCGGTTCAGTTGTATCTTCCAACCGGTCGACCGGTTCACCTTCATCACCACAGATTCAATAAAATATTATTAAACCCAACCTAAAACCTAATTCGATATGTGAGTGTGTGTTATTATATTATTTTATGTTGAATAATAACTAATAATAACAAGTAAATTTTCACGAGAACCCTTAACAAAAGTATTAAGGATTTAAATCTGCTCAAACCTATGTGTTCGATTCAGCAAATCTTTGAAGTAGTTAAGATATGTCATATGAAGACAACTCCACTTAGATGCTCATGGATGGATTGTTTTTGTCCGCATAGTTAAATCGAATGATACAACGATTACTATTTATTTAACTCTGGTGTGCACTTGCCTTTTTTAAAATTCCAAGGCACTTGTTGATCATCCATTCCAATTATCTTGATTAGAACTTTTCTTGCTTAATATAATGTAGTGCCATCCTTTCATAGGAAAACGGAATTTTTGTTGGTAGAAGTTTTCTGATACCCGATTACTTGATGTATTAAGACTGTTATAACCCAAAACACATGCAGGTTGACAAGGGTGGGTCCACATAGGAGAGCATGTAAAATATTATAAATTCGTCTACATCTAATTTTTTCTTGGCCATTTAAACTCTGTAATTCACTGACCCCATATTCAATTCGCGAGGAGTTCTTCTGTATCATTGTGTTCTTAATTCCAATAGCTGTCATTGCTGTTACTAGTAATTTTGATTGAGGATCACCACAAAGTTGTTGAGAAACTCTATATTTCCTTCCTTCTTTCTCTCTCTCTCTCTCTCAATTTGACACCAGTTATCGATAGTTTCCAGTCATAACCAAAGAAAAGTTGCTTTTTAAGAAAAATACTTGAATTGATTAGAACATTTTGTTGTTCTTCACTGCCCAGAAATAGCTAAGAATAAAGCAGAGTGAAATAACTCAAAACTGTGTATTATTGAAGTCATAAGACTGAGGCTTTATAATAGCCATTACAAAACAAACATGCAAAAATTTAAGGGATCACACATCACGTGATCTGCAAATAACAAGAAAATCAAATCCAAACTGAAATCCTGAGAATCAGGACATTATTGACCAATTAAACAATGACTGAGACTAAATCAATAACAATACCAACAAATCCTCCCTTAAACTGCACTGCAATTATGCAGTCAGTTTACATTTAGCCTTGGACGAACTCCAAGCAGCTCTCTTAGTCTTACGAATGTCTCGAGTGTTAAGGGCTTCGTCATAATATCTGTCAATTGATGTTTAGAACCACAGAATTCTAACTTGACAGTTCCTTCCATTGTTAGATCACGAAGAAAGTGAAATCTGACATCGATGTGCTTGCTTCTCCCATGAATAACAGGATTCTTTGATAATTTAATAGTAGAACTATTATCACAAAGTATATCAGTGCATTTATTTTCTTCAACCCCGAGTGCATCAAGAATTTTACGCATCCATATGCTTTGACAAGCACAAGCAGCTGCGGCTATGAATTTTGCCTCAGTGGTGGAAAGGGTGACGACTGGTTGCTTCTTGGAAGACCATGCAACTGCACCTGAGCTGATCAAGAAGGCATACCCTGATGTGCTTTTTCGATCTTCAACATCACCTGCATAGTCACTATCTGTGTAGGCTGTCAGCTTTTCTTCTCCACCTCTTTTGTAGAAAATCCTGAGCTTAGTGGTTCCTTTTATGTAGTGAAGAACTCTTTTTATCATCTGTTGATGTAAATCAGTTGGCCTTTCCATGAAACTACTAATTACACTCACCACAAATGCTAAATCTGGTCTGGTGGCAGTCAAGTACATGAGACTCCCCACCATTTGTTTGTATATTGTTGCATCAATACTTATTCCATCTTCATCCTTGACAGCCTTGAAGCCAGGTACCATCGGGTTTTTTACTGCATTGCAGTTTATCATGCCAAATCTTTCAAGCACCTCATTAGCATATTTTCTTTGATTTATGAAAATCCCTTCATTGGTTTGCATGACTTCTACACCGAGAAAGTACTTCATTTTTCCAAGATTGGACATGTCAAACTCCAGTTTCAAAGAGTTCTTGAATTTGTCGAACATTGCTGCATCGTTACCTGTGAAGATAAGATCGTCAACATACACACTTACAATGATACATTTTCCTTCTAGTGTTTTCGTGAACAAGGTATATTCACTTGGGCATCTTTCAAAACCTTCTTTGATAAAATAGGACTCAAGTTTGTTGTACCAAGCTCGGGGAGCTTGCTTGAGTCCATATAGGGCCTTCTTAAGTCTGTATACTTTGTCTTCTTTTCCATTAACTTCATAACCTCTTGGTTGCTCGATGAACACTACTTCGGTCAGCTCCCCATGCAAGAATGCGCTCTTCACATCAAGCTGATATACATCCCATCCTCTGCAAGCAGCAAGTACAAGGATCATACGGATAGTATCCCATCGTGCTACTGAGTCGCGAAGACTTCGATGTAATCAACACCAAATTTCTGTGAGAACCCTTTCGCCACAAGCCTTGCTTTGAGTTTAGCAACTTTCCCATTTTCATCAAGCTTGGTCTTGAAGATCCATTTTACACCAATCTTTTTGGCTCAGCTGGAAGTGTGGTCAGTTCCCATGTTCCATTCTTTTCAATGGATTTAATTTCCAAATCCATAACTTCTCTCCACTTTGAGCTTCTGACAGCATCTTCGAATGAAATTGGCTCATTTGAGGCTGTAAACAACACAAAATTGATTAATTCATCACTTTCAGATAAATCATCACCACTGACATAATCCTGAAAATAACTTGGTGCCCTTCTAATCCTCCCTTGAACTGGACTGTGAAGCTCTTCATTAAGTGGCAGACCAGTGTCTGAATTTTCCACTTGGTGTTCACCTTGTTGTTGTCTTTCTTCACTGTTCTCCATTATCAGCTCATCTCCCCTGTTTGCACAATGATCATTTTCCATTATCAGCTCATCTCCCCTGTTTGGATGATGATCACAGTCTGTCAGTTCATCTCCTTTGTCTTCATAAGCACAATCAGTCAGTTCATCTCCCCATTCAAGTGTCAAGCTCCCATTTTTTGCAGTTCCACTCCATTCCCATTGTTTATTTTCTTCAAACACCACATCTTTGCTCACAATAATTTTACTTGACACTGGATCATACATTCTGTAGGCTTTAGATTCCTGACTCACCCCCAAGAACACACATAGATGACTTTTATCATCAAGTTTTTGCCTGTGTTGGTTAGGAACATGAATATGACCAATGCAACCGAACACTTTGAAGTGTTCTACAGAGGGGGTAAGTCCAGACCAAGCCTCTTCTGGTGTTTTATCTTTCACAGCAAGGGTTGGACATCGATTGAGCAAATAGACTACCCAATTTACAGCTTCGGGCCAGAATTCTTTGGGTACTTGTTTCTCAGTTAACATGCAACGCACCATATTCATAAGTGTGCGATTTTTTCCTCTCGGGCACCCCATTTTGTTGGGGTGTATGCTGCTGTAAGTTGTCTGTGAATCCCATTAATACTGCAATACTCACTAAAACCACCAGAGGTGAACTCCCCACCTCGATCAGCTCGCAGACAAATTATGGCATGTTTAGACTCTTTTTCAACAAGGTTTCTGAATTTTATGAACATGGCAAGAGTTTCTGATTTAGGGTTCAACAAATAAGTCCACAACTTCCAGCTATAATCATCAGTAAACGTGAGTATGTACCTCTTATGACTGTGGGATTCTGGTGTAATAGGCCCGCATAAATCAGCATGTATGAGTTGCAGCTTTTGTGTGGCTCTCCACATACTTCTCTTAGGAATAGTTTCCCTGTATTGCTTTTCTGTCATACACGTTGGACATACACTTGATGAATCACTGAGAGGAGGCATACCTGTCACCATGCTCTTACGAGACAGGGTGCTCAATCCTTTGAAGTGTAGATGTCCATATCTACGGTGCCACAAGTCAGTCTGGCTCTCAGTTGTGGCTTTGAAACATGCAGAAACAGGTTCTTGAGATTGTATTCTTTCTGCTAGGAAAATGAACATGCGGTTTGCTGACATTCTGGTCTGCATAATGAGCCCTCGTTCATGGTGATAAATTCTGCATTCCTCATGCTGAATCAGAATACCCAGATTGTGTTCTTGTAGCTGACCAATGCTGAGAATATTGTTCTTAAGATCAGGTAAGTAAAACACATCATTAATCACCTGACTTGTGCCATTGACACGAAACTTGATGTTTCCTTTCCCCATCATTGCCATTTTCGTGTCATTGCCAAGTTTCACAACCTGTCGAAAAGACTCATCAAGATGAATAAACCAATGTTTATCTCCATTCATATGATTGCTGCACCCAGAGTCCAGAAACCACATTGTTCCCTTAGGATTATCCAATTCTGTTTGAGCCATCAACAGTAGTTCTTCCTCTGTATTTATCTCAGCAAAGTGAGCTCCTTTTTCCCAGCTAGGACATTCATACTGATAATGTCCTAGCTTGTGGCATTTGTAGCATTCTACAAGTGATTTATTAAATCCTTGTCTTCCCCTACCTCTTCCACGACCGCGTGATGCAAGCCTACCACCTCTGCCTCTTCCTCCTACATAAGTGATATTCAGAGCTTGTTCATCACCATAAGAGTGACGATTTAGTCTTTGTTCATGAACAAGTAGACTGCTCTGTAGCTCATCGATGGTAAGTACACTTAGATCGTTTGACTCTTCAACTGAACAAACCACATAATCGAATCGAGATGTCAAGGATCTTAGAATTTTTTCAATGACCATGACCTGATCTATCTTCTCACCATGAATCTTCATTTTATTCATGATGGTTAGGGTTCGAGCAAAGTACTCGTCCACTTTCTCTCCTTCCTTTATCTGCAAAACCTCAAATTCTCGTCTTAAAGCTTGCAATTGTGCTCTTTTGACTCGTGTAGACCCCTGATATTTATGCTTCATAGAGTCCCAGATACTCTTAGCACTGCTTTTATCAAGGATTGTTTCCATAATCATGTGATCGATAGCTTGAAACAGGTAGTTCTTCACTCGCAAATCTTTGAGGTGAAGCTGTTTTTGTGCATCTGTCGTCACAAAGCTATCATCCACTGGTGGAATCCCAGTTTCCACCATCTCCCAATATTCATTAGATCGAAGGAGATTCTCCATGCGCATGGCCCAGTGGTCATAGTAACCATCGAATTGAGGAATAACTGCTTGGACATATTTGTCTGTTGCCATCTCCGAACCCATCTCACTCTCTTTTTCTCACGTGTTTCTCTCACAATTTCATTCTGTCACTCGTGTGTTTCTCTCATAATTTTGTACTCACTTATCTCGTGTTTCACTCACCAATGTTTCACTCTTGTATTTCAGTATGGGATTGCAAACCTAGGATTTTAATCAGGTTCCTGTTGGTGCAGGCTTTGATACCAAATGTTGTTCTTCACTGCCCAGAAGAACTGCCCAGAAATAGCTAAGAATAAAGCAGAGTGAAATAACTCAAAACTGTGTATTATTGAAGTCATAAGACTGAGGCTTTATAATAGCCATTACAAAACAAACATGCAGAAATTTAAGGGATCACACATCACGTGATCTGCAAATAACAAGAAAATCAAATCCAAACTGAAATCCTGAGAATCAGGACATTATTGACCAATTAAACAATGACGGAGACTAAATCAATAACAATACCAACACATTTGCTATAGAATTCATCAAACCACTCTTTCTCCATATTTTCTAAATTCAGTAAACCATCAAGTCAAAATAAATAATTGGAAGATGGTTGACTTTTGTAAAGCAAAATCTCAACTTAAATCAAAGACTAATTCAAGGATTTAAGTAAAAAAGCAGTCCAACCAAAACAATTTTCAATTGATTGCAATTTTTCTCTGGGTCAAGCGTCAAAAACCAACTTAAATCATCTGTTGTTAACACTCTTAGTTTAGTATGGAAAATGTATAAGTTGCTTGAGGCCAACTGACAGTGGTTCACCTATAAGAAATATCTTTAAAGATTGAAATGGAGAATTAATGATACAAAACAACTGATAGTTTTTATGTAATTCAACAAATAAAAAAAATCCAAACTGATATGGATAGAATGCTAGAATAAAGCTGAATGTGGGTGTTTGCCTCCTTGGCTGATTCTACACATTAATCGAGTCGGATAAGTCAGTATAGTCTGGAATGGCTCGTGTTATCAAAGATGATGATTTTGAAGTTGGATCTGTTATGTGTTTTCTTTAAGTTGGCTCGTGTTATCCACTGAGGATATCAATGACTTGCATCCTGTTTAGCTTACATGATACCCTTGTACAAATAGATTATGAAAGAACCCCATGCTTCTGATCACCTCCCCATCTCCCTGTCTCTTTCTCTTTCTTGATGCTCACTTGTGTGTGTGTATGGTGTGCTAAACATGGAATCTCCAATAGAAAGTGTGTGCACATGAAAGTAAAGAAGTTCCTTAGTGCAAAATAGGGGGAAATGGGAGTGTCTGGCTGGTGGTCTAATAAGAGGGAGTGGTTAGCATTTACTTTTTTATTTGAACATCTTGTTTACTTAGAGAAAGGTGTTTTCTTGAACCAGCCTCATGTCAAGTTCTGCACATGGAATTGATAATTTTTAAGAAATCTTGTGGATTGCTTATGTTTCTCCAAAAGCTTAAGTTGCTGGCTTTATTTTGCTTCATTCATTCATTTAATATATATATTAAAACAGCGTTTTATGGCAACTCCCAAATAGCTCCTAACCATTAATCCTTTCAGGCTAGATGATAAACCCTCTCCTAAGTCCTTCCTATTGCACCCTAGGTTATTTATGTGTAGCACTATCATTGGATTGAGCATGTCCCCTAAACTATCAATACTTATTAATTGTCTGTGGCTTTAAGCTAGCGTTAGGAATCCCTAGCTCATCATCCTCAAAATACATTCCTTTTTAAAATTTATTGCTGTAGACACAATTTTGTGCACCTGAAATTAAACAAGCACACGTGTACAAATATATGATTTTATTAAATATATGAATGGGTGCAATCTCTACGTAATATATTCTATCAAAAGAATATGGCAATCCTCTGATTCTTCCCTTGGATTTGATGTATGGTGACTTGATTTATTTGAGTAATCAAGCTAAGATTTGTGCTTTGCAAGATCGCGAATTTGGGCGTGTATTGCGAAGCGAGATGTTGTGATTTGATGCTTTGAAGAGTACCTTGATTTGTCTTCAAAGTGTTGTTCAAGAACTCTTATGGGGCGTTTTGGCTTGATCCAACAGAGCTTCGTTCTTTGTAGACTTCAAGCGTAGATGAAGGAGGCTTGAGAACTCTTTGAGAGAGAGCTTCCTTGCTTGAAGAGCTTATCTTGAAGAAAATTTGTATCTCCAAGAATCCAATCCCCTTGCCTTTAGGTTGAGGCCCTCTATTTATACAGATCTGTAGGGGCTCTCAGGTCCTTTTTCCAATGCCACATGGCATAATTTTATTGGTTGGTCTTTATTGATGGAATCTTGCCTTTATGACCGTCTTTATTGATGAAATCTTGCCTTTATGACGAGATATCTTGAATATCTCATCTCAAGTGTCAACTTTTCATTGGTCAAGAAATATTTGAAGGCTCAAATATTTATTGACGGAATCTTGCCTTTATGTCCTTCTTTATTGACGAAATCTTGCCTTTATGACGAGATATCTTGAATATCTCATCTCAAGTGTCAACTTTTCCTTGGCCAAGAAATATTTGAAGGCTCAAATATTTATTGATGGAATCTTGCCTTTATGTCCGTCTTTATTGACGGAATCTTGCCTTTATGACAAGATATCTTGAATATCTCATCTCAAGTGTCAACTTTTCATTGGCCAGGAAATATTTGAAGGCTCATTTGTTTTCCATGTCATTTATTTCAATTTTATTTTATCCTTTATTTTAAAGAATAAAATAACACATGGTGAAATTTGATTGGTGGAAAATTTGTGTTTCTACAGATGCCCCCTCGAGACAAGTTCACTTACTTTTGGAATAAGTGGTCATGTCTCGAAAAATATGGTTGTGAGGGTTTTATATTTCCGACTAAAATTTGATTTGATCATATTAGATTTTCACAACAAGCAATAAATCTTATTGTGAAAATAAAATATGATAATCAAAAATTGAAAATTTATGGATCGATCTTGATTGAGATTTATCAGATCAAATGATAGAATATTCAGGTCCAATTGTTCATTTGAAACTGCTGCATATGCAGGACCAAACAAAATTTATTTTTATACCCGAATAGCAACCCACACTTTGACCGGCTGCATGAATTTTTCTTCTCACTGAAAATGGTCACTGTAACATCTTGTTTTAAAGATCTCGTTATTCTGCATCCAATAACTCAATCTGTTTGTGATTCCGAGTATTCAGGATGAAGTTTATTTAGCGGCTTTTCTTTCATGTTGGCTATGCAAATTTGTATTTCCTAGCAAGGATGTTGGTTTTATTCGTCCTAGTACTTTCAAAGTAGTATCCATGATGGCAGCTGGAAGGCAATTCTCTCTTGCGATACCAGTTCTAGCAAGTATCTTCAAAGGTCTAAAGGAAGTCCAATCTGCATTAAGTGTGGCCGCACGAGACATCCCTTTTCCTATTCATTTTCTCAGCGGTTGGCTTGTAGAAAAATTTGGCACCCATCAAACAACAATTAGCCCTACCAAGTTAGTTGGGATGACAAAATATGCCGGCGTGGGGTTGGCAAAACATTTCAATGAATCTCAAGCTCATGCTCTTTTCAGAGATCCCAAGAGAGTCATATTTCCTGCATTACTTCCCCTGACTAAAGTTGGGGTCTTATATGATGATGGCAACTTGTCAATCCTCGAGAGTGACTACTTTATGTGTATTCGATCCGGCTATTTGACTCTTTGTTATGATGATACTTTTATTATTGAATCTTACTGTCCTGATAGATTCAGTAGACAATTTGGGTTTTGCCAACATATTCCCCGTGACTTTGGAGGGAGAACTGGGGTCCCAACCTTGGAGGATGTACCTCAACTTTGGCACAGCTTTACCAAACTCAAAACTCATTCCTAGTGCAAGCTCCCGTTGCCCCCAAATGATAAACTTCCTTTGGTAACTAAACGTTACATGGATTGGTGGACTCCGAGGTGGTCCAAAGTCTGTTCTCTAGAGATGAAGATCATTCTTAAAAGTCCTGCTAATGTTGCCCTAGTATCACGAAGGACAAAAGAAAAGAAGAATGACCCTCTCTTAACCAAAAGGAAACGATCTTCTCCTACCTATAAAAGAGACAAGTGGGTAGTTGATGTTGATTCAGGCAAGGAAGATAGTACTCGAGCATCTGCCCACATAAATAGGACACCACTTGTGATTCCTAGTGTAAAGAGAGTGAGTACTTCAAAAGATCATCTTAATAAGAAATCTTCTAACTCCTCAGGGGCAAAGGAAAGGAGTGCACAATCCTTTTCTCCATAATTGGTAAATAAATACTCGTTTCCCTTTTTTATGTGCCTTATTAATTCCCTTTTTTTTTATTGAGATGCTCATAAGGATATGCATGTAGCAGGAGGAGGAAGATAATGTTGAAGCAATCTTAAATGTTGAGGACAGTGAGCATGAAAACAGAGATCATCATTGGAAACGTTTAAAACGTACCAAAAAAAAATTCAATCCTTGCAGCTCGGGTTTTCTTCACGGAGTCCCTAGTGCATCAATCATGCCAGACAATATTGATGAACTGGTTTGACACTTTTTTTTTTCAATTCATGTTATTTGTCATATATTAACCCCCCCCCCTTTTTTCAGCTTGGTCAACAAGACTTGGGGAATGACTTTGATATGTATATTGGGCCAGAAATGAGTGTTGCTTCTGCTGCTAGCCCTAACCCTTTCAATATTTTAGTTGTTGGGATTGGAAACTCTCAGCCTTCATTCAGTTTATCACATGAGCAGCCTAATCCACCTCAACCGATCTTTAATATAGCGACCAACTTGCATAATTTTGGACCTACTACTGCCTTTGAGCCTTCAGGAGTCACTAGGTATTGGGCTGATGACATAATAGGAGAGATAAGATCTGAATTTGCTATCAAGTGTTGGGAGAGCATCAGAAATAAGATTGCTCGTACACCGATCCGTTATATTCCTAACCTGGCTGGTGAAGTTGAGAATATCCTCCTCTCCATTGAAGATATAAAGGTTGATTGCTCTTCTATCAGAAGAATGGTGACCGAGGTGATTGAGGATGCTAAAAAGTTTATTCACTTAGAGTCTTCATTATCTCCTATGATGACATCAGAGCAACGAGCCTTAGATGTTGAAAAGCTTGAAGTGCAACTTAAAAATTCAGAAGCTTTTGAAGAGGAGGCATCTACATCCATTTCTATTACTCATGCTGAGATAACAAAAATAACAGGACAATTGATGGAGTTGTAGAGCAAGAAGACTGAGTTAGAGTCATCTCTCAAGGCGTGTGACAAAAAGCTTTCTGAGAGAAAAATCATCACCTCCGGCATTCGAGCAGAGATCACCACACTATCCTCTTCCCCTGTGATAAGTGAAACTGATGCAGTCATTCTTCAAAAATTAAAAGGATTGTTGGAGACCAAACAAAAGGAGATGGAAGGACATAACTGGAAACCGTAGTATAATAATGGTTTATTATGCTTCAAATTTTTTTTTGTTTTGGTAACATCGGCTTATGACTTTCTATTGAGGCTACATACTTTATGTAATAGAATTCTTCTTTCTATTAATAAAGTCTATATTTTGCCTTCGCTTGTGTCTTGTTACCTAGATTTCCATGTTACGATTGTGTTTTGAGGTTTATTTGTCCCTCTTCTCTACGTGAACAATCATATTGGTTCAAACAACTTTAAAGGATGGTGTGACTGTACTTAGAATGCATTCCAAGTTGCCTACGTATCTTTGTGGATAAAAGGATCAAGTCATAACGTAGTTCACATTTTTTTTTTGTGCCTTTCACAGTTTTAGCTCGTGCGGGCCAGGAGCTACATCAGATTTCAAGCATAGTATCTTTTCAAGAATTTGCCATTGATAAGCCCAATCCTCAATCCATTCTCATCAACAATCTTGTAAGCTCCATTGGTGTAGACTTCTTGAACCACATAAGGGCCATCCCATTTGGAGAGGAACTTGCTGCCCATGTGTTTTGACATGATTATCGGGCATCGTACTACCAAGACATGATCCCCTTCTTAAAAGGAGCGTCGTTGCACCTTCTTGTTGAAAGCTCTACAAAGTCGTGCTTGATAACATTCTAGTCGTTGTTGTGCCTCAAGACATTTTTCATCTAAAGCTTCAAGCTCTTCAAGGCGATGGGCTGAACATTGTCTTCATTGGAAAGTCCTTCTTGGATCGCATTCTTAAAGATGGAATTTGACATTCTAGTGGAAGAACGACTTCAACCCCATATACCGTGGAGTATGGAGTAGCTTGAGTTGGTGTTCGAATGTAGTACTGATAAGCCCATAGCGCCCCCCAATTCTCTCATTCAGTCCTTCTTGAGCGATTCACCACCTTCTTGAGAATGTTGCATAAAGTCTTGTTAAAGGCTTCCGCCAAACCATTAGCCGAGCATTGTACATAGAAGAGTTATGTTGTTTTGAAAGCTGAGCAGTACACACAACTTGTTCATGGCTGTATTGTAGAAATTCCTTTCCATTACTCGGTTATGATGTATCTTGGTACCCCCATAACGGTAAATGATGTTTGTTCGGATGAAGCTTACAAGCTGTCTCTTTCTTGACCTCTCTTAATGCTGCAGCTTACGCCCACTTGGAGAAGTAATCATTGCGCCAATATATAAAGATGCCCGGAGCTTTTTAGGCAATGGTCCTACCACATCAAGTCCCCTAGCGCCAAAGGGCCAAGAGGCAACTGATCGGTGTAAAAGGCTCGGGTGGTCGGGTGGATCAAATTAGCATGCAATTGACAACTTTGAAATTTTCTAGCATAGTCTATGCAATCCTTCACCATTGTTGGCCCAGTAATATCTCATTCTTTTGATCCGAAGTGAAGTTTAGGGCCCGATTGGTGTGCTCCACAAATCCACGAGTGAGTTTCTTCTAGTGCTTTTTGTTGCTTCTTCTTCTCAGAAAGCCGCAGAAAAGATTCCATCAAAAGAGCGTCGATAAAGAGTGCCTTGGAAGTATATGAAGCGTAAAAGCTCTTTCACCTCACCTCGCTCTTATGGCGTAAGTCTTTAGGTAGTTTTCCATGTCTCAAATAATCGATAAGCGGTGACGCCTGTCTTCTCTTTCAATCGTGAGACGTAAAACTACGCCCCACTTGTTCTTTCTCTTCTATGTCATGGCTTAGTGGTGGAACGACCCATCTTTGACATATAGGGACTTTTATCTCCTCACTACATGATGCTAGTGTTGACGCCAAATTTGCTAAAGCATCGACTTGCTTATTCTCTTTTCGTGGTACATGTTCTAAAGTGACACAATCAAGTGATGTTATCAGTTTAAGTGCATACTTGTGATATGGGATGAATTCTGGCTTCCTGACTTCATATAGTGAGAGGAGTTGTCTGATGACTAATTGAGAATCACCAAAAACTTTAAGGCTGGTAAGTGAAAAGGAGAAAGGCAAGACCTCCCCTTCTGGTGTGATGAATATAACCCCAGTACCGGCTCCATCTTGTCATGTTGCGCCATCAAAGAACATTTTCCATGGTTCTGACATTTCAATAAACAGAACATCCTCATCAGGTAGGTCTTCAGAGAACTTCCATTCATCGGGAATAGGATGATCAACCAGAAAATCAGCTAGTGCTTGCCTCTTGATAGCTTTTTGTGAGACGTAGACAATTTCAAATTCTTGAAGCAATAAAGCCCATTTTGCCAATCTTCCTAATAATACTGGTCTTGAGATGATGTACTTGAGCGGGTCAGCTCGGGAGATTAATCTTACTGAATGTGCTTGGAGGTAATGCCTTAACTTCTTTATTGCAAACATCAATGCTAGACATGTCTTCTCTATTGGGGAATAATTCAGTTCAGCCCCATTTAATGTCCTACTAAGGTAGTAAAGAGCACTTTCCTTGCCTTCATCATTTTGTTGTGCCAACAACACTTCTAAGGAACGTATTTGAGCCGCAATATAGAGGATAAGTGGATGTCCCTGTACCGGTGCTCGAAGGACAGGTGGGTTCAACAAATATTCTTTTATTTTGTTGAAGGCATTAGTACAAGCTTTATCCCAATAGAATGATGTATCCTTCTTCATTAAGTGGGTGAATGGTTGACATCGGCCCGCTAAGTTAGAAATAAATCTCCGTATATAGGCCAATTTTCCTTGGAGACTCTTCAACTCATGGATGTTTCTTGGCTCTGGCATTTTTAGAATGGCCTCGATCTTAGACTGATCAATCTCAATTCCTCGATGTCGAACTATAAACCCTAGGAATTTGCCTGAGGACACACCAAATGCACATTTCAATGGGTTCATTTTTAGTTGGAATCGACGTAACCGTTTAAACACCAAACGAAGATCCTGCAAATGATTTTCCTTTTCTTTTGATTTCACCACGAGATCATCAACATAGCATTCAACATGTTGGTAAAGCATATCGTCAAAAATCTTCTGCATCGCCCTTTGATAAGTGGCACCTGCATTCTTTAAGCCAAACGGCATAACTTTATAACAATATATCCCTTTTGGAGTTCGGAAAGTCGTCTTCTCCTCATCTGCGGGTGCCATTCGAATTTGATTATAGCCAAATGAACCGTCCATGAAGGTTAATCTCCCATGACCCGTGGTAGCATCTACCATGATCTCAGTAATAGGAAGTGGAAAGTCATCTTTGGGACAAGCATTGTTAAGGTCTCGAAAATCCACACAAACACGCATTTGGCCATTCTTCTTTTTTACTGGCACAATATTTGAAATCCACGTAGGATACTTGACCTCACGAATGAAACCTGCTTGGATAAGATTATTGACTTCAGCCTCAATTTGTGACATGAGTTCAGGACGAAAGCGACGCTGAGTTTGTTTTACAGGTCTAACCCCATGTTTCACTCCTAGTTGGTGGACAGCAACCCTTGGGTCTAAACCTGGCATTTCATCATAGGACCAAGCAAAGATATCTCGATATTCCATCAGGAGTTTCATGTAATTCGCTTCCTCTTCAGGTGATAAGTTTGCGTTGATGAAGGTTGTCGTGGGTTTTCAACAGTTCCTAAGTTAACCTCTTTAAGTTCATCCATTGTAGGCTTATTTTCTAATTCAAGGGAAGATGGAGCTTCCTCAACATCTTCTTCGACGACAAACTTATCATTATCATCTTCTTCAATAGTGATGTGATTTGAAATGAGACACATTATTTCATCTTCTTCTTCTTCATTAGAGGGGTTTGTTATCACTATTGTGCGTGTTTTTCCTTTCAATGTCTCTTCAGCATTCACCACCCATTCACATTGTCTCTTCATGCGTGAAGGTATTTTGCTACTGCAAAGAACCCTTTGAATCACTCCATCAAACTTGTTCCTTTGACATGGATTGTCCAAGTCTTTGCAAAGATCGGTGCCGCGTTTTAGCACCCTTCCATTATTTTTGGGTTCCAATCTAGTAAAAACAGAGCACGCGACTTTGTAGTTCCACCAAGATGATCCCGCATCGAAACTCTAAGAGGTGTCGGGCTGACTTTGTTGTTTGTCCTTCACTTCTTCCCAGCGACTTATGTATCGTGAGGCTTCATTTTATTAATATGAAAATACAGACTGGTGTGGAAGACTCATATCCAAGACCAGACTCCTCAAAGTTTTGCTGGAAGTTTTCTTCTCTCTCCATGCCTTGCTAGTCCTTGCGTAAACTTGTTTACCTTCAAGTTGAGTCGTATCACCATCCTTTGATATCTCGTTGATGTCCTCACGACTATAGCCAGCTACGCTAAGAGCTTGTAGC